>VZDJ01000301.1:5843273-5887366 GCA_008694505.1 Cyanoderma ruficeps | reverse complement strand
TATATATATATATATATTTAGTATAGCAGTTAGATCCACATTTACTGTAAATCATGGACAATCACATGATAAATCTGCAATAATTGAAAATCCCTCTCCTCTACAGCTTCACCCCTCAAAGCAGAACCATCAGAAAATGCTGGGAATGAGGTAAGCTCAGCAAGCTGTGCTGTCATCCACAGCAATATCTTCACACCTAAGCAGTTGCTCCTGCATTGCTGAAAAACTCATTTTCCATTTGAGATTTGACTTAAAAGTAAAATATGATGTTTTTTTAAAAAAACATTTTGGTCGTTGTAGTAAAATCTGTACTCCTGGTCCTAATAGATGCTGGCTTGTGACTGGAGCAATTTAATCCCTGCATGTCCCCCTTTAGTTCTTGTCTTTGCCTAAAGGTGAAGATTTCATTGTGGTACATGCCCATGCTGAGCTGTGTGTTAACCCAGCTCCTCCTGCCCAGCGTGTTACATAAATAAGGTGAGACTCACAGCCTCCCAAATCCTCTGCCAGGTGACAGCACAAATCCTTTGAAAATCCTTCTCTAGCTTGTGGTAATGTGCTACGTTTTATGATGAATCCACCCCAGACTTTGCCAAGGGCTTTGAGGGGAAGGACAAGGTATGAATAGAGAAAAGATTGGAGATTTTGTGGGGAAATTGATTAGATGGGCCTCACATAAAATTCAGAGTCAAAAAGGCTCAGGGGAGGGCCAAGAGCTGCTGTCACTGTGTGCAGGTTGGAGATGGCAGCACTTCCTCCAGGGATAATCAACATCCCACCTCCACTGTCAGGACAGGAGACTGTGCTGGGAATCAACACAGCTGTGCCAAGCACCTCATTGCAGGTTTTTTTTTTTTAATAAAATTTAAAAACTTAAAATTAAAAAAAAAAATAGAAGTTTTAAAATAAAACCTTCTCTTCAGGTCTGCAACATTATTCTTCCAAAATCTCTTATTTGCAAGCTACACATGGGGAAAAGTAATAATCATTTAGAAAGGAAACTTCAAAATGTTTGTGAGAACACCATGTTATCAAAACCGTGTTTCCACGTTCTAAGCAAGACTTGGCTCAACTTCACCTTGCTGAGTGTGGTGTTTTGTTGTTGTTTCCTGGTGACTGGAAACGCCCCTGAAATGTAGTAAATAAATACATAGTCAGGACTCCAGAATGAGCAAGATTCACAGCTGCTTTGCCCCAGTAGCAAAAATCTTGCTACTGAAGTGCAATGTAGCAGTTGTAGTTGTAGTAGTAGTTTGTAGTATTTTTGTAGTTTGTTTGTAGTATTTGTAGTTTGTTGCATTTTTGTCTTGTTTTTCTTTGGCAGGTCTTTAATAGTCAACACCTCAGTGCTGGCAGCATAGTGATAGGGTTCAAGACAGATACAGAGAAATACAAGAAAAATGTGTGTGTTTGTATGTGCTTAAATGAGCTCAAAAATCACTTTATCATCCTGATACCCATTATATCATCCTGCTAATGTGCTGGCAAGCTATGCAGATGGGCCTCAGAACTTGAACTCTTGTATCACAGAAGAATTTGATTTTAGAATGAGAAAAAGCCTACACAGATACATAAATCCTCTGCTGTTACAGTGGGGAGATCCAGCCAGATTTATTTCTTTCCCAAAACTTCACCTTTAAGGAGTTTTCTTGAGCCACAGATGGAAGGGAGGAGGGAAGGTTAGGGGATCAGCAGTCCTCCTGGAGGAGTGTTGGTTATCCTTCCAACGTTTTCGGTGATGTTCACACACAACCAAGTGGAACCGTTCCCTGTCTGGGTGCCAAACTGCACCTCCTTAACCAGCTTCCAAAATTAGCTGCTGATGATAAACTCTTCATTAATTTACTGGGAGGTCAACTTTCTCCCATGCCACGGTGGTGGGAATGTTTCAGCTGCTTAGTATGAGCTCCAAGGTGCATCTCAAATTAACTTAAAATTTATCCATTTCCTTCCCACCTTTAAACAGGCAAATAAAGGGAAACAGTATTAAGCAGCTCATTAATGGCTTTTGATCTTTGCTCTGTGCTGTAATTACCAACTGCTCCAGTGGCACAGAAGGAGGGACTTTGGGGACATTTTTTACAGGGTTATGTAGAGGGGTGGAGAATTTTTGTAACTATTTTCAGCAATGTATTTTCAGAAATGCAATACTTTTTCATAAATATTGCATTACACTGAAAACATTCTACAAATAGCCTTGCATGACTAATTTTTTTTTTCTTTTCAGCCTAGAAAGGTGTTTAGGGCACAGGATGGGAGGAATTTTAATTTTTTAGAGGTGTGATCCAAGGAGATTTCGATAGGTGTCTCAGAACATTTTTCTTTCTTTTTAATTGGTCACTACCACTGTCATGTTGATTAATAGAACCGGAGCTTCAAAAATAGCAACAATTAACACCAACAGTGCTGTGCACCTCAGTACATTGCAAACATACATTTTATCTTCCCTTTTACCCTTTAAATGGGTCCCTTTCTCAGATAAACCCTGCTAATCTAATGACTTGCTACATCACACGTTGCATCAGAGAGAGAGCTGTGGAAACAAGTTTAAGGGCAGGAAGCTGCAAATACTCTTGACTATGAGTAACTTTAATCTTGGGAGTATTTCAATTAACTCCAGGAGGGATTATGTAGAGTAATAAGCTCTGAACTTCCTGGAAAGTGTTCTCGGGACTGGTCCCCAAGCATATTCAATTGCAGTCTTCACATAAAATCACATAAATCTGTAGTCAGGGACTTTTAATAAACATATTTTATGCCATAAATTACTTTCTGAGGAGGATTTTTAGGGGTATAATTTTACAGCGTTGACCTCCAATAGACTCATAAAATTCTATCATGTTAAATGTATATTTAATGGCTTCAAACACTTTTTATTAGTGATTCAGTGGGCCTGGAGAACTCTAATACTGCAACAACCTATTGCACCAGTGGATATTTAGAGAGGTTTAAAAAATGCAGATTATTGACTTTATTATTGATGCAGAGGAGCCACTATCTCTTATCAGGCAATTAAATGCCCTTTCATAAAGTGCTCATTGCATGGAGACTGAATTTATGGAAATGATGAAACTTAATGGCTCCACAGGAACCATTACATCCGGCCTGAAACTCTTTTTGGGATATTAATATTTATTTTCACATTCATGCTTGTAGTAATGAGAAATTAAGGAATTTTGTAGTAAATTACGAATATAAGTATGTAGATACAGAGGTTGCTATATTAATTTAAGCAAACCCTAAAGAGAAATGTACTTGCATCATTTCTTCCTGCCTTTAAAGGTACACGGCTAAACCAGCCCGAGGAAAAGAGATGGCTGTATTTTGATAGCTTTTGTAAATCCAGGATGTGCCAGGTCAAAATTTACAATTTTAATTTTCATTTCTACATCTGATTTATGAGCACTTACCCACACTTCATACCTTTCTACCAGGGCTGTAATTTTGCACAGATTATTCTGACTTATATTTTATAGCTAATGAAGGCTTTTGGATGTATCCACATACAATATGGCATTGAACCTGGAAATTGCTCTGCTCTCTTCACTTGAGTCCCTTTATAAATTCAGTCCTAAATTCAGCCTTCCAGCGAGGTCCCTCTGGCTGGCAGTTTTCTCAGTTCTAAGGGTGTGTATTATCCAGACAGGTTCCCAGAGATCTAATTTATTTTTTTCAGAGACCTGGATATTCAAAGTTATTTGATGTTGGACACAAAGGAGTGGAAAATATGAGAAGTATAGCACAAGAATCTGGATTTCTGCAGGGTTTTGTTTCCTACTTGGAGTAACACATCTCCCTTCTGGAAATGAAAGTTTCTGTGTTGAAAATTGCTGCATCATTAAAATCCCTGTGCTGAATCCACCCGAGGAAGGGTCTCTAGGTCATCTATTCTAAATTTTACTGTAACTCCATTCAGTCTTTGCTCTCTCATCTCCTCTCACTTGGCAAAAGAGGAAAATTCAGGGAATGTCATATTGCTGTAGCCTGTGTAGTCCCTGAGGAGACAAAATGTTCAAATTGACTACATAGATGTGGAATTTAAATAAAAACATTTGCTGATTTTCTTGGATTTACAATCTCAAATCTGGATTTGCCTTTGTATGAGATTGGCAGAATGCAAGCACAGGATTTCACTGTGCTTCCAATAGCACAGTTTTGCCCCTACTTTTTGTAAATTTTCTTAAACATCCTCACATTAGAAAAGCCAGGTTTACCTGTGTTATATGTTTTACCTGGGTTATCAAATTGCCCTGAGTTTTTGGAGCCTTTTAGAATGTCCCAAGTCTGTTATGACTAATTTATATGCTGAAACATAGATGTCTGTATACATCTTATACAGAGAGGGTTAGATTTGGAACAAAACCAGAAAAAAATCTCCAAACAGAGACAGTTCTTCATTAGCCACTAATTTAAGGCAGTGCTTAAGGTCACAGTTGACTTTAGGAATCTCTTTAGTTCCTGTTCAAGTCAAAGATGAGACTTATTCTTAACTTGAAGAATCTTTTCTAGTAAAAGGCTTCTCTAAGTAAGGTCCTTTGTAGAATAATAATTAAACCAGAAAATTTTAAGAAGTCTTTTTTCATCTTTGACTCACTTTGTTACTGCAGGCTATTTATAAGATGATGCTATCATTTAAAAGAGGTAATTTCCCTGTACTTGCTGTGAAGAAGCTTTACAGACTAGTACAAAATTATTTCAGGCCCCTGAAATGTTTTTGGGGTTTTTTTTTGGCTCTTTCATTTTCATGTTTTTGTTTGTTTGTTTTAAATAGAAAATGTTCCAATGCTATAAAATAAATTCTTTTGTAGAAGGAGACTGTAGAAAAGTCCCTGAAGTGCTTCACTTTGAGGAGGAGCTTTGTTGATGGAGGTAGAGGGCTCTGTAAGCCACAAGCATTGTGATTACCTGGCTTTGCTCCCTTTGAAATCAGTGGCAAAACCCTTGCAGGCTGCAGAGGCAGCAAGGGTGAAAACAACGGCTGTGCTTGGGTTTATTGTTCCATTTTCTGATTAACATCTTAAACTGCATTTTGATCATGCAGCCTCCACTGCCAGAGAATGCACGATGGTCTTTTGTCGATCTTCTGAGAGAACAGCAGCTCATCCTGATGCTCAGCCAAGGCGTCTATCATTTAGCTGTCCCTCTGAGTTTCCGTGTGAGAGTGCAGCCCAGCCCTGGCTCAGAGTGTCCCCACTCCATCTGGTGACCTGTCACAAGAGCTTTTAGACCTCTTCCCTTTCACCACCCAGCAATGAATTTTTTTTCTGCACAAAATGTGGTTTTTAACATTTTGCGTTGAATAAATTTAACAGGTCAGATTCGAAGTAAGATTACTATTATAGAAAAAGCTTTTCTGCACCGGTTTAGCCACAGTGGCTGTCCAGGAGAGGTATTCTCAGCCTGCAGAAAGTATTGTGTCATTTAACTCTGCCACACGTCAATGTCAGAAAAGAAAAAAATACACGTCATGTTACCTAACATTTGCTGCAATGAGAAGTTTGAACAAGTGCTGAAGTCTAGTTAACATATATCCATTTGACTATGGAGCTGAGCCATTTTGGCATTTATTTCTTTTAATTTTCCTAAACAGATGGTTTTATTCCCACCACACAATTTTTTTCCCAACACTTGTTTTGTTTTTTTTTTTCTGATCTAGCTGTCGTTAGCTTTTGTTCTCCACGTATTATTCAGGCAAGTGTGCTGCCCATAATCTAGGATTGCAATTAAACAGGAGTGGGAGGGGGGTAAATGAATGGCAGATCAGTAGTTAAGCTTCTGCCAGAGATAATGGTGGATAGGTGCAGGGGTCCACCCTTCCTGCTACGTTCTGTGACTCTGTTATGTGTAGGTATTAAACAGAGAGGACCAATATTTCTCTGTTTTCTTCTCCTTTCACTTCTGCCTCATACCTGTGCCACACGACATCCATCAGGCAGTCACAGATAACACACACAGGCAGAGTCACATGCTCGGTTATTGCTGCCAGAAGTCATACAAAACCAGGCCTGGCTGACATGGGAAAAGCAGAGCTTTCTTTATGGCAGGCCAATAAAAGTCACCAATGAAAATCCACCTGTGGATTTTTAGTGGAGAAAAAGCACTAATGAATAGGCATTAACTGAAAATTAGGGCATGAAAAGACAGAGAAAGAGGTAAGGCAAATCAATTGCTATACCTATAAGCCTGAGTTGACAAAAAACCAGCAGCAACAACAGCAAGATGCATTGGACCAAAATAATCAGAGGTGAAAACAGTGGGAAGTTAGATGTGAATAAATTAGTTTAACAAAGGTCTACAAACACTAAACAATTCCACATCTGAACGTGAGTGGAGTAACTGTACAAAAGGACTGGAAAACCTGTACAAAAAAAATTTAAGATTTATGCTCTGCCTCTGGTGGGAGATGATTGACTGTGGGAGCATAAAGAAACAAAACTCATGGCGCTTCTTTCCTTGGGCATAGCAGGGCCTGTCCCTGAGTTAATTTTATAATCTTCTGTAAAACCTGGGAGTCTCAGCTCCCGCTGGTGCTAAGCACAGATGGTGCACACGCCAGCTCCAGCTTTGGCAGATGGACACGTGGGCATGAAAGGTGATGCAGAGGAGAGAGTTTGATCTCAGTCACCTTGCTGTCAGCTGATTTCATTTGTGATGTGATTTACCAAGTAATTCTGTGCTTTAATTCTTCTCTTTACAATGATGAATTATATTTCCTTTGTTGTTGAAAGCCATATTCAAGAACAGTACTTGAGCATTCTCTTGCCTTAAGTTCCTGAAGAGCCCTAAATATTTTGTAGGCTCTTCCCAACAAACTGGAGGCAGGAACTGGGCAACTCATGGCTGAAAGAGGTTATTTAGGAAAGAGTTACAAAACCTATTGTGCTGTTGTTCTGTTTTCTGACATACAAAAACCGGTTAGAGTTACCCAAATAATGAACAACTTGTGCCATTTTTGCTCTAAGCAGTGCTGCTTATTTAACCTGCACTGTCTGGTGCCCGAGTGTGCGTGCACCAGGACACCTTGGAGGGAAGGATACTGTGCCTCTGTGATTGCTGCAGAGCAGCCAGCTTTCATTTCCCTCAGGAATCTTTCAACATGAAATTACAATCATACTCCTGCTCTCCACTGGCATCAACAAAAACCATTATCCGTAATAACAGGACTGATTTTGCTCCTATTAGGCATTTATTAAGAGCTAAGTATCTTGATAAAGCAGAATATGCTGCAGCTTGACAGCAGAAGTGAAGCATTCTGGAGAGTGCTCCTACCATCCATCCTCCTTCCCTGGTGGTGATGAATGTGCACCATGAAGAGATTAAATCATGTGCTTCACTCCAGTAATAAAATGCTCTGTGCACTTTCTCTGCAGTCAGATGGTTGATTCTGATCAAGTGGGGGACTTGGCTGATCTTGGGATTCAGCTGATAAGAAGATGGAAATATTTGAAACTCGAAATTGACTGCCAACTACATCATTTCATATATTCATCTATAATGGTTAAAATATTGTGTGTTCTTAAATTTATTGCTGCTCTTTACAATAAAGAGCTGTCCCTGAATTTAAATAGTTGAATTGATTTTTTTTTTCTCTAAATTTCCTCAGGCACAGGAGTTCTTCTATCACAGTAACTCCTCCAGCCTCACACCTGGGGCTAAGGCACAGACACGGGGCAATGCAGTGCCTCACTCAGAGCACTGTCTTTGCACTGCTGTGAAACCTACAGATTCCAGCTGATGTATCAGGGCGGAATTAACAAATGAAAAAAAATCACAGATTCAAATTTCAGGTGCACATAAGCAAATATTTTTTCTAGAAGAGTTAATATGTTTTTTGTCTGATCTGGAGCTATTTGAGAATTCAGGTTCAATCCTGTTTAATTAAAATCTATCCAATTATGCTGCTTGTTTTGTGGGATGAAATTTACACTCCCATTTCCCAGAACTCCCAAATTGCTAAATGAATCTGCAATACCATATTCTAAGTACAGCTTTTCCTCTTTCAGTAGAACCTGTCCAACATGTGTAATGAACAGGTGCATCAGAAACTAGGAATCTTATTTTCTACCTTAGTTGCAAGGAGTCTTTTTAGCTATTCCCTCTTCTTTGTGACTGTCATGCTCAGTGGAATATCTTCTACAGGAAGAATTGAGCCTGACCTCAGTGTGTCTGCAGTAACTGAGATATGGAACAATATAATGGTTAGGGGCATACACCTACAAAAGAGGCCTTGTGAGTTTATGTCCTCTCAGGAAAAGGAATGCTCTCAATGACTTTTCTGGAATTTATTGTGTGGTTCAGGGGAACCAAAAAAAAAACCAACAAAAAAGTAGCCTTAAAACCCTCAGTTATTTTCAGTTAAAATACAGATATAAGCATTAACTACTGCAATTATTGCCTATTGTAATGCCCATTCACTTCATACACAAACTAATGTTTTCAGGTTTCTTTTCCCTTTATTCTATGTGGTTTTGCTCTCAAGAATGTAGAAAGCAGCTGATTGCTGAAAGTAGAAGGGAATAAGTCTCTGATTCAGTGCAATTTGCTTCCATACAGAGCTGCTACTTTAGCATTTTACTCTTTTAGGTACTTGCTATATTCTAAAATAAGCGAAGTCCAAAACTATATGGCTGTCCTTTATGCATTGCCCAGAAGGACACAGAGAAATCAGTGTATGGATTAAACAACTGTCAATTAATCTTTAAGCTTGGAATGACTTGGCAAAGGTTTTCAGTATCATTCAAGAAATAGTATGGGGCCCTGCAGTTTTCTGAAAGGAATTCTATACTTTTCTAAATATGCATACAGCAGTTTGCTAATGCAGGCCTTTGCTTTGCTGTAAATATCTGAAAACTGCATTTCTGAGTTATGTTCAGGTGGCTTGGGTGTGATCAGATAGTGCCAAAGGTGCCAGGTCTGCAATCACTGGGGTTTAGGTAATTCAAGAGGATGCTTGTGTCAATATATTTTAATTAGCACTGGGGAACGAGTATACAGTATAGTGCATTGGTAAGGTGATATGTTATACAAATCCAGTGTTCTATGATGAGCAGAATGTTCTTTATTTTGAAATCTATTCCATAGGACGGTTGGCATGAACTTGGTTTAAAATGGCTATAAAAGCCCTGGAGGCTCTTTTCTCCTTAGACCAGTGGGGCTGGGGAGGGGAATAGAACATAATATGTCAGGAAAATAGCAGGCATCATTTGTCTCTCTTCGCAAGGAGACAGGTTGCTGAGATTTACATTTAAAGGTTAGAAACTCCTTTCAAAACTTTTCTTTACGATGCTGCAGCTTGGGAAATACATAACAATGAAAGCATGTTTACTTTGTGTGGGATTCATGTCATGATGAGGATAATAAGACCCTCCAAGGCAATAATTGCTTCACTGTAGGGTGCTTCTGCATCTCAAATTGCTCAGCATCTGGGTTTTAAATCATTTGTGTTCCTGGTGGGTAAAGCTGCCAGCTAAACAGGCAGGCAGACAAGTAGCATTTTTAGACTTACACAGCATGATCGTGGCATGTGTGCATTTAAGGCTGAGCTTATTATCATCAGGAACTATTATTTACACCATGGAGACAGACACCAAATAGATTCTGCATGGTACAATCTTAATAAATTCTTTTCATTCACAAGGAAACCGTTCACCTTATGTTATAGACGTGGTTTGGGTATTCCAGCAGACTGTCCAGCAGGAAGGCTTTGTCTGCTGGGCTCAGAAAATGTGCAGTAAATTCTACAATTTATCTGTGTTGTGCTGAGCAGGTGACTGCCACTAAATACCACGCTGAAGATCATTTTATAAGCAGGAAGAGGCTTTGCTCTATTCCTAAAGAATTATGACATTAACGTGTAAAGTAGACCTCATGGTAAGAGACCATTCTGCCTCAAGGAACCACTGAAACTGAACCTGAGCTTCATTTTTTCTGAGGGAGAATTAGACTCTGGTGACAAATATTGAGCCTTTGATGTGTTCTTCTCCACTGCAGCTTCCAAATGATTGCATGCAGAACATTCTTCCAATCCTAACCTAAGGTACACTGAGTGTGTCGTGGTGCATGTGAAGAGTAGTTGTTGTGTTGATTTTTGAAAAGCCTGGTTCTAAAAAGAGCACCCTGAGGTGGCTGGTTGGTGGTGGCTGGAAGTCCAAGTTGAAACAGCTAAACTGCACCTCAACTCTCTGAATTACTGAAGTGTGGGCAGCAGTGAGACTTGCACTGTCCATGCTCTGCCCATCTCCAGTTATGGTTTAACACCTTGTGTTCATGTCTTTATATCCCCAACTCCCAGTGTTGGTGTTTTGGGAAGGTTTTCAAATCCTGCTCTTGCCTACATCCATCATGTCCCTGTGGCAGGACTGCCTCATGTGCTGCTGCCTGTGCAGGCTGGAGGTCTCAATTGCAATGCCAATCTAACTGTCCTGAAACTGTGGCTCTGGAGCGACCCTGGCAGAGCTGTGACATGCCTAACATTTCTTTTTGGCTTCAGTGGCAGCTGCTTTGAGGTTTTTGTTCTTGTTGTTGTTGGGTTTTTTATTGGGTTGTGGGTTTTTTTGGGGGGGAGGGGAGAGGGTTTTTTGGGTTTTGTTTGAGTTTTTTTCTTCTTCTTTTTATTTCCCCCCCTGCCAGGTTATTTTTAACTTGGATCAATTGCCTGATCTGATTCACCTCACAGTGACACAAACAGTTGTACTGGCACAACAGAGGGAGCAGCAAGAATTAGCAGAAGGAGCAGTGACTGCACACAGCAGCTCTTGTACAAGAAGAAAAACACCTTAAACTCCTCTCTGCTGTGTCCATTTGAAGTGCCCTCATTCGGTGTCTGTTACAGGAGCTTTTCTTTGTTGTTTTTGCTGTGGTTTTTCCTCTCTTTGTTGCTACACAGGTTTTTCCCTCTGTACAACATGTTGTTCCAACCCTGCCAGTACTCATCTGCCATCTTCCTAGTTGTCTGCTGATTACTGGAGCACTTAGGAAAGAAGCAAAAGTCTCTGCAGACTTCTAAGCCGTTTCAGCAGGCAACTAAAAATTAGCAGTAAGATAAACATCTTACCTCATCTTCAAAAGGTATAAAGAGTCATCATTTTCTTGTTAATCACCACACAATTCTGGCTTGAAAGCTTCTGACAGTCAGACATGCAGGGTGACTGGGGATACCCACTCCACAAGGGGCTTTTCCCCTCTGCACTCAGGGAAAGAGGTTGGCCAAGCCAGCCCATGCCAGTCCTTGGTACTTTCGTGCTCTTCCGCTCCCTACAAGGTGGTGTGAATCAGCATTACTTGATGATCTTGAAGTTAACTGTGCTTGTGGTCTGTGGTTTGGCTCTTTGCTCACAATCTTCTAGTTTTTGGATTTTTTTTCATTTTTTTATGTGAAGGGAGATTGAATCACTTGGAAGGTGATTCTGCTCTCTAATGTCGTACTTCTCTATGTCATGACATAAACTTCTTATTGCACCTGAATCCATCCTTTTATAATTCTTATCCTCAGTTTTGGGAGAGGTGAGAAGCTAGTCATAACAAATGAAAATGTTTTACATTTGCTTGATTTCAGAAAAAGATTCACAGTTAGGTCCTGGCCCTTCTTGAGCCAGTAGCACCTTCAGTCATCTTTTATACCACTACAAGGTGAACATAATCCTGCCTTTCTTCTTCTTTCATTTGAGAGTGCTACAATGAAGTGGAAGATGCACATGCAGCTAAACTTATGACAAAATGCTCTAGTGACACGCAGATTTGCTGAAAACTCCAGCATTTCTATTGTTTTTTGTTGCCTGCTGCTTTGGTAATATCTGGATTCTGGGTGGGATGGCGGTTACTTGGTAGCTGTGAGGTAAGGAAAAGATAATAATCATGATAATTCTAATAATAATAATTATAGTATCATTTTAATGAAGAGAGAGAAAAAACACCTGACAGTTGCTCACCACTCCCTGACCAAGTCCTGAGCAGTAGTCTATGGCTCCTGGCCAAGTGACCCCTCTTTGTACCCTGGTGTTCTGTAGTATGGAGTATCCCTTTGGCCAGTCCCAGTCACCTGTCCTGGTGATACTTTCTAAAGGCTTCTTGTCCTCCTGCTCACTGTCAGAGCATGAAACTCTGACTGTGAAAACCGAAAAGTCCTGGACTTGGGGTAAGCATGGCTCAACAAGAGCTCAAACATCTGTGCATTATCAGCATTATCCTAAATTCAAAACACAGCCTGTACCAGCTACTAAGGAGAGAATTTACCTTATCCCATCCAAAAGCAGGACACATCTAAACTGTGCTTGGAACTCTGCAATGGAATAGAGTTCTTGGAAATAGCTGTAAGAGCGGGCAAAGTGCTCAGATCCTCGCCTTGTGCCAGGTGAGAGCAGAGAAGCTTTTGTTTGTCTCTGGAGTGTGGGGAAGCCTTTCTGCTACTTCATGTCCATTAATGTGTTCACCAGGAAACCAGAAGTCAGAGCTGTAGGAGGTATTTTACTTACCCTTTGGCACAAAATGATAACTTTTAGCAAAGGGGACTTTTATTCAACCAGATCCAGTAGACTACAGATGTGTACCCAAAGGCAGAGGAGATTGAGTTCTATAAGGTGTGTACTACACAGAAGAGTGATAAAGTCTCCACCAGTTTAGGAAAGTGTCCAGAGACTTACTTTATTCTGCTTTTACCCATATAGGTCTAAGGAAATTAATCAATAAGCAAGGACACAGGGTGAAAACATATGGTCTTTGATATTTAATAAATGGATTAACAGAGTCCACTGCTTAATATTCAGCCTCTGCCTTAGGAGTATAAATTAATAAGCATTAGGTTCTTTTTAATGAGGAATTTTCCCTTTTAAAACCTGAATGAATTATCAAAAAGAGCTCTGGCAGAATTTCAAAGACATTTTCTGACCTTCTAGTATTCTGGCCTGCATGAATTTTTAACAAGATGCTATATATCTGGAAGGCCTATTAGAATTTGTCTGCAGGAAATCTATCTGCCCTGCAGCCCCTCACCCCCTTTTTCTTTCCTTTTTTTTTTTTTTTTTTCCCTTTTTTTTTTTTTTGGATAATCAGACAACTAAATCAGGAAAAGGAAAAATATCTCTAGTAGCAAGGGAATGTTTAATTTATGCAAATAAAGTTTTAAAGAAAGAGCTTTTATTCAAGTTAATGAAACTCCACACATGATTTTTAAATATTAATCATGGCTGGCAAAAATCCTTTATTTATAGTGTAACTTTCATTTATATTCATTTTTGTATAGTATCAACAATGTACAGTGTTCCAGGATCTGTTTAAAAACAGATATTTTAAAATGCACAGCATGCATAACTTACAATTAAATGCACATGGCTATGCTTTTCTTTTTTACTGGTTTCTATCCCAGAAAATCTTTAAGAACTCTTTCTGGCATCTAAGACTGTTCAGAAAATAAATGTAACAGAAAAAAAGCAGATGTTTGAAGTATTTGTAGATTGATTTTCAGCATAATGAAGAAAGCTTATTGTCATGGCTTGCTTCATTTTTTTATTTTTTAGAGGGTTGCTCTGTGACATTTTGAAAAGGCAGAGCGTTGTGTTTCATAAAAGGTTTTAGTTATCTATGCAAATTTTTACTGATGATGTTTTGAATTCTAAATGCCACTTCAGAAAAATGCTGTGTCTGTTAATGCAAACTGAACTGGCTCAGTTCTTGGCATCACAGCATCAGCTGGGCCTGCAGACAGGGCACTCTCTTGGTGGGTTATTGCTCTGAACTGCTGGAGCAGGTTCCTTGCTCCAGTAGCTCACTCCTGACTTCCACTCATGAATTAGACACTTCCTCCTGGAACTCCCTGGGGGCTTCACCTTGCCCACCTGGGGGCTGCAGAACAGAACACACCTGGGAGCCCATGCTCCCAGACAGGGTTAATGTGCTCCACGATCCCCACATGGAGCAGTTCCCACGTGAACCAGGGCAGAAACAACCATTAGGTTTTAGCAAACAGATTATTAGAAAGTGGCTCCCTTTATCTTGTTAATAATGGCAGGAACCACTAATAGGATTTCCATGTCACTGTTAGTTTTATTCCACTAGTTTCAGGGGAAAGTTCCCGTCTGAGTTAATCCTTTTGTGCAGAATGCCTCTCCAGGATAAACCCACAGGAGCTGCTGCAGTCGGTGGAATTGCACATCAGTTGGACCTGAGCCACTGAGAGTCACTGAACATAAAACTGGGAAATTCAGAGCCTGGTTCACACATTGAAATGCTAACTGGTCCCTTGGGTCTGGAGTTCACTGCCATTCCCCGCCCTGGCTCTTGATTAGGGCCACACAAGAGTAGAAAATGATGCTGCAACACATGGCTTAATAAAAGCTGGTTAATTATTAGCTCACATTACTTTGTCAGGACAGCTTAGCCCTGGAACAGCTGCACTGTGGCTGATTTTCAATAAGGCAGCAATGAGCTGGCACAGTTTTGTCTTTCTTTGATAGGACAAGGGGTAATGGTTTAAACTGAAGGTGAGTCCATTTCAATTAAAAATAAGAAAGAAGTTTTTTACAATGAGGATGGTGAAACCATGCCATCTTGGAGTGACGTTTTGCAATCATCATGAGTTATCAGTTCTAATAAAGGTTCCCACAGGCCAATGTTTTTTAACTTTTTTATTTCATTTCCGAATGTTCTCAAGCTGCCGAGTTAAAGGATCAGTGTGCATGAGGAGATGAACATGCTAACAGCAGAACTGAAGGCAGGATCTGTTTGTCCTGGTTTCATCCCAGTGAAGTCTGTTAGGGAAACGAATGATGAGCTTTTGAATGACACCTGGAGATGTTAATCACCCAAATGCCATCAACAGTGCTTGAAAATTACTTCTACATGCCTCAATTTGAATAAAGGGATTGCCAATATCTACTCAATTAAGCTGGGTCTCCCTGACTGTGCTATTGACCACAAGGGAGGGGAGTGTGTTACATAGATGATAAACGGTGAAACAATTAACAAACTGTTGTTCTTCAGACAAACTATTATATTTCCCCAGAGAGAAAGAAGTATGGGACTTTTTGTTGTGGAAGTACTTTCTGAGCATGGTATCAGTGGGTTAGAAATTAGAAAAAGAATAATTCTGTGAAGCATCATGCTTATCTTTAAGAACATTAGCATAAAAATATACTGTGCCTTACCTCTGCGAGCTGCATAGGACTACATTTTCGAATTATATTTTTTTTTCTGAATAAGCCAATGTACTTGCAAGGACTAATTTGCATTTAATGATTTAAATGAACAGGTATCTGCTCAGATGGGAGAGCATACACCAAAAGGAACAGGGGAGTGGAGAGCACTGACATTTGTATATTGAGCCAACATTTCTCAGAGGACACCAACTCTATAGCTGAGCAGGAATGAAATTAAAATCACGTTTTCAGGTGGCCAATGCAGCTGCTATCTTTGAGTTTGCCTCTGCCTTTGCCCTCTCTGCTGATTTCCTAGCATTTCTTTATAAGGCATGACTTCTGATTTACGCCGCGTGACAGAGAGCCTAAATGGTTTCTCTGAAGTTTAATGTGACTATTTGGTGGCACGTTTGAAAGAGTAAATAAGGCCAGGTGGAACAAAGAAAGCTGCCTTGCATCTCTTGTCTCAGCTGTTCTTTCTGCAGGGCAGTGGGAAGGAGCTTTTCCCAAGAGCAAATCATTATGCCCTGAGAAGTGCAAGATGCAGCAGCTCGGGCAGGGCACAAGGGGAACAGCAGCACCCACCAGGGGCTGGAGCTTCCTGAGGAAGTGATATTTCATTTCAGTTGAGACTGAGGGCAAGAGAAGGAGTCAGTGCTGCATGGCAAAGAGAGCAGGAGGTTTGTTCTACGATAATTCGACTGGTCAGGGGTCTGAATCTCCTCTACTGAGAGCTGTCCTTTTGGGAGAGAAAGGTGCAGCTTCAGCCACTTGTTTGGGGGTCATGCAGCACTGCCTGGGAGCCACCTGAGGGGAAGGTCTGGGCAGGGCTCAGTGGCTTAACATCAACATCTCTGTGCTTCAAATTGTAGTTTGACCTTCTGTGGTGGAACCATGACTGTCACACCAACCCCCAGTGCTTCCCTACACACCTCACTGTTTTGACACTGGCAGAACCAAGCTGGCACGGTCTAACCTTGACCAGAGCTGTGAGCTGATGGCCACTGGGGTAAATGTTACTCTCAGAAATTCACCAGATCCTGAGTCTCCAGAGTTCGTCTGGCCTGTCAGATGAGTGCAGCTATCAGTTGATTTAGATTTCTGGAGTAGGAAAACGAGGAAAATTTCTGGAGGGCATGTCAATGAGTATTTATTAGAAGAATAAATAGCGATCAGAGGAAATGTTTAGCTTTTAAATGCAGGCATTGAGACCAAATGTTTTGCTCAGCCCTCCCATTCTCCAGTTTGTTCTGAGATGCTGCAAGAGAGCAGTGCAGAGAGGTTCTGCCTCACACAGAACAGAAGGGTTCAGTAGGTTTTATACAGTGAAGAGCTCACAAAAGTGCATTCAAACACCTGTAATGACCAAAACAGCACTTAGAGTGCAAGGACCTGGATGTGTGTTCATGCAAAACATCCAAGGGAGTACAAGGCAGATTTCTGTGTGTCCCAGTTTGTTTCTGTGGCACGTCCTAGGCCATGGCATGGCATCTGGAGATGTTTAAGGAAAGATTGGACGTGGTACTTGGTACCATGGTCTGGTTGACAAGGTGGTGTTTGGTCATAGCTGGACTCAAAGATCTCAGAGATCTTTTCCAACCTCATTGATTCTGTGGTCTCTGCTCATTTATTGCTGCCTGGTGTGTTTCTCTGATGGGTTTTGTCTGATGCACCTGTCCACACAACCCTAACCATCCATAATGAAGTTATCTTGGTGGAAAAGAGAAAATTCCTATTTAAATGTTTACTGAAACATAATATTTGGGGGAAGGGTTAATTTTATCTGGTGGGATGGCTCTTACATCATCTGCAGATGCGATGCATTTTATAGATTTAAAATTAACGATGTATTATACAAATGCTGCAGGAAATTAGGTGTACCTGGAGGGAGTTGGTTGCCCTGTATAAATAAGGTTGCATTAACTATGCATGAAAAACCGAAACCAATTAGCAATAATTGGATATCTGTGTTCTTCATGCATGTAGTAAGAAGAAACAGCAATTTTGTGGTAGGAGAGAGACTGGGAATGCCAAACTTCT
The DNA here is from genome assembly GCA_008694505.1 of Cyanoderma ruficeps. NCBI lineage: Eukaryota > Metazoa > Chordata > Aves > Passeriformes > Timaliidae > Cyanoderma > Cyanoderma ruficeps. The sequence goes on along the minus strand of VZDJ01000301.1, from coordinate 5,870,198 downwards.
AATTGTGACTCAATGTGTGTCAACTCTGAAGCTGTTGCATGTCCCTCACACAGTGCAAGTCACCACCCTCCCTGCCTTTTCCCATCTCTCCATCTACAGGGTAATTGAGTACTGTGATATTTTAGGTTTTTTTTTTTCCCTCTCCACAAATAATGATTTGAATTTCAAAAGGTTCTGCTTTGAAACTGCTATCACCCTCTTTGTTTTTGCTTTTTTGCATATGTTCCCTGATTTTGCTGGCAGGGAAATTCATAAGCAGCAAGTTTTAACTAATTAGAGAATATTAATAGAGGATTAATTTCAAATTCATATGTATGTCATTGCATACTATCTATTCTAAGTCATATGCTCTCCTCTCATGAGCTAATAATGTACTGTGTAATTTATGAGGTATGTCAAATGGGCTACTTCGCAGATTTTAAATATCAGCTCATAAATTTTGAATAATCATATTCACAAATATTATTTCTATAAATTAATTAAAATTAATAATAGATCTGTATACTAATTGTTGACCTCTGGTGGCAAAGACTATGTATATGGAAGAGGAAACCATTTTTCAAAATGATTTTCTGCACAATTGCTCTAATAGACAATCTGACTACAAACTGGAATATCAAGGCTTAAATTAGGTATTGAATACCAAGCACTGGGAAGGTAGGAAACTGAATTGTTTGTTATGCTCTGTGGTGACAAGCATCCCACTTCTACAAATTTAGTTCCAGCAGTCAACTGCATCGAATAAACACTAAATTTTCCATGGAGACATAACTACTTCCTGGAGCACAACAGCTCCATGCTACTTAAACAAATGCAGGAATTCACACATAAATGACTGCACAGGGTCTTTCATCTAAGTAAATCGAAGTATGATTGTGTAAATCCTTGAGATTTTTGAAAATTCTGGCCTAGACCAAAAAAGCACCCCAAGATTAAGAGTATATTTGTATATATTTTCCATCGGCAAACTTAGATATAATTTAAAGATTGGTCTTGTATATCAGAAAACAACTTTCTTCAGGAAATTGGTTTGCTGCTTTACTGAAATAGCTCAGTCCGCCTTGCCAGGAGGAGCCCTGTTTTTCAGTTTTGTGCAAGGAGTGCCATTTGCATCAAGAGAAACCATTCCCTTGGCTAAGAATTACCTCTGTGATATGAATCAATGGAGCAGGGCTTTATAACTTTGTTTATATCAAGCACGTGATGTGATTGAAAAAACAGAACTAGACACTTCTGGCCTAAGACTTCTTATCATCAAAGAGGTTAAATGCCTGGGTAACAGAAAGCATGTTTGAAGGTTCTTGGAGTTGGGTTCAGTCTGTCCGTGCATTGTCTCCCTTATCTCTAAAATGGGGGGAAAATAGATATTGTGCTCTTTCAAAGGAGTGGGAGGAATGGCTCTGAATTTGTGAGTTATTTGGAGATGCTGTGGTTACTGGAGGTTGAAAGTACAAAGTTCTGCAGAGTTTGTTTCTTGTTCCCTTCATGCACAGCGGAGTGCCTGGGGAATGTGTCCAGCCTCGGGTCTGCTTCTGTGCTAATTTCTCTATTTACCTTCCTTTGAGCCGTCTTTGAGAGCTTTTCCCCCACTCTCTGTTCATTTTCTGATGTGTCTAGGCAGGTGGTTTTTTTCACTCTGTGTGGCCTGTAAGCTTCACCTGTGCCTGAACATCTTTCCTTATGAATTCTGTTTCGTTCAGTGTAAATCCACCCCTAATTACCCTCGTGTCAGTGGTGGCTTTCCACTGGATTAAGAATGTGTGTGAGTTTCCCTAACAAGTTGCAGTGGAGGTTTCAGGAGACAGCAGTAGTTGATATAATCCTCAGAAAGAGATGAAAATGGGCGAGAAGGGAACAAAGGGTTCCTGTGTGTCTCCTGTCACTCAGGCCTTGCTCCTGAGGTAACCACTCTGCAAAACGTTGGCATGGGAAGATTAAAGCAGCTGAAGCACTTCCATGAAACAGAACCGGATCCTAAATTGAGCAGGAGGATTTTTGCATGGGGGAAGTGTGATTGTGAGGAGAAAAAAGATGGAATCTGAAGGCACGCCATAGATGTTATAACCTGGATACAGAGCACCAAAGACAGAAAAAATATTAACCTGCACTGGTGTTTTAGTCTCTCTGTGCTGTAAGGAGAATTCATTGTTCCCCTGGACCTGAAAGGAATTCTTAGCACACCAAACTGAGTTGAACTGGTCTCTAATAATATTTATTGATCACAGATTTCCTTGATAGTGACCATTAACATCTTCCAGTAATAGCAAAGAATCTTTAGTATTTTTCAGAATCAACCAGAAGATGCACCTTGGATTGCTTATTATTATGGATATATGGATTTGCTACCCAGCTATTTGGCTTTAGGGGTTTTTTAAGGATTGTTTAGGTCTGCTGATGTGGCCCTGGTTCGTGCCTGAGGTGTTTTGGTTTTCTGAAATTCTTTTCCCAGAGAATTTTCTGTAAACAAGAGACATGTTTTTGTAGCTGAACTTTGTTTTTCATTCCTTTTCCTAGGAGGGACTTCTTGATGTCCCCCTGGTCTGACCAATATGAGTGAAGAAGTTTGTCTTTTTGTCACCAATCAGATTGGTCTGTGTAAAATCGTATGGAAGGGAGACACATCCCAAAAACAAATGAGTCATTGTCAGCCTTCTGAATCTCAGAGTCTGCGACATTGTGGTGTAAAACAGCATCAAGGTGGTAAATGCACTTTGTTAATTTTAGAAAATTAACAGGTAGCTCAATACTTTTTTCATTTGGTTGCAAAACAAGCATGGCTTTTTGCTTGTTTATTTTGTCTTTTGTCTTTCTTTTCCTTTTCTTTTCAACAGAAAAACCCCGGGGACCTGGGGAAAAATAAATCAAATTTTTTTCCTAGTACTGCATAGTTTTATTATGTTTATATTTTGTTAGCCATTCTGCTTCTTACTAGGAGTTGCTGTTTCAGGATTACACAAAATCTATTGGGGATAGAGAAATGAGATATTTACAGAAGCAGACATCTTTCTTCAGTTTCTTTACTGAATTAAAGAAGAAAAATGGTGAAATGAATAGGAAAATGAAAAGAAATGCTTATTTTTTCTTGAGATAATATGTTAACGCTATTCTGTTATGTGTATTTATCTCCAATCTTTATGACTCAAAAGATTTGGATATAATAAAACTCTGGTACACCAAAAGCAAGAGGTAATAAAAAACCCCATTGTTCTAATTTAATGCATCTGACAAATTACCTCAAAGACAAAAAATTGCTTCTTAATTTTTTTTTCTTCCCAGTGCAGAAAGAGCCCATAACCTTATCAGATTACAATTCCTTGCTGTTGTGTAATTTGTTTATGATGAAAACAGTCTGTGTATCACCTGGGTTTTTAGGTTCAGAATACAATTCAACCTGATTTCTGTTACATCAGGGCTAAACAGGGACAAAGACTTTGTTTTTCTAGACTTTCTAACTGAATTCGAATGAGGCTTCACCTGGTGTCCTGCCCGTTTCTGCTGGTGCACTTATGTGATTTTACTGCTTTGGTGCAGGTTGTTCTGTAGTATTTTTCTGTTGTGTTTCAATTGGAAAATATCAATGAAAACATTAGTCCCCTCATAGCTGAAGAGTTTATTCACTCCCTAACAAATGATTGCTCAAGTTTAACTTTAAAGAAATTAATGTGGGCAGACTAAAAGAAGAAAAAAATATTTTAAAATCCCACAATGGTAATTAAAACTCTTTCTAGTGAGTTTTTATGTGAAACTTCCATTATCCACAAAGAATATGCATCAAGTTTGTCCATGTCCTCTATTATTGTTTGATTAGAAAAAAAACAACCCAAACCAACCAACAAAAAAGAAGTTAAGTTTTAAAACTGACACACAAGCTTACAAATTATTTTTAAAACTGTTCCATTAAATTAAAAAACACTTGGGATAGATAGGGACACGCATTAGGTGTAATAACAAACTGCAGGACTTACACAGAACTGTGACAATGACACCAGTGTAGAAAATGCAGTCACCACTGAAGTAGCTGAAATTTGGTGACTGCAGTTTGCACACAGAGGATTAAAAACAGCTGGCAAAATTCCAGTACCCCAGGTAGGCTTGTGCATTCTGACACGGGTTTGCAACAAAGTTTGGCCTATATTAAATCTGATATATCAGATGCCTCAATGGATTAAGAAAAGAATTTTCTAACCTAAATAGAAATGTTAGAGCATCTAAAAATGTCCATATTGAACAAACTGTTGAACTGATAAATCAAGGCCAGATTAAGTCAATCAGCAGGTTAGCTTTTTAATTAACAAGCTTTCTTTAGTGGTTTCACGTGTATATTGGTAATTTGTCCAGTTTTGCTGTTTTTCTCCTGTGTGCTGGTTATTAGGCTGCACAAATTGAAAGACTCTTCTGCCTATGCAGGTCACATGCAGGGTGGTGGTCAAAATACATCTGTTGACTGGTCCAGTCTATTGGGATGTTCAAAGTAGCTATTCACACCAAGGTAATTGGCAGAACCATATTTCTGCAAAACTCTTATATTCGTGCATGGCTTATCAATAAAAAAGTAACTGGGGGAAAAAAAAAATCATTCAAAATAACCACTTTAAACCAGGTTGAATAAAGTATCAGCTGCCTAAAATAGACATCTTCCTTGTATGACCTGGGAAAAAACACAATAATAATGAAAACCTCTGAAAATAGCTCTTATCTGAGCTGTTTAGACACGGGCAGCACTCATGACATTGTTCACAGAGGATTTTGTGTGACTGCAGTCACTTCACATCTTAATACAATAGCCCTTGATCCTCTGTTTCTCCCAAAGTGTGTGACAGTCTGCCTTGTAGTGCTCTTGCTAGAGAAGAGGAAAGAAAAAGATAAACCTGGCACACCAGAGGATGCTTCCCATCTTTCTGGTGTGGTTACAGCTCATCCTGTGACTCCAGAAGAAAGAAGATCAGAAGGACAGTGTAGATGAGGAGTGCTGCAACGTACAACCATTTGACTTCATGTTTTTGTTCCCTGAGGTTACCAAACCTCTCTTGAAGAATTAGATTTGAAGAAAATTGAAAGAACTATCATTTCTTTGTCCTACCCCGTTGCCTGTTGGATGAGTCCTTAGTTTGGTTAAGTTCCTGAAAGCTAAAAGTCACTTAGACAGACAACTTCTGTCAAGGACATGCCTAATCAGCTGCACTCAGGTAGGAGGTAACAGCAGCTCTCTCCTGGGCTTTGTAGTAACTCCTCGTGTAGATAAGCAACACGGTACACTGGCAGCTTAAAAGTGCCTCTTGTGTTTGAAGCAAACTCTGTGGACTCTAAGCCGTGTTCAGAGTTGCTTTGATAAATGCATATCTTAAATTTTCTCAGCCAGAGAAAAGTTTTCAAAACTGGTAGACCACCTTCCCCAAGCCAGCGAAAGTTTCGTGTCATTTGCCTCTTCTATTTCCATTTTTTTCCACATCCAAGCTAAAAGAATAAAGCCTATTATACTTCAAGAAATGTATTTTGATTCCTTTTATGTTGTCTTCTTTAAATATGATGTTCTATGACAGTATTATTGTAAATCTGAGAGTGATTCTCTTCCCTTTGAAGCTCAGACCTATTCTTCATTTTAATGTGTCTACCAGCTTCATGCGGCCCGCTCTGCCAGGTTCCTGTGAAGATGTAGTGCATCTGCTTTTGTGAACTCTGTCATCTTCTTCTCAAATGTAGAGCTGAATACTTCCTGTTCTTGGACTCTTTAGAGTTCAGTCCACAATTTTGTGCTATTTTTTTCTCCTTTTCTTTTAATTTTTTCCCTTTTTTAAATTTTTTTCCCCCATGCTACTATAACAAGTGTTAGAGAGTAAGTTTCACATGCAAATAAAGGCCTTTTCAGTGACAAGTGGTTCCATTGCCAGTGTAAAAATAGGCACTTCCTCCTACCTTTGTGCCATGCCGTTTATTATTCTGAATTAGCATCTGTGAAGTGCTGTTTGATGCTCCTCTGTGTTGTGTGTGGCTCAGTAGCAGAACGAGCCAGCTCAGGCTCACAGACCTCCTTGTCCTTTCAGCTGAAAAACCAAGGCTTGGTGCAATACTCCTGAAAGAACCAAGCAGTGGATTTACAGAACAACACAGTGCAACTAACTTCTACTGCCTGTCCCCAAAACATAATATTAAATTATGTGTTAAAAAGGATATTAGGAGCACGGCCTTCAGAAGAATCCAACTTGTGTCCCGTCGGAATTAGCATTTAGATGAGCTGGAGTCTCAGATGAAGCACAACCTAGATGAGTTTTCTAGCACTGTTGCTGCTTTGTACATTATCTCTGTCAAAATACAGCTTTGTGAACACAGCCTTACACACACACACATACACATTTTTTGGAGATGCTGCACGGGCAGCAAGGAAAGCAGCAGCAGACACAAGGGACAGATTTGCCTCTGTTTCCGTGCTTCTGTGCCTTATCAAAACACACCTGATGCACGTGCATGCAGCCCTGCATCATACAAAATGCTTTCCCAGTAGGACAAACCTGTAAGCATGAGTTCCTCTTGTTGTCTCCTGGAACAGCATTTCACCATTCCTAGCACAGAAACTGTTAAGTGAAAAATAATTTGGAAAACTTTGGTAGAATTGCAAGTGTCCTCGGTCCCAAGACTTCTACACGTTCAGCTGGGACATTATTCTGTATTCCAGTAACCTGGGGTCTGGGTATGACCTGGAAAATATTGGATAAACTCCTGCCAGTTAAACGTAAGTGAAACCTGAAGACTTACTTATGAAAACAATAATGTTGTGTTTGCAGAATAAAAATAAACAGCACATTTTGGCATTAGGCCTTGCATTACTGACAGAACCTAGAAATGGAGTTGCTTTGAATGTGCATTTTGAGGAGTAAAGGAGAAACGTGCATCTCTCTGTGAATTTTTGGCATAACACTAACACCAGTGGGGCAAAGATGGCTCTTCAGTGCTACTGACATCCATTAAAGAGTTCCTTCTCTAATGAAGCATTCGTTTCCCAATTTATTTGGAAATTGAATATAGGAAAGGGGCTTTTGCAGAAAGGCCTTCTCTTACCTCGCTTTTGCATGTTGTCTTGCAAGCCAGGTCTAAGCAAGAAATTCCTCTCCACATGGAATATCGAAGCCTGGGTGTGACCCAGAAAGGAGATATAAGAGAGGAGTAATTATTTTTCTGGGCACTGTTGGCAGAAAGAAAGCTTTTATTACTAGCTTCACGTCGTCACAATGAGAGTTTAAAAAGAATTATTAAGTCACTGATGGCAGTGTAATGAATTATTAATACAAGCAGTTTATAAAAACGAATGCTTACTCATATTTGAAGTTCTCCTCTTTGAGAATGTGGGTAAATAAGAAAATATCTGTTGATTCAAGACTAAACCTGAGGGATCTGCAGGTCTTAGTGCAGACCACTAGGATTGTTTGCAAGAGTCTTACTGAAGTCACAACTTAGACTGTGTTGGCAGAGGAAAATCTATTTTATTGCTATTGCTCAACTTTGTTTACACCAGGGAGGTAAATTTAACTTTAGAACCATCATTTGCATCCTTTCAATATATATTTTCAGGTAAAGAAAAACTAGTGCTTCCTGCCTTTATCTTTCACTTAGAAGTTACAAACAAAAGAATAAGGAATGGAAAAAGCCAGGTTGGTTTTTTTTTTTGCATTTTGAAAAAAGTATTTATTTATCACACCTTTCATCAAGGATTTAAAATGCGACTGTGAGTGGATTCATGTCAATGAAGCTGCATTTTGCTACCAGATATTTCTCCACAGAGAGTCCATTTGGCTCAAAAAAATGACAGTGCCTCGTAACAGTTGTAGCAGCATAACATTCAAAATATAATTAAAAGCCTGTGACTTTTCTTATGTCATACTGCAAGGCTTTTAAGGAGCAAAGTGCCAGGGAGGTTCTCAAGAAGGATTGTTTGAGACTCCTTATTGCCAATCACATTTCAGCTGAGCAGGACTTGTCACCTTCCTGGCAGATATTGGAACATCTGCCCAAGAAAGGTGGGATATCTGGGTGGGAATTACCACTGGAGAGGAGTTACCATTTGCTTGAGGCACACATCAAATTCACTAAAACGCTGAGACTGTTGGTGGAAGGAGAGCAATGGACACTCCTACCCCGTGGTTTGTTTTTTTTTTAATAGTTTGTTCAGCCTAAGTGATCCTTGAGGGTATTTAAGCGGCTAACAAGTAGGTCAGAGCAATATATTTCACTCACTGGTAAACTTACTTTGACACAGTGAGGTGCAATCAGCAGTAGAATGTAGGTGAGAAAACAGGTGTTGCCCATACAAATGTGCACAAAGAGCAAACCTGTCTTTTATGTCTTTCTAAAAAGATAAAATCTTGAAAGGATTTGAGTTATTGTTATTTTCAGCTGTCTTTTTTTTTTTCCCAGAAGCACATAGCTGAACTCTGTATATGTAGAAATAATGTCTTTGATTTAGGTAAATGTTCTTAAAAATATTGGGTGATGTGAGGACAAAAATAGGAGAAATTAGCAGAAATTTGTCTAAATTGTATTGAGGGTGGGTGAGTGAGGTGCTGCTCTGACCAGTGTCTCAGACATCCGCTGCACTGACATGTTTCTCTGAATTTTATCAGGGAGCTTTTTGTGCACTTTTCCATATATAGTTTGCCCTGCAGATATGAGAAGGTGTTTGTTCCACAAGAAACAATAGCAACCAGAAGTGGAAATTACTGCCAACTCATCAGATGCAATCGAATAATAATGAAAGCTAATGCAAGACAACATTCAAGGTTATTTTTAAATCTTTGTAAAGGTCAATGTATTCAATGGTATTCAGTTCCAACTGCTGAAAGAGTTGCTGTGTTTAAATATGATGCCCTTGTTGTTTAGGAAATAAAAGATCCTCACTAGGAAGGGTAAACAGGACAAAGCCCTATCTGTGTCTTCTTATCGCATCATTTAGGGAAACAATTTCAGAATTATTATTTTGATTAGTTTCAGTCTCCAGAACTTGTGTACTTTTTCCTCCATCTCAAGTTGCAAAGTTCATTACTAGAGAAAGAGCAGGGTGCCTCCTTTGTGGACCTTTCCTGCCCTGGGTAGCTGAAGAAAGCAAAAACTGTCTCGTGACCCTGACTGGTGGAACCTCTGGAAGCTCTGGAGATGTCATTAGGCAATCATCTGGCCACTGTAAAAATATCACCATGTAAATGTTGTAATGTTTATTGTGTTTTGTAGTCGTGACTTCTGCCCTCCTTTTGTTATTGTGCTTGTAGCAGGAGAAAAAGACCCCAGGGGCTCAGAAATGGAGACTTAAGGAATAACTTAAGGAGGGGAAAAACAGAGAAGCCAAAACTACATAGTGGTGGTACAGACCTTAGCTGGCTAAAGGTGGCTGCAACACCCCCCTTATGTGTCTAAGTGTTGAATATTAAAAGTTCGCTTCACAATATCACATCAAAAATGCTGCCAGGGCATTTTAGAGAGAAGAGATGCCAGAATGAAGCCTTGTGCAAATCCAGAGTCCCTTCCCTGTACTCAGGAGGCGCAGGGCTCTCAGCATCTGCATCCATGGCAGGAACTGTAGTACAGTAAAGAAAATGAGACACTTGCTGGCCAGGAGATGATACAGCCAAAAACCAGAGAGGGAGAGGAAGGCACAGGAGTATAGATATGGGAATCCATAGATTTTAATTATAGAAATATTTATTCCTAAGTTAATGGCTTATTTTTGTATTTTAATTAAGGTAATATTGGAGCCATGATGCCTGTGTTTTATGAGATAGAAGAATTATCCTGGAGGGAACATCAAACTTTTCTCTTATTCAGATGTTCATATTCTCTGTCAATAGGTGTTGGGCTACTCATGCAGCATTTCATGTTGTTTACTTGCAACTCCATTCATTAAAGGCCCAGAAAAATCATGGCAAAGGTAACCTAACAGTGTTAAACTCATAGCAGAAAATTCACAAGTATTATAAGTTTAACAAAGCTCCTTTTGTTTTGTAGGAAAAATGTTTTTACAGAAAGATTTAATACATCTCTGTAATGTAACACAGGCAAAGAAATTTAATAACTAATTTCTATAGGTAGTTCTGCATAAATATTTACCAGACCCTTTTTTTTTCCAATGATAGATGGATGCTGAAATGCTTTTGAAGTTGTGGACCTTAAGACCATCTAAGGTCTATTCATACAAATGCTGCTCTCTAACATTCAAATAAACAATCTTGATAAATGTTAAGGGCAGAGAGACACCATGCAAGGACAGGTAACAGCTGGATAGTGATGGACATTTCAGGACTGTCATTTTTTCCCAGCCCTATCAGGGGAGTTGTTCAGAGTTCAGATTGCAGGGAAAGAGGAACTAAAGGAGGAGGATTCAGGAACAATCAGCAGGAACAGAAAGCAGCACAGAGGAGACCACTCAGAGAAGAGTTTTATTCAGTGATGCCTGCTAATGTGTGCATTGGACTGTGCTGTGCTTTCCTTTAATTGTGTGGGTGTGGCCAAGAAAGCCTTTTTTTTTTTCCCCTTTTTTTTTAAATTTATTACTGACAGCTATTAAAATTTCAGATTAATGTGCAGGTGTGCAGTTTCAGCAGCAATGCACAGACACCAGAGCTGTATTTGCTTTGGGAGACTTAGAGTCATATTAATGTCTGTCTGTGGGAACTAATGCTGGAAGGGATGCTGAGTGTGCCACCTTCTGCCACATAGGGCTGAAGTGGGGAAGAGAGTGCTGGAGACTGAAAGCTGATGCAATTTCCTTGGTTGCAACAATATTATTATCACCAATTAACTCGGGTTCAAAGAGAATTTGTACAGAATTTTTTATGTATTCCTCTTCAGGTTTCTTCTCATGTCAAGTACAGCAGTGTGAAAGAACGGCATCGTGTCCTTAGAAGTTACCAGTAAAGAGAAAATGTTTACAACTTGTCTCTGAACAGCACTGCATGGATGATGGAGCACTTCTGAAAGAATATCTGTGAAGGAAATAAATCCATTAATTGAACAGAATTACTGCACACCAAAGCTACATGTTTGAGAGGTCTCTACAGTATTCAAATAACTGTTGAGCCATTTGGCACATCCCTAATAAAAACCTTTATCCATTAGCCCCATTGGTGCATGCTTAGGCAAATTAACTCTTTTATATGTAGATCTAAAGAAAATGGTGTGTTATAATTAAATGATTCTTTTGGGGGCAGTAAACCTCTCTTCAAACAGCTTGAATATTAGTGCAGTCGTTTTTCTTTCAGCCCTACTAATCACAGCAAATTTAGCTTGCACAGCCAGAGTCAGGGTGCATGTTACAGGACATTCTGGCAATGGCCATGAACAGATCCCACAAGAGCTGGTGTTTGGTTTGTAAGAGGATTTTATCTGAAGTTAATGTAAATTTATCTGGATTCTTGCTGTTTGTGAAATCGTGTTGCTGTTTAAGATGTCTGGTACTTGAGATATGTGTAGGTCACCCCACAGAAGCCCATTGTGTGACTGACTTTGGATTTGGATGGGAGATCTAAAGGACAAATGGCAACTGGAGTCATCACATTTAAAAACAGAATCCCCCTCCTCCAAGTCGCTCAAAGTTGTTCTTCCCAGTTTCTAAATGGTTTGGAACTTATTTGACTTAGGAGACATTTTGATATTTCCTTCAGATGGGTGGAAAAGGCACCAGATAGTCAATCATAATGGAGCAGACCCATAGTTACCTCGATGAATATTTAGGCTAGGATTTCCTGACATGACTGCCAATGGCTGGGATCTGATACTTTGAACTGTACCTCATTTACTGGAAGTGCTGAATACCTGTTTTTCTGAAAACTGGGCTCTATGGACATGACCTGTTCTGACTTTCAGTTGTAAAGCTAAACACTCCACGTTTAAACGCTGTAATCTCCTGAGACAACACAAAGCTGCTTTCAAAAAATACAAGTGTATGTGTTAGACTTTAGATTTCTGTCTAGGATATAGAAGGCATTTTTATATTATTACCAAATTTAGTCTTGGATTTCCACCTATCTACTGGACATCTGCTGGAATTACCAGGATGAAAAATGTATTCAGACCTCTTTTTCTTTGCTGTTTTTCTATATTTTCTATTGTCAGGCTTGTGGATGTGCTTCTGCTGAGGGGGGCAAGTGACTGCTTTCAAACAGATCCAGTGCAGTTGCTTGGTGGCTGCATCTAGCAAAAGCCTCTGTTGTCAACTGCATCATTGTATTGGTGATGAGGATCTATTTTTGGTTTGCTCTGTTTGCTGGTTTTTTGAGGTTTTTTGGGGTTTTTTTTGGGTTTGGGTTTTTTTTGGGGTTTTTTTTTGGTTTTTTTTTTTTTTNGAAAAGAACTTACAGGGACTGCAAACTCTCTGGTTTGCCCTAAAGTCCAGCTCTGCCTGCATCTTTCTGTTCATGTGGGAAATGGTGGACTCCCATGCCAGCCACTGTCATCACCCAAGTATCACTTCCCTCTGGGCTTTCTGAAGTGCCTGGTGCCTTGGGACATGCAGATTTGTTGGAGGTACTTCACTATCTGATGCCTGAGGTCAATAAGTTTGGATGCTATCAAAGTAGAATCATCAAAATAGGACTTCTGATAGTATGGAATTATAAGAAGGATTAGCAACAAGATGTGATTCAAACGTTATGGACAGACACTGCAGGTTTGAATTGCCGTAAGCAAAGCAGATTATTGCAATTCAATTTTTTTTCAGGTTATGTGCTGCAGGATATAAAAGGGCATGCAGTTAATCTCACAGGACCATGAGCTGCCTACAGTTTGCACATGCAGCTTACATTGGTGGGAGTCCCAGTGTAGTCTGAGGACTCAGTCCAAACCTGACAAATATCTTAGGAGAAAGTGTTCAAATAGGAGGCACCCAATTTGTTTGCTGTTCTAAGCTGAAAATTAGCACACTTACAATGGCTAAAGTCAGCATGCACCTGGATATCTCAGGCCTCACCACCCTCATAGGGAAGAATTTCTAGAAAATATCTATTCTAAACCTGTCCTCTCTAAGTTTAAAGCCATTCCCCTTTGTCTTATCACTACATGTCCTTGTCAAAAGTTCCTTTCTGGTTCTCTTGTATCCCCCTTGGAGATTGGAAAGTACAAGCTTCTCCCTGAGCCTTCTCCTCCCCAGGTGGACAGCCCCAACTCTCCCAGCCTGTCTCCATAGCAGAGGTGTCTCAGCCCTCAGAGCAGCTGATGTTGCTGTGTTCATTTATATTTTGCCACTATATGAATGTTTTTAGGTTTTTATTCCCACCTGATAAGGATGATGTTGTCTTTGCTCCTGGTCAGGCAGTGATTAACACTGTGAACTGGTTGTTTTTTGGGTTTTTTTTCAGTCTGACAAGGTTTTCCAAAGATGGTAAAAGACACATAATTTCCAAGAAAACATCACTCCTTCCTTCTTTCAAGTAAACAAGGTGAGTGCTTTCTCACTGATTCCACAAGATGAAAATTTATCCATTATGGATTTGGAGCAGTTTAGAAATGCCAGAAACATTATTCTTATCCCATAATTGGTTTGTTTTGGTGGTCTGTGTTTGTGGGGGTCACCAGTTCAGTCCCAGGGAAGGGCGGCTTGGCTCCAGCTGTAATTCAGAGCAGTTTCCTCAGCTCTCGTTGTTTAACCTTGTGCTGTGTCAGCGGTGATGCCTCATGTGCAAATGTGCTGCTTTGTAATGCAGAGATCGTTCCTCCCGTGTCCTACCTTGCAGACTGCATTAAGTTTGCTAGAAGGTGAAGCATTATTTTCCACGTCTCTCCTGGGATGTATCGAAAGCCTGCTGAATTCTGTAAAGATTTGGTGTTTAGTTTGCTTACCGGTCTCCAGCTATTATCAGATACCACAGGAAACACATAATGTAGCACGCAAAAAAGAAATGATGTTTCAGCATTATGTAAAAATTGCTGTTGTTCCACTTATTTGAAGTGTTCTTTGAATGCCAGAAAAGGTCTGTTGGCATCTTAAGTAAGTCTTATTCATTTCCACATGCAGAAATGTTTCCTGGTGTGAGTGCACCAGATGTTGTCAGGAATCACAGGTGCCAAACTGTAGGGTCATGGGTCTGACTCGAGAACGGGCAACTTCAGACCCAAAGGAGGCTAGAAACATTTGGCACATTCAGAAGCAGAAAATACTTTTTTTCTTTTTTCCTTTTCTTACTTTTTTCTTTTTCTCATCTCCCCACAGAAACAGTGGTGAAATTCTCATGGAAGTTCATCTCCCAGGCTCACGCAGTGACTGGGTGTTATCACTTCACAATTCTCATTGCTCCAGCTGATGTCAACGAGCCACAGCAGTTTTAATGTTCGTAGGGTGACTTGCTGTTCCAGCTGAAAAGCAAGAAGCAGCTCTTGTTAATCTGGCTGGAAATTTTCTGAAGGCTTTTGCCTCTGTTCAAGGAGAAGGTTTATTGAAACTGAAGCACGTGGAAGCTACTGAACCTTTGACAAATTTCTCATGTGGGTAGGTTTAAGGGTCCTTGGAGCTATTATATTCCCTTCCGTGTACTTCCCAGCTCTCTGGTTTCCTAGTCCCATTGATGCTTGCTGGCCAAGTAATTGTTGTACTGGTGTGGAAAAAGGGACTGAACTCTTTGAAAAATCTTTTCTGCAGTTAATAAAAATAAAAAGTTGTTCATAACCTGCTTTCACTTTGATGCCCCCAAAATTTTGCACCACGTTTATCCTAAATGTGAAATTTTCCGGGGGGTATTTTGACACAATTTTAACTTTCTGCACTAATTACAAAGCCACTTTGTTGACTTCCTATTGCCTTTTTACTTATATGCATTTTTCAGGCTAATTAAACTGTTTAAGTAATTCAGCTGATCCTGTACATAGTCTTATTTACAATGTAATTAGGACCCCTGCAAGAAAAGTGCAAGCAATCGGTGATTTAATCCTGGTGAAGAATGCTCTGAGTTTCAGGTTTGGCTTTTTGTGCTTTTAATCCTTCCACGCCTCCTTCTATAAGAATGATGGTGAAGGAGTGCACAATGTGTTTAAGATTATCTCAAGGAGTGAATTCCAGTTTGGGGAGCATAATTGCTTTATATTTGCATGGGCTGCAAATGAAATATATTTTTCTCTGTGCTGAACAGTGTCACCTTGTCTTTCAACAGGTACTTGGGATTCCTGGTTTCCTCTTCTGCCTTAGACATTGATTCACTGTCTGGCCTTAGGTAATCTATTATCACACTTTCAAATTTATGTGCCCGCAGATACATTCAGATACTAAAATAAGTGACTTAAGGACTGTCAAAAAGCAAGTAATTTATGGAGTTATGCAACGAGAGAACAGAACCCCAGTTCTGCAAATGCTGAGGGTATTTAATTTTATACTGATTAGTGCTGTTGTCTTAAACATTTACATAACAGTTCGTAGGTAGGGGACTAGGTATTTGATTTAAAGCATCAAATTTTGAATGTCACTTTGCCTTCATCTGAAATATTTCCTTTTAAGCCATGTCTCTGATTCCACAATCATTTTTTTCCGTATGGGCCCAATAACCAGAAATTACAATGTCTGTGGAGTGTGTGTGAGTAGAGAAAAGCTGATTACTTAATGAAGTGATGCTATGACAGCTGTTTGTAAGAAAAAGGAAACAATGGCTTATGAAAGATCCTTCAATGAAAAATGCACAAACATTTAGGTTGCATTTACTTCTCTTTAATGAATAAACTTTTGGGAAAAAAAAAGGACCCCTGTATTAATCCTTCCCCATAGATCCCTTGCTTGGGCACTAACAAAAAGCAGTTGGTGAGATGCCAAAAATTCTCCTGCTAAGAAAAAACCCAGTGCATACATTTCTGACGTTTCCATAGTGGGGAGGAAGAATTGGAATATGGATACATTTATATCCGTATAGATGGCTTGCAAGTGACTTTAGTTTTATCCTGGGGGTAAATAAGTTCTGCAGACCAAAGGTGCTGGTGTAGACAGGCAGGATAAGTTTGTGCAGCGAGTCCTTCTGGGGTGGAAATAATGATCGTTCCTGTCTGAACAACTTCCAGCCATTCCACCTTTTACGTAGCCATTAGAGTACAAGCACCTTGGACTGCAAATTACATATTTGCCCTCCTGTAGCTGACATTCCCTTTGCTCCCTTGGTTCATTTTCAAGAATAGCTCAGACTTTTCCCAGCTTCAGTAAAAAATTGATTTATACCCTAAAATGATTAGAAACTTTTTCTTAAAATGACATGACTTGATTTAAAACTATGTTTTGTGAGATAGGTTAAATGCAGTCTCTTGGTTCCTGCATATTTAAACTTATTACCCTTTCTATTAAATTGCTTATGATGTTTAATAAGTAAATCAAGACCTACTTCAACTCTAATTAAAACTCAGCGGAAATGCAGATGGATAATGGACATAGGACAGGCAATCATATGAAAATTAAAAAAGTGGCATTTTACAGAAAACATTTATGACAGATTTTTATTTCCAGAAGGCAGATACAATTGTTTCTACTGCATCAGTTATCAAGAATTTTAATAATTAGGTGCAGTATAATTAACCATTAAATGAAGAAAGTTGTATTTTTGTTCCTTGATAAGGGGTTTCAATATTTCTTTATTTACTGTAAGAAAGAGTTGTATCTTTATTTTAAATTACTCTAGTAGAGCTTATTTACTTTCCTAAGCATGAGTAAATTTTACAACCCTCTGTATTACATTTTTGCTGTTTTGTATGATCTTAATTCCAGCTCCTGTCAACGAAATCCTCTTAGGTTGGATTCAAACTCATGTTATGTCTTTGTGCATTTGGCCAGGCCAGCCTGGCTGGAATCCATCTGGCTTCATCTGGCTCGTGCCATTCCCAGTGGCTGGGTGTCAGGCCCCTCTAGCTTTTCATAATGTGCTTTTTTGGCAGTTCTGGATTGTTCTGAATCCTGGGCTTACTGCTTCTTGTGCCCTTGGATTATTACCCATACATCTTTCTCTTTATTTCCTTTTTTTTTACCCCTCTTTTTTTTTTTACCCCTTTCCCCCTAATTTTTTCACTGGCTGTATGATTACAGAAACAACATGGTGAAACTCAGTAGGATGGATTTGCTGCTGGTGTGCTTTCAAAAAGTTCTGTTATTTGTTAATTTGGGTTATGCAGAAAGAAAGAAAACAAACAAAACCCTGATTGATTTCCTGCATGTTACATGCAGAGTCTTTTTTGGTGTATTCAGATAGTAGGAAGGTGCAAGTAAGATTTCAGGTGCAATTTGGTTTCTAAGGATGCTGTCCTGTTAGGAGGTTTTCCACCAAATTAGGCCAAATTCTCTCTATGCCACTGGAGATTTTAGGTGTTGGTGGTTTTGGATTTTTTTGGTTTGGTCTGGATTGTTGAGGTTTTTTATTTGTTTGTTTTTATAGTCATTGTTGTGGGGGTGTTGTTTTTATTTTTTTAATCAGATTTCCTTTTCTGAAGTTTAGGCTACATATAGTATATAATGCAGTGAATGACAGGAATATTTTTGCAAAGCATTTGTGTGACTACGCATAAAACAAGAATCTTCTAGCACTCCCTATTCATCACTACGATTCCAGAGAAAATTATTACATTTTATTGGAGAGTGGGACAAATAGTGACAAAATCCACCCATTTTTTTAAGGAATGTAAAGCAGGGAGAAGAAACATCCACATATTTCTCAGCTATTAAGCTACATGATTAACAAGAAAAAAAAATTGTTAATTAATAAAATAAAATGTATAAATTAATGCAAAGTTCATTCTTGAAATAATTTGATGAGTCTAATATATATCCCAGTTTTAGTAACTGCATTTCTTGTCAAACCAGCCAAGGAGGATCTGACAGTTATTAAAAATGTGAAAGTTGTGTTAAAATAAACAGGAGGAATTAATGTGAAGTGCATATACATGCAATTCTGATCGAGCCCCTTTTGCTGAAGTTAGTTCACCAGGAATTGTGCTATAATTCGGGACTGATGCTTTCAATTTGTCTCATGTTGCAGAAAAGTTGTATTCAGCAGATGGAAGGGCTCTGATGAAGGCAGCACTTGGTTTTTCTGCTATCCAATAAAACTGGGCTGACACTGTGTGAATCCGGGAGCTCCCGTAATCTGTGAGAAGTCAGGAGAAATTGTATTACAGTAATTGACTTCAGTAGGATCGAGACTTCCTCTAACAATTCCATGGGGCTTTCAGGATCTTTGCAGTCTATTTTAAGGCATGTGCAAACTGGTGGAAGTGGTGTTTCTAATCAAAATGGGCTATATTTTATTCACACCTTGGAGACCAAGTAGGCAGAGCTAATTGGCTTATAACTGACCTGCTTAAAGGATGTCAAAATTGGCTGTTGGCTGTTCCTTTATAACATTAGTTTGATTGACTAAGAGTCTGGCAGCAAGATATGAAATATTATGAATTCGATTCATTAAAATTGTCCCCATTTTAGATCATTACATATTTTCAGAACAAATGGAACATACTTGCAGTATAAAAGAAATATGGGTCTGTAAATTACTAACCCATCAGCCACCTACTTCTCCTTCTGTTCCCCTCCCCAGAATAAAAAACTCCAGTTGATCACATGAAAATAAGGGGAGAGCAGTGGGGCATAAATTTTTCTCGTGGTACTATGCAAAATTAGTCTTTAAAGAAAAATAAAGAGGCATATGCTGGACTTGATTTGCTTCTAAGTTATTTGGTTGCCTGTCATGCAAGGACTCAGTTCAGGAGCAATGTGCATGCAGAGCCATCATTGCATCAGAATTCTGCCTCCCTCTCATTGGGGAAAATTTTGTTTGTTTGCATAATAGTTTTATTTCACCTTTTAAAAATCTGTTTTAAATCAATTTAAAATCAGTTTTTAAAAAGGTGATTTTAAAATAGTTTCAAATCCCCTTTTGCTCTGCTAGGCTCCCAGCTGCCCTTCCTCAGGTGGCTGATCTCATCCCACTGTGGGCAGGATGCAGTTCTGAACGTGGCACACCCAGGGGAGGGCAGGATGGAAGGTGCATGTGCTGTTTGCAGGAACTGCACTCTAGCATGCAAGAGGATGGGGAATTGGGAAGTCGAGTGTCTTGCATGGATATGTTTTGTACATTTGTATTTCATACCTGATTTTAAACCCCACTATCAGCATAAAGGCAGGACCTACAGGATTATTTAGGTTATAAAGGCTATATTAGGATATAAAGATTAGTGCTGAGACTTGGTGCTCCAGTGTTACCCCTCCTGCTCACCACTGGGGGTAACACTCCTGCAAAGTGTTCCTCTGAATTTGGGAGGAGGTGGAGGGGGTTCTGCTCATCTTTCATCTTTCAGGTGGTGATTATGCTGGAAATCATCTCATGGAGGTTTGCTTTGGGCCACATTCCAGCTGCTTCATTTCCCAGCGTCCTTGGCTTTCTCCTCTCCTCAGGTCCTTGGCTCCATCCTTTCCAAGCAGGTCCTCTCAGCTCTGTTGAGACCAGCCACAGCCCCTGTTTGCTGCTGGTTTGTTTGGGCACTGCTGCTGTGTTACACCACGCTTCATAAGGGTAATCTTTTGTGTGCACACAGGCAATATCAATACCTTTTACCCTCAGCAGCCCCCACGAAGGGCAATCTAAAGCCCACCCAGCCACGGGGTTGTCTTGCAGAGCAGGCTGTGTCCTTTGCGAGGTGTTTCACGTGTGCTTTCTGCCACAGGGCTCTGGCTGCACCACCTGCAGCCCCTCCAGCTGTGACAGAAACACTGCAGCAGAAGGGATGATCTGCTTTTCCCTGGGAGAAACCTTCCATGGCATGGCCTGAGTGCCTTCACAGACCCTGTGCAGGGCATTTGAGCTTTCCTAAGCCAAAGGCAGCCTGTGCTCTCCCTGCATCTCCCCCTCTGCTCAGGGAGGCCGCAGCCACGCTGGGGATGAGCTGGCTGTGTGCTACAGTGACTTTAGGAGGTGAAGGTGCAGCAATCTGTCCTTCAGCCAAAGGCTTCTGGCTTTTTCCTGCAGAATTATGGTACAGACAGAGCTAAAATTGCATTAGGGCACATCTGTTTGCTGCCTAAATCTGTTACACACAACATGTACGATTTATGGTGGTACCATTCCACGTGAATGTGAGTTATGCATCTTATCCAAGCGTTTGGAGCTGTTCATTAATATAGATTGTTGTTTGTTTGTTTTGGCAAAGCTCAGAAAATCCTACAGGGGCCAAAAGCAACTGAAATCCTCATTACCTCTAACAGCAAATGATGCATTCATCATCTTTAAGCCTAAAAACACAGTCCCTTTTTCTTTCTTTGTACATGAAATAGCTTTTTCAGGTTCTGAATTTGAGAACAGAAGGCTCAACATAATGAGAACCAGTCTTCTGAAAGAGGGAACATGCTAGGGAAGGTTTGCCTTTCATGCCTTTGCTTTGTTTTTTGCTAATGTTAAATTGCAATTCCAAACATCACAAGTTTCAGGGATGTTGTTGGATGTTTATGTTCATCTCTGTGTTCCAGATACTTTGACAGTCGGTAAATTGAGGATATTGTTCTTTCCTTGCAACATGCTCCTTCCACAGCAGTTACCCCTGGTGTAAAGTAAGATCTCGGCCATGTCCCATTGCCATCCTTCACTTTTCAAATCTCTCTTGGTACGTAGGTGGCACAGGTAGAAGTCTGGCACCCACTGCAAGAGCTTTGTAAATATTATGAGGAAAAAATAACACAGCTAGAATAATGATGTCTCTTGACATTACCCGTCAAAAGCTAGCTGCTTGTGCTCCATTTTCTGAGTTGAAAGGTTTTCCTAATTGTTCTTTTCTGTGGTGGTTGGGCAAATTTTAAAACAAAGCCCCAGCAGCCAGCATGAAGTAGTGCTTATTTTAAAGAAGGAATTATCTCCTGCTCTTCTTCACAGTACAGTTGGGACTTGCTTTTCCCTTGACTTTGGCTTGGAGGTAAAGCCTTGCAGCCAGGCTCTGGGGGACAAGGGAAGAGGCTTTGATAGGTGGTGATGAGCAGGCATTTCCGGCTGCACATTCCAGTCCCTAAATCAGTTGCAATTACAAAAGCAACATAGTTCACTACAGCAACATATGATTGTAAGGGTATTCTCAGTTGTGTCCAGTACATTTTTTAACAAAGCTGAACCCTACTGTCTCCCTGTATTTCATCCAGCCTTTCCATTGCTTTGTTTTCCTGCTGAAAATTTACATTCTTTTTTGTCATCTAGTCCAGTAAATGCTGCCTTTTTTACATTGCTAACAGAGGGACACTACTGGAGAGATGATAGAAAGGGCAGTGACTCTCCTCCAGTCTTCTTTCTGTCCATCTAAAG
Organism: Cyanoderma ruficeps; assembly: GCA_008694505.1. Lineage (NCBI taxonomy): Eukaryota > Metazoa > Chordata > Aves > Passeriformes > Timaliidae > Cyanoderma > Cyanoderma ruficeps. Next base: position 5,848,932 of record VZDJ01000301.1, on the reverse strand, counting down.
TAATGGAGTACAACTGCTTCCCTCTATGCCAAATTTATGTTGTTTTCAATGATTCACACAGTCTGAGGACCAAAAATAAGATAAATTCATCTGTTTGAATTTTATGCTTCCTTGAACCATTCTTACTGATTTGAGGCCTTGATATTAATCATCATTTCACAGTATTTCTCCTGTCTAGCCCCTGTCTATCGCTTCCCCTTTCAAATTTTGCTGAAAGGTCATTTAGTTTTTTCTTACCACCTTTTCTCCGGCACTCTGTACATTCTACCTTAACTGGATTGTCCTCTTTTCATCTGTCTTACGTATTTATGGTTGGAATATGTCCTTTGCTGCACATTAAATCCTTTGGTGCTCCCAAGCCAGCCTTAGCTGTGTGAATTTAATGAGGGTGGTGTGGTGATTGGTGTTGTAAGTTATCTTAGCCTGATTTTTCCACTGTCTGCTGTTGGGCTAGTTTATCATTTTCCTGGTGGGCTGGTGGGTGCCCCACAGGCTGCTCCTTAGGGCAGGGATTTCCTTCTCTGAAGGCTGTGGCTCCTCAGGTGCAGCGCTGCAGCTGCTTCCCTCTAGGTCTGTGTTTAGGTGACAGGGTGGGACATTTGCAGTGGGAACCATTGCCAGGGAAAGTTTTCTGTCCCCTGAGGATCTCCAGGGTGCAGGGAGGACCATGAATGAGACCTGAAGCATCTTTTAGAGCTGTGAGGAGTCTATCCCTTTTACAGACCACAGAGAGGTTGTGAACAGTGGGAGTTGTGATCCTGACAGTTCCTGCACGGCTGCCTTCAGCGCAGGGTGTGAGCAGCATTGCTTTCCTACTCCCCTCCTCAGGAGGAGCTCAGGTTCTTCTGCAGTCATGGGAATTACACCTAGTTGCAAACTATGGAGGAAGATCAGTACAGAAATTTGAAATTTTATTAATCATCAGGTAATCAAACCTAAATTGGAAAATCCAAAAGTGTAGTCGGGCGTTGCAAGAATCTAATTACACATCTTCTCACAGCGAAGAATAAAATCCCCACAGGATAATTGAACTTTTTTTCTTTACCTGTATGTGTTCTTAAATTCAACTAAACTGGCAACACATCAAAACAAATCCTTTCAGGTGTTCCACTTGAGTCCTTGACTGTCCCTTGTAAAACACACCACCCTGCTGGTGCACAAATAATCACCAGCGTGCTCTGTGACTCCTCATGCACATCTTGAAGGTAATTCTGGAGACTTCTGTGTGGTAATGAGGTACAATATCTCAGCTTCAGCCAGCCCATTGTCAGAATGGCATCTGTTGTTAGTAACTGGTGGTAAGAGATGATGTGAGGCGCTGTACAACTTTCTTCTCACTGTTTTCAGGTGTAAAAAAATATCTACAGCCCCACAATTTATAGGGCAGCTGTGATCAGATAATTTACAATAAAAAGTGCTCCCCTTTAACCTATTTTTTCCTTCAGTGTCCTCTAACAGTATAATGAGAGACTGTAGTCAGAGTAACACAGTATTTTAAAGCTTTGTATATGCTCAGTTGTGGTATGGGACACAGCATTGGTTTATCACATTACAATATTACTGGGGACCTTAGGTCTGAATGTGGAGCTGATCAAATATTGGCCAAAACACTGGTGAAATTTGGGTGATTCCAATGCAGATACTGAGCTAATGTGAAAGCTAGCTGGGTCCTGTGTGCCTTTTTTTTTTTGGGGTGCAAATGATGGAATGAGACTTCAGGGTTTTGGGGAAAAAAACATTTTTATTTGAGATACCATTCCTAGGTGTGTTGTGATTGCAAAAAGCGATTGTGACTCACAGGGAATTCCTAGTTGTAGTCAGTTTTAATGAAAAATGTGCAGAATGTCAAGTGCTGTGGGGTGGGAGTCCAGGGTCTGTCCCTCACCCTGTCATGGGCCTGCACTATGAGCACACACAAAGTGCTTCAGCTCACTGTGATCCAGGATCACCCCTGCCCAACAAAGACAAGAGCAGCCACCATCCCAGGGAAGTGTTTTGGAAAGTGTTTTGGGACCTCTCATGGTAGCACAGGTTGTCAAATGGTCACTAAAGGTCTGATCTTTCAGACAATATTGAATTTTTTCTAATCTCAGTTTCATTGGTGTTTTAATGCCTGTTTTCATTGTTTTTCAAACCATAGTTTACTCCGCTGTTCCTTTTCTTATCTGACAGGAGGGATATGTGGGAGACACTTTTATCTGGCACACAGTGCTCTGTCTATTGAGCAAAGCAGCCAAGTGAGGAAATAAGCAGGCATTTAAAGAGATTCTTGGAATTTTCTAAAGACAATATATTGGTGAGAGGTTAGTTTTGTGATTTCTGGTTTGGTAGGTTATATACTTCGGTCCTTCTGTGCCCACTCTCCCTTTCCTCTCAATCTTCTGCATGCCTCTCCTTAAAGCAAAGTTATTTTCAAAGCTGTTATCATAGCACAGGCTGTCCTCTGTGAATACATGGTGCTAGTTATTCAGTCCCTACATGAAGAATTTGGAGTTTTCCCCTCTGCTCTCCCGTGCCCTTATTTGGGTGAGATTTGGATACTTAGGTCTTGCTGCAATCTATGTGTTGCCCTGTTTTCTGCCTTTCTGCCTCTGTGCAGAACTTTCACACGTAGCCTTCTTCATGTAAACAATGTTTATTCTTGGAATGTTTGCATTCTTCTCCTCTGAGAGAAGAATTGATTGATGGTCATGTTCACCACACAGGTTGAGAGGTGGTGACCTCTCTAGCCAATCTCTGGATCTCTGTACAAATGTATAAGAGTAGAAACTGTAAAAAAAGTGGAGAGTTTTCCCCTCATTGCTGCTGTGTCTGCCTGCTCTCTTCCTGTCCCTAAAGGGGGACACACCCAGCCTCAGCTAGCGACAATCTATGGGTTGATATTGTAAGCTCAGGATTTTGTTGTTGGGTTGTATTTTCTCTTCCCTCTTGCTCTACTGAAAGTATTTGCTTTCTACTGAGAGTTGCCTTCACTTTAGTGAGCAGTCCTGGCACCTGGAAGTGGCACTGCCTCTCCCCTCAGTGCTGATCCCAGGCCCACTGGGGAAATGTTGGTGCTGAATGGCTTCATCTTTGTCAGGCTGAAAGGCTCCTTCATTTAAGTGCAAATGTCTTCCTGAGCAACCTGACCTCAGCTTACCTGGAGTCATAATATGAACTTTTGCTAGTAAATGTGTATAACTTTTAATAAATCAAAGCACTTGTAAGCAAAAAAACCCAAAAAACAAAACCCTAGGGATTCACAGATTTATTTTTTTTAAGACAGCTTGTTCTTTTTACTCTCTTCTGAAATTATCTGGAAGGTCTCAAGGTAATTCCATTCAGCAGAAGTGCAGACATGAAGAGTACACCTGTACTGCTTTTTCTGCTTTTATTTCGGGATGGTGACTTGTCTCTTTCCATGTCAGCGAGCCAAACTCTGTTGTAGACAAAATGAAACCCCAAGGTCAACTGAACGTGAATTTTTGGTATCAAACTTCAGACACAGCACTGCAAAGGCTGATTTCTGCAACCCATCTGGCATTATGAGAATATTTCACTGAAGTGTTCTGTCTGTGTGTGGTGGACACAGAGGTTTTGATAGACTCGAATGACAGATGCCCTTCTAAAATAATCTGGTGTGACAACCTGCTCAGCATGAGCCATTAGAATTTGAAAAATTGTCCTTTTATCAACCAACATAATTTTTAATTGAGCTAGAAAAAAAGATTTTTCAAGGCATCAAATGATGAAGCATCCCTGTATGTCAAATTTAATAGTCAATTATCCACACAAAATATGTATTCTTTACATTTAAACATAAAAGATGGAAGTTTTCAAAATCTGAGTATTGTTCTGCCTTTGGCTAAAGAACTCTATGATCAAGAACCCAAACACTTCTCACTTTTATTTTATATATGAAACTGCAGAAGAATTTTTCTTAATATTCCAATTTTTCAGAAAAACTTGTACAGACCAGGTATGGTGCTACAGGAATAGCATCTTCATCTTGAAGTATAGAATGTTTCCTTGTGTTTCCATCATTACACCATGCTTACATTTCCATTTTCATCTCTCAAGGACATTCCATTTTACAGGCACTCCAGCAGCTTGAAGTATTGTGAAGAAAATAACGGTTATAAAATTTCCGGTGGAAAATTCTAATGCAGTTATCGTTCCTTCACTACTGAAGCCAAAATACCATTTTAGAGGGATCTGAAAAGAAGAGTGTGTTATTTATTTCACTGGCCAGGTGTAGAACAGGGCTGTGGATAAATCATCCCTCCAGTGTTGGGTATGGCTTGGCAAGACCAGAGAGAGTTTTCTCAGGAGGAGACAAAGAGTGGAGCACCCACAGATCTCCCATCCTGACACAACAGAGGCAAAAGCAGGCAGAGCTCTGGGCTATCCTCTGGTTCTATTTGCGTTATCTCGGTGGCAGCAAGCTTTGCTCTGAGGATCTGTCCCAATATTTCGGGGTCAGATTGAGATGGATGTGTGAATTTACTACAATGCAGCAATTTCTACAATTCTACAATTTCTATTCTACAATAACAATATTCAGCTTTTTCTTTTCCCCACTCTGTTAACCATTTATTGCGAATTCATCTCGTTTGATAATTACTGTGAGCTGAATACACCAACAGGGATATTTTATTCCAATACAGGTGTTATCGCTTCGCTTCGTTTTCCCTCACCTTTAAAATACCTATAATTAGATTTGGAAAGAGAGCCTTTCATTCTTAAACTTATTGGGAAAAAAAAATGGCATTTTGCTGTACTTCATAGAATAGTAACACCAATTAAATTCTTTCAGATAATGGTGTTCTGAACTTGCATCTATTTTTGGAACATTAATTATATTCTGCAGTGCTTCCTGTGAAAAATCAGAGACAGATACAAGCATTAGTATGTGTTAATTAAATCTGAGTTAATATTTTTGGTCAGAGCTCTGCAGTTACATGCATGTATGTGTTTGCTGCTTAATTTTTTTTGCATTTTTATCCTAGTTGTATTTTCCTATTAACTAAATGGCACATATTGATTTTTGTGCATACTAGAAAGGCTCGATTCAATCAGGTCGAAGTTCATTTCTGTCCAGGTTATCCAAGATCAAACTCTGCTTTACACAGAGCAGGAAAAACATGAAGGGGCAATAAGGACTGGCTCTTTTCCAGAAATGTTAAACTGAAGGTCTTGTTGGTTGTTTTTTCTGCAATTTCTCATGATTTTATTCTATGATTTATTTTGTTCTACGCTGGCTTGTTTGGGGTTTTTTAAAGTCAAAATCTCTAAAACTCCCAGTTTTCATCCCAAACTAAATATGCTGTTAGATTTGCCTATTTTATCTCAAATGTTGCTGAAATTCTTCATCTTCATTTCTTTTTTGTAAACTTAATTCAGGAGTAGGTTTCCTTTTGCAGCACTTGCACCAAGTAAGTTCACGAGGTTTTATATTTGTGCTCTTCATTTCCATTTTTATAAGGACATCATGGAAACTATAGTGTCAGCCAGGAAACTGAGCATATAGATGAGACTGTGAGCATGAAATATTCATGCTACATCTCCCTGAAAGCCTTGCATTGAAGTAGAAGTGCTTGTTTTCTTTCCCTTTCCCTCATCCCCCATTATTTTACACAGAAAAATTGGCATTATCTCCAAAAAACAAAAAACAAAAAAA
>VZDJ01000301.1:5791371-5836400 GCA_008694505.1 Cyanoderma ruficeps | reverse complement strand
TTTTTTCCTCTCCCCTTCTTGGCTGGTACTTGGCTGTCAGAGCTGTCTGGAAGTGATCACTGCTCTAACCAGTGGGTGTGTGTGAACCTGCCTGTTGTCATCAGCTCCCCAGCCATGGATCACTGGGGATTGACACCTCTGGCAAGTGACAGCTTTGGGAAAAGGCTGCATGCAGAACAATGCAGCTGTGCACAGGGAACAGCGTGACAGAGAAGCAGGAAGGATCAAACAACTACCAGAGTTGCTAGAGGGGAGGGTTTAATGACAAGTTTCTGTGACATTTATGACCGGATCGATTATGAAGACTGAAAAAATCCACGGTATATTGCCAGGGTATTACTGTAGAGCCATCTGATATAGGGGTTGCCATGGCAAGTACAGATTTTCTATTAACCAGGAAGGTGAATAGTCTCATAAACCCCATGAAACTTGTTGGTGAATAAATTGCATACAGGAAGCAGCTCTATTGACCCCTATGGAAATCTGATATTTTCAAACAATGCTGTAAAGTCTTTTCCCTGGTTATTTAAAAAAGTCTGGGGTACTGTCAAAAGCAAATGCACCATTTCTGGTATTCCCCATGTCTTGAATGACAGCCTAGACAGATTGGAAAATCAGCACTGAGCTAAAAATACTAGTGTGGAGGCAGCAGGGTAAGAAAGTAAGCTACTGAATATTGTTAAATAGGACTGTCTCTACAGCTTTGATACTTGGTAAGGTTAAGATCTTCATCATCACAACCTGAGAACTAAAACAAATATATATATGTGCACTGTTTAATACTTGATTGTACAATTTGTGACAAACATTTCAGGAGACCAGTAAGAACAGGAAAAACATTATTGTTAATGCAAATTGGATAAACTAAGCAAAGGAAATCTCATCAAGAATTGCCCATATTTCATTCCATCCCCCCAGTGGTGTATGCACAGAGAAAAGAGTCCCTTTGCTTATATATTTTAACCACATAGAAACAATCCAAGGGTAGAAGGAAGAAGTTGTCCAGAGAATTTGTGTCTTCCCCATTCCTGGGAGTGTCCAAAGCCAGGTTGGCCAGGGCTTGGAGCAACCTGGGATAGTGGAAGATGTCATTTGGGAACAAGATGATCTCTAAGGTCCCTTCCAACCCAAATGATTCTGTGATTCTCTAATTCTGTACCTCTGTGGGAGGGTAAACTCTCCTAGGTAAACTTTCTTAGGCCCAGACACGCAGACACAAAACTTGCTGTGAAGTGCTGGTTGTAGCAGAGTGGTGGGAACATTCCTGTCCTTTTGCCACCCTCTGTATAACAGAGTGCTGTTTTCTTTTACAGCAATTTTGGTGTGCAGCAGAACAATGAAGTTGGTACTAGCAGTAGAACAATCAAGTTGTTACTAAATGCTTTGCTTTCATTGTTTCTCACAGAGTATAAATTGATCAGTAATTGATGAGCTTGGGAAAGTCTAGATGAATACAGAAACTTCATTGCTATTTCACTGGGCAGCTGTCTTGTTTGGTGGCAGGCATTTCTGCAAAGGGTCGGGTCAGATGCTGACAGTCCAGCAGGAAATGTGCTGCAGCTGTGGATGCATTAACTGATGGGATAGAGTGTGTTCTTCACATAAAGGAAGGCAAACCCATCAGTTGTGTCCCGCTGTCCCTGCTTCTCATTCATGTCTGCTTTGACTTCTCCTTCCCTGTCTCTGATCCTGGCAGCTCAGCCTCGCTGGCTGCTCCGTGTGTAATTGCTCAGGCACAATAACTGCTCAGAAGTGACTCTGTGTATGGTGGCCGTGCAGCCTCCAGCGAGCTCTGCCTGCCCAGCAGAATGAACCCAAGCACTTGGACTCACGGCCTTCTCTTATCTTCTGCAGGTAATTTCACATTCACTACGCCAGCTGTATTTTTCTTAGCAATCATCTTCAGTCTTACACGTCCTTGTTAACAACTTATTTTGCCCATATGCTAAGGATCTGCTCTAATAATTAGCAACGTTGTGTATCCATTTAGTACCATATCTTTTTTAATGCAGTATGTTCATATTTCCTAGTCCACATATCTCCCCCCAAGCAATACCACAGGTGCTTCCTTTAGACCTCTGTTTTCCTTTGAACTACGGTGGTTCAGCTCGTTAGCCTGTCTCACTTCTTATCAGTCACACTCGCTTCTCATTACTCTGGTTGCAGAGCTACCATAATTAGATTTTATATTTTTAGACATTCATAACGCTGCTTTGGTGTACACTGTGCTATCAGAAGTGTTTTAGACAAGCCATAAGACCAAACTAATTAAAATGTTCCACGGAGATCTTTTAAAGGAGAGTTGCTGTTGCTGCTGACTTGGTAAATTCAGGCCCACGCAGCTGTTGGGGCCAGGGAAGGCTGATAGGAGAGGTTACTCACATCTCCTGCCTGTGGAGGTCACAGCACCTCTCCCCGAAGTTTTTGCTTTCAGGCCATTATGTCTGATGTCTCTTAGGAGAAGATAAGCCTCATTTGGCTTTAAAGACTTGGCTTTTTCCCCCAAGCTCACCTTTCCACTCCTGGAAGTTCTCCGTTCTTGCCAAAGGTGGTGCAGAGATCTTGAGCATCTGACTTTGTTCAGGTAATCTAAATGCTTCTCGAAACTGCAAATAGGGTCTCCCCACCCTATTCACAGATTGTGTTCATTGTATCCTCTACTATTTTGTAGTCACCTGCAAGGGATTTTCTTACCAGAGGTAGCACCTCTGTGTTTATTTCCTTTCCTGAACTGCTGCATTTTCCTCCTCCTATGAGTTGCTGCCCTCTTGTTCCTCTGGAATGGTTTAGTAAATGATGGGCTGAGCCTGTGATTCCTCTCTTATACAGGGGAATCTGTAGATAGATGGACCTTGGTGACAGTGAGGGAGATGGGTCTGGAAGGCACCTGCAAGGCTGTGCATACCTGTAAGATACTCACAGAATTATTGCTGCTTCTGTTTTAAAACATTCACCACATAACTCAGCAGCATCTCTTGAGATGTAAGTTGTTCTATAGTCTCTATACAGAATGGGATATTTTTAGATGGGAGCAATTCTGTGCACAGGAAGCTTTAGGTTTACTTCCTTTACTGAAATATTTTATGTGTTGTATAGAATCTGAGCTGTTGAATTTCACTGGCTCCTAAAATAACATGCACAGATGAATTTATTTTGTAACTTAATTTGTATTTATAACTATGCTGCAAACATTCCATCTGAAGCAAGAAAAATGACCTGGTGTTGTAGTAGGTTGCTCATTTCCCTGGAAACCCAGCTTCTGACGTGAAACTTACCTGGAAATTAGTTACAATAGGTGTAATCATTCTCCATCCTTCCATCACATTTATTCACTCTCTGCTAGCAGTAGAAATTTTTGCTTTGGGGAAGCAGAAAACTCTATTCTACCAACATAATCATATTATTCTGTCATTCAGACATTTACTTTAGAATTAGCCAGAAAAGTTAAAGGTCTATTTTGCAATAAAAACAATTCAATTACTGGAATCTCTAAAGAAAGTAAGTAGCAGTAAATATGAAACAAGTATATGATGGTATTTGAAATTAACTACTGCAGTGCAAATTTACATAAATAACTATTGTTCTTTCAGAATCCAAAGCAGTATCTTTCTTTTCTTCTTTAATAGAGTTCTTGCTGCTGGATTTCCATAATTATTAATTTTGGTCTTGTATTAATTATTATTAGTATTATTATTTGTGTATTAATTGTGGAAAGTATTTGCTTTTGAAAACCTTCTTGAAATTTCTTGCAGTTGTATTATATCATGTTTTTACCCTAAAATTTTCAAGGTCATCTGTATAAGGGAGTTGGAGGGCACAGATTCACTAAGGGACACTGGATTTGTTCTGTTTAGTAGAACAGAAACTCGAGGGCCTTGGGATATCACACCTTGATGTATGCAAATATATACAGAAACTACAGGATTGTTTCCACATGGTGATGTATTCTTATCCTTGAGCATGCACAAAGACGTTTCCACAAAGTGTATTTTTTGTAATGGGTTTTTATGAGCAATTTTTGTCTGCAGGACTCTGTCTGAAAAGAGATTTCTTTGTCAACTGATACTCCTTGTGTCGAATCCATCATTTATTCCTCATGCATCTCTGGAAAAAGAGAGAGGTGCACTGTAGCCAAGTCTCTAGATGCTCCAGAGGACTCTCTGGTGTTACACCCTGTAAAGAGATTGATGTTGTGCTTGCTGCAGAAACACACAGACTGTTTGTGGATAAACAGGAGAATCACACAGCAGCGTGTGAGGAGCGCTCCCAAGGGCTCCCACTGACTGTACTCCTCCTGTATTTTCATGGGGGAGCATTTAGAGAAGCCCTGAGCCTCTCTCTCTGTGGGGTTTATATGTTTAGAGCAGGAAATAAATTGGTGCAGCTCTTTGCTGGGCTGGAGCTCTCCATCCACGCTCTGCCCTCCCAGGAAGTGTCAGGAGAGCAGATGGATGAGAGAGCACAGTCTGTCAGCCTGGAGACTCCCACACCAGATCAAGGCAGGCAAACACCTCGCTCCTCCAGCAGACTGAACACTTTCAAGAGGGTTTACAGATGACAAAACCACACTTATGTGGCTCAGTAGCTCAGATGAAAAGCAGGGGCAGTGACACAGAAGTTGGCTGCAGGAGCAGGGGCAGTGTGTCTGGACAAAGCAGACCTCTAGCTCCAGCAGCAGCAGAGAAGAACAAGTAGATGTTATTTGAAAATTATGATCTCCACCTTTCAGTTAGGTGAACATTTGGTGCCTTGCTCCACCTTTCTCATAGATAATGGTGGTGTGAAAGCCTTTGGGATTTCTGTTTTTCTCAAGAAAGAAAATGTATTGGGGAAGATTTACAGAACTCGGGGTCATGAGCTGGTCTACAGCTAGGACAGGCTTGTTCAAACATAAACATGAAATATTTACAAAAGCAGGCATGTTTAGAAACCAAGAGAAAGGAGTGCAACTGGCATCCTGGGTTTGGCATTTGAGTATAAAACCTTTCCCTAAGGATAAGAAGCTTGAGGGAATGGATGAGGTAAGGAACAGGTTAGGCTTCTCTGTCCAGTATCACTTCAAGAGTAATCAAGAAAAATGGATCTCTTTAAACTGCCTTTTGCTTCTCCGGTTAAAAACTGGAATATTTGTTTTATACTCCTTTATTCTGTGTTGCAGATCAAGTGTGTTGTCCCTGTGGACAACTCCAGGTCTGTCCTGTAAATTTAAACTGAGGGAAGCCCCCAGGCCCTGCAGGGTTGGGCAGTGTCCTCTGTTCATATGGGGCTCACCACTTCCTGTGCACGTGTCCTGGGCTCTCACATCAGCTGCATTTGCTCCTTTCTCTCATTGTCCTCTCTTCATATAAAATGAAGGTGCCTTTTCTTTTTTTATTTTTTTTTTTACAATCAAATGGTTTGCTTTGTCTAGCAGAAGTAAGAGCTTGCATTGTTATTTCTGCCTTAATAGCTCAGCAGAGGTTTCAGTCTATTTGAAGATCCTCGTAATGATTTCGGTGATTTTTATGTGTATACAGGGGGGATTCATTGATGTATGAAAGCCAATATTACGTGTCAAAGATGGGAAATAAGAAATGTGCCCATGTATGCAGGCTTTCTGTATAAACCTACAACCCATAATCAGTTGTTAATGATGTTGATTTTTCTGTTTCTTTCGTGCCATAAGAAGTGTTTCAGAGAGGCTTTAGAGCCTCACAGAATCCAGCTGTGCCTTGTGCACTCATTGTTCATAGCCTGATGATGGCAGGAGCTATGAATATAATGCCACAGGAGTTTGGGTCAGGGTCTGTGTGCTGATTCTGGTTCTTCAGCCAAATTCCTCTCAAGTGTTTTCTGGTTTTTTTACAGTCTTTCTCCCTGTATGAGCTGCTAGTTCTTCGTTTATACTGAGACCATTGTCTTTTCTAAAGCACTTTTCTCTAAAAATATTCTGCTTCTTTAAGCTTCACAGTCCCAAGTCCTCACTGGGGACCTGCTTCTGTCCTGCTGAGACAGGAGGGAGCAGGTGGCATTCATCTTAGAGGAGCTGTGATCTGGTACAAGCAGGAAAAATACAATAAAAAAAGACAAATTAAGGTTGTATAAAGAAGCAGTGCAGTGATTATGGCAAACTTGATAGCTGGCATTATCAGCATAGCCTGATAGGATGGAGTGTCTTTTGTTAGCATCTTTGTTTATCTCTGGAGCACTGGTCCAGCAGTTTGCTGGGACATGGTGTGTGTTGCTTAGCCCACAGGAGAGGAGGAGGTGTTAAAACAACATGTCTTCTACAAGGCTGTAATTTGGATATCAGAGTAGAAAATGGAGCTGCAGCTGGCATGTTCAGGATGTTCAGGACAATTAAGAAACGTGGCTCTTCGTTTACATCCTTGCTGCACTGTTAGACAACCCCCAGGAAAAGCAATTCTGCATTTCCATATCTGGATTTTGAAAGAGGAGATGGGGATGAAAGCTGTTATCCCTCTGAGAAGAATGTTTCCTGTTTGGTAAAGTGCAGCCATTCTTTCTGATGCATGGAAAGAATTATTGGTGAACAGCAAATAAACCTTAACAAGGAATATCCAGTGAAGGGTAAGAGGAAATAGAGAGCTCAAGGGTTCTGGAATGAACGCATACTTTTCAAGCAGATTAAAATCACTGAAAGAACATTTCACTCTTCTACTGGCAAGTGAGCTGTTTAACCAATGAAGTGTTGTATTCATTTTTTCCTTTCCTATGCAGGGAAAAAACCAGTGGAAAATTGTTATGTCCGGGTCTGCCATAACTTAATAAATCCCAGCTGAGATTCAGAGGACTCAATAGCTTATTCCATACCCACTGGTCAGGATAAATCCAGACACTCTGTCACGTTCTCTCTTTTAAATGGGTGGACCACACTTTTACAGTCCTTGTTCTGAGGCTGTTCAGAATTGAGACCTGCTCCTTTCAACACCTTTCTGGTTCACATGCAGAACCTGTCCCCCCAAAAATAAGGCACAGAAGGAGTTTGTGCAGTATGGGATCTTGCACTGAGTCGTGGCAGCTGTGGTGCCCGTTGGCTCTTGCTCCCAGGGTCAGCAGCTCACACCTCACCTCTTCAACAGGCAGAATATTCCTACTGAAATATCATGGGAGATAAACAAGAAATGAGGACAGTTCAGTCTCACCCTGCTGCATCAACCCAGGCTTAGTAGACGGTGTTATCAAAGCAGCAGCTCTGTCTCCCTTTCCCAAGGCAGTTACTGGCCCTGGCAGGCAGAGCAGTAAAGGATGGATCTGCCCCACTCATGGGCCTGTCACAGTTATCACTCAGCAGCTGCAAAATGGTACCTATGTGCTATATGGGAATTTAGGCCCAGAAATGTAACCATTTACTAAGGCTCTGCTTTCAAAGTTTGGGGTTTTGTTTTGCCTCTTTTCTTGGGGACACCTTCTGGAGTGTGACATCCTACAGACCTTTTCAAGACCTCCCTCAGTTCTAGGTTAACAGCGCTACACAAACCCTCCTTAGGCCTAAACCATTTATAATATATCAAATATGTGTAAATTCTGTAGACAAAAAACGCCTTATTTCCGTAGTATTTCTGAAAACGTACTGAAAATTCACTTAAAGAATTAATTGAGCCAGAACTCACGTGCAAAAAATATGCTTCCTTCTCTGCATTACAAGAAAGCAATTAGTGAACACTGGAGGCAACAGCTCTTGCTAATCAAAAAGAGCTGAGTTCAACTTGTGTCTGCTTAAGCAATTCTGTTTTGGAAGAAAAAGGGAAACCAGACATACTACTGGACTATCAATTAAAACGAAAACATGCAATGCAATTAATTCTTTTAAAAGCAGAATTTTTCATTCATAGTGCAAATGTGTTAGAATAATGGCATGGCTAATACTCAGTCTTTGAACACTGTATTATTTGAATGACTTTTAAGATTCAACCTTTCAAGTTCATGTCCGTTGGTATTCAATTTTTTATTTAAATGCTTCTAGAACATTGATATCACATTTTTGCCACGCTTTTCCATTTTGACCTTACTGTTCGGTAGGGTTTTCCATCTTTGCTTCACCATCACATGCTCTTCATGCTCCATAAGAATCTGGTGAACTTTAAACAGAGGCTTGAGAAAGAATAGGTTTTTTACAGTTATCACTCTGTTTGGCTGGATAAATATTGTCCTTTTTTCTTCCTCTTCTCTCTCTTTTTTTTCTTTTACTGTTGTGGCTTTATAAAACTTAAGCAAAATCCAAATTAACTTAATATCTTAAAACATAGTTAACATTTTTCATGTTGCAGACAACAGGCCCTACAGCTTGTCCTGATTGTTGTATTTCCAATTAATTTGATTTAATCTGATAATAATCTGATTTAATCTTTAAATGAAACATCCCTACACAGGATTTGTTATTATTCGTATATTCATTAGTATTGAGGAAAAAATCTCTCCTGAAACTTGGTGAGATCCAAATTGAGTTCTTGACTTTGCCACAGATTTCTTGTTTGTTCATGGGAATTTGTTAAGTTTGTATACCTGAGATAAGTCTTTTGATGATATAAACATTACACAATTGTAATGGTTATTACTCTATTGTTATTTCTATCAGAGCAGTCAAAACTCCAAACAAGAGCTTAAATTTTTAATTTCCGTACAGTCTTTTGACAAAGCTTTTGTCTTCAGCTGAATACAGAGAGCTTGGTTGTTTGTCAGAAGCATTTTAAGGGCATTTGAGTATTTTTCGTGGTCAGTTCATCTGTATGAACCAACCATTATATTGATGGACTAGTCAAAAGGGCATTTAATCATAATTTTAGTCTTGGAGTGAAGGGATGAACTCATTGAATTCTTTTGGTCTTTCCCTGTCCTTTGCCTATCTGTGTCTAAAGTAACCTATCATAGACTTTGCTAATGTTCAATAAAAGAAGGAGATGTAGCAGCCAAAAACCTTCAGCTTATTTTCTTGCAGCCTCAACAAGGATAGAGTTTAGAGAGAAAAGAGTGTATAATCTAATGTTTGGCCTGAGATGTGATGTCTGCTTTCCAGATTATCAAAATGTCAGTGGTATATTTTTCCAGTGTGTTTTCTCTTTTCTAATTAGGTTTCCTGTCGCCCTGTCATGCTCCCACCCCCCACTACCATTGTTGTTCATCTCCCTCTCCAAGGTACCAAAGGAACAGGCCAGTTTTCCTCCTGCTGTGAAGTTAAAACCTCAAGATAATGTTAAATTCACATGGGCTGTGCTGCTCTGCCAATCTCTGAAATGTCATTGCCTGGGCAGCCTGCTGGGCTCAGTTCAGCACCACGGTGCCAGGACTGCTAATAAAAAAAGAATAAAAGGTTAATGAAGGAGGGAGGGGATGGAGGATGTGTTGTTATCCAAAATCGAGTTGCCTGCTTTCTATCTGTAAGGTTTGCTCAAGGCCTAAGGTATTAATTTTTAATTCTTTATTTTCTCTCCCTTACAGCAGTGCTTTTATTTAGTTCATAGGGTAAATCACAGTGGATTCACTGGACTCACTCCAGTGTCTTGCCTTCAGCATGGTGTCCTCGGTTTCTCCAGTAGTCCTTGAAGTTATGAGTGAGTTGTCCTCATCTGGCTCTGCGTGATTGCAAGGCATTAATGATGTCTTCTGTGGCTTTAGAGGTCTCTGTTTCTAAAAGCAAAAACCTGATCATGCCCAGGGCCCTGCTCTGTTAGTGGAAATGCCTCTTGTCCCTCCCAGTGTAAAGTGGCTCCTGTGCCCTGGCACACATCACTGTGTGTTTGTGGCATGAGGGTCTTGTCATAACAGGGTTATTTCTCTGTTGATGTTGGATGGTTGCTCTGTATTTTTACCTGTTGAGCTCCATCAGAAGGATGTGCTGCTGTGAGCAGCCTGTGTGCAGTGTAGGGGCTGACTGGAAGATAAAGAAAAGGCAAAGGTCATTAGATATATGGGGTTTTCCTCCTGTGTACAGTGCAGAGTAGCTCCATTTCAGCTCTAACGTGGAGGATGCTGCTCCCACCATCTGTCACTGCCCCTCTCCCTCCTGCCACGCCCTTGTGAGTTGTCAAATCTGCTGTTTGTGTATTTCTGCCCACATACAACTCTTCCATACAAATACTCTGCACTGTGTAACATGATGCTCTCGGCTTAGGCTGCAGTGGGTTCCTTCTTCTGCCTTGTGTCTCTGATAGTGACCTGACCCTGCTGCAAACAGGAAGCAGATCTGCCCTCAGCCTCCACCTTCTACATCTGCTTTTGTCACTGCAGTCACAGCTGGTTTTTTGCTGCCAAAAAAAGTGCACATGTTGGGATTTGTGTGGGTCTGTGCATCTCAAGCCCATGAATTTTGTTTTTTATGGTGAGTTTACAGAGTTGGGATATTGCTGGTACACAACTGCATAATTTTCAGCTGAGATGGAGATGGTTAAGTGTCTGTTCCATGGTGAATTTTTATTTTTAGAATTATGAAAAATAACTTTACAAAAGTAAGGATCTGTCTTATCTCCCATTCCACCTTTCTTTAGTAACCCCCTGAAAAGCAGACAGGGAGGCTGACAGAAAAATTCTCCACAGCAACAAATAACAGGTTGGAATCTGACAGCTAGAAAATATTCTTAGTTGTAAGTCATACTTATGGAAGCAGAGAAGTCCGAAAATTTCCATTTTTTTATTTGTTGAAAAGCTAGTCCCAACTTAGTGATTACTGTAGGTATCGCTTTTCTCCCTCTTACTGTAAACTGTTTTGGCAGCAATTTTTTTACTGCTTTTTTAACCAATAAAAAAATTTCATATCACAATGGAAACAGTTTAAATTAGTGCGAGACCAGGATAAAAATGGGTGTGCATGTAAATACAACAGTGCAGGTACTCACCCATCAGTGTCTCCATACAGATACACAGATATACCTATAGATATTCATTATAGAGAGATCAAAGAGACCAGGTATTGTTTGTCAAGGTTTATTCAACTGGAATTGAAAATTAAATTAAAAACAAGAGCTGTCACAACTGGAACAAACTAAATGGTTCCCAGAATTCGCTTCTCTAGGAGGTTATCCTTTGTTATTTGAAAAATCACATAAATTTACGGTAGTTCCTACTGTTTATAAACTGAGTGGGAGGATGCTGGGAGGAAAGATTATTTTTTAAATCCTCCATTACCATCAGTACATTAACAATGGAGAAAGTAAATCTCTATTAAAAAAAAAGAAAGAAAAAGATTCACCTTACCTGAAGAATAGAGAGAATTTCTTCGCTGTTTGTGAGGTTTCTTTAAATTATATTCTTTAGACTTGAGCAAAATACTGAAACAAAGTTCAAATTCAGCAGTTAGAGGCATTCTCCAGCTCTCAGTGAAGTCAATGGAAATCCTCCCATTGACAATCCCTGTGCACTGCACAGTGCTGGAGGCAGAATACACGATGAGAGGGAAAACCTAACCTAATCATTAGATGTAGATACACCCAAGTGTTGCATAAAATGATTTTGTAGGTTGTTGTGCAATGTAGTAAAAATGTGTGACGGTAAAATATAACCCAGGCTACTACAGAGAGACACCACAGAAATAAAATAGTTTAGAGCAAAATAAAAGAAATAAAACCAGATACTATTGGCAAGGAAGTAGAATACTATGGTGAGAAGGAGAAGACCATGCTAAGCTGAGTTTTTGGTTGAAAATAATTTAATATACAGCTTTATATTTTCAGTTATAAGGGACAGTGGTTTAGAGCCTTCTTCAAAGAACTCCACTCTTGAGACTAACTCAAAGGAACTTTGAAACAGAAGAGCAAAACTCCCTTGAAGGCAGGGACCAAGAGCTCTAATTTGCTTTGGAGAAGCTGAAGAAACAAAACTCATGCAGAGATCCCTCCCATTCCCTTAATTTTTATAGAGATTTGTCACAGTCTGCTCTGAAGGTGCCTCCCTGGGGCGCATTTTTCCAGCCCCCATTGTCAGCTCGAGTGTGGCACTGCTCAGGGATGGGTGATTTGTCAAACAGGGAGTGAGGCTGCCCAGGCATGTGTGTGTGTGTACAGATACCACATCCTGCGTGCCAGATCAGGCATTTAATTCTTCTGATTGTGCTCCTACAAACCCCTTGCAGCCCGTTCAATAGTTGTTGCTCTCATTTACATAAACACTATGGAAGTTTGCTGGTGCTGTGTCCGATTGCCTGAAAAATTAAAGGCAGGAGAAAAGATTCCCTTCTCCCTCTCAGAGACCCGTCCATGGGGACAATGGCTTCTAGAGAGGCAGTTCTGTTTTGTCAGACCTGAAAGGGGCATGTGTGTCCCTACACAGGGTATAAGAGAATGAGGCTTATGGCTCAGAGTAATGTTTCATCTGATTTTCATTTTTTTTTACTCTAACCCTCTTGAGGGAGGTGGTGAGAGAGGGCAACAAGTCTCTCTGGTTTTTGATCAGGGACAAACTCAGTTTCAGGCGTATTTGAAAAATGAAGATTCTGCTTCCTTTATTGTATCTGTTTAGAAGAGCAAACAGAAATTATGTTCCACTGATGTTCAGTGTCTCTAATTGTAATTAAATTTCTGACAGTGAACAACTGGCTTTGTACTCATAATTAAAGAAAAGTTTGCTAGTTCAGCTGCCTGCTTTTCATGAACTTGACTGGATTGGCATTTAGAATAAGAGGCATCACAAGGAAAAGGCATCTCTTCTACTTATGGGAAATAAATCTTGATTTCTTTTAAATATTATTTAAATTAGACCCTTCTGGCCATATCCATCCCTGCTCTCATTCTAACCAGCAGTTTCAAAAGATGAGTGAATAACTATAGTCCTTGTTTTTATGAACTGCAGTTAAAAATCCATGAGTTTTCTTTATAGAAATGGTGTCTTTTGAAGCTATTCTGCCTTTTTTTTTTCCCTGGGTTATAGGAACCATTGAATTATTCCAGAAATTCAGAATCCACATCCATTTCTATCATCATTGCTGGGTTTGCTTAAGTTTAATACTTTCCTTGTCAGCTTCTTTTGTCTACTTCAATATGATTTTTATTTACTCTGTAGCAGCAAATACCCAGAACACCTATATTTGATTGAAACTTCACCATCTGTGATCTTCTTGTGTGTGGGATGTGTTTGGTAAATTGGAGTGTAACACTTCCCTGTTTTGCTGTGGCTGCAGATGGGAATTCCTCTTTGATGAGCAGTTGATTTTCTCAAGGTGCTGTAGGATCAAAGCACTGCAAGGTGGACTCGGTGTCCTCCAAATGTGAGTCCTTGGGGTTCTTGAAATACATTCCCCTGACTCAAGGCAGCTTTCCTTGAGATTTTTTCCCCTCACATTTTAAAGAGAACTGAACAGATCCTACAAAAAGTTTTGGTGGAAATTTCCTGACATTTATCCCAGTTACAGTCCAACATTTATTACATAACTGGCAAGATAACCAGATTCCTAGAAAACATACTGTGTCACTTTTTGTTATGTGAGGCTAAAGGTGGAGAGCAAAAAGGCTTTTTTTGCAGGTGGTGTGTGTGCAGGGTGGGTGGATCTGAGCTGCCTCTGGGTGTGCTGGAACCAAAACTGTGGGGAAATCCCATGCACAGACTCTGGGACTGACTGCACGTGGGCCAGCATGGGCAGAGAGACCAACACTCCACCAACATTTATCCCACATTGTTTCCACTCTTTTGCATATCAGTGGGTGCAGATTACTACCCTTAGGGATGTTGTTACTGTGTTAACCAAAAGCAGACCAGATCCCAGTGCCTTGTGGTAGAATTCTGTGTCTGGGATTGCCAACCTGAAGCTGGAGATGGGAATTATCCTTTTTTTAGTCAGGATTGGCAATGACTTGTGAGAATTTAGGTGAAACTTCACTTTGTGCTGCTTGTCAGGGGTGTGGTTCACCTGATGAGTCAGTGGAGTTATCCACCATAACTCCTGCAGAGTTTTTCTTTATTGCCCTTGATAGTGTTAAAATTGGATTGCAATTTTGGTGAACATTTTTTACTATGTAGGTATATTGAGATCTACATACTGAGTGCTATTGCTGAAACAAAAGTAAGGGAAACATCAGGAATTTTGAAAGAATCAAAGGAAGCATTCCAAATGTTCTCAGAATCTATTAAAAAAAATGTAATTAGGTAAGGGAGGATGTAGTTGTCTTCCTCTCAGAAAATACACGGCTCTGTAGAAGATTTATGGTGGTCATTGGGTTCAAAAGCATGAGATGAATCCCTCCAGGTACCTGTGGATATCTGTAGGAAAAAATCCCTCCTTACCCTCCACTGAGAGGAAGGTGAAAGGACCAGGATGCTGAGATCACAGGCTGCATAATCAGCACCTTCAAAATATGAACCTTTGCAGATCCTTTGATAATGAATGAACATCTGTCATACTGAGTATACACATTCTTGGGGAGGGAAGAGAGTCTGAGAAGGTAAAAAGTGCAACTTTTAATTTTAAAAAAAATCCAAATTTTGCCTTTTAAGAGTGCCAGTTGATTTTCAAGCGTTCTGTGGGATTTGACATATGGTTTTATTAGGTTAGCACAATTATCCTGGAACCACTTATGGACAGCACTGACAAATGCAGCTCTTGGGAGTGTGATTATGAGAAGACACTCAATGTTTCTCAAGTGCTGTCTTTAGTAGTACTTGAGCAATTGACTCTGTAGAGTAATGAGACATCATCTCCACACTATCAAGATTTAGCCAAGTAATTATTTCTTGAGCTCCAGTTCTGTACAAATATTTAGAGGCTTTTGCAGTGCAGTCACATTTGAGATTGTGAGGGATGTTCCATGGCTGTGTAACTGCACAGGGATGGGTTTATTTACATGGTTTTTTCAGGCAGATGTTGGAGCACTCCACCAGGCAGATGTGATGTTTGTTTGGTTGAAGTGCCAAGCTGGCCAGGAGCCCTGTGGCTGCAGCAGAGCTGTTTTGGGTTCATGATAATTCTCTCTGCCTTTCCAGAGGCTTTGTGAGCTTGGGCTCCGTGCCCTGCTAAGGGGGATCAGCTCTGGAGCTCTCTTGTGCCTGGCTGCCTGGGAACGTGAGGAGTTTACACCAGACACCATGTGGACATAGCCAGGATCTCTTCCCCATGGCCTAATCCAAATCCCAGTGGAGTGAAAAGATGATTCCCCATTAATTTCATTAGCCTTTCAATCAGAGCATGGTAGGAGAAGGAGTTCACCAGGACTAGGGTGTCCTGCTGCCAGGCATTCACACGACTGAGCTCAGGCTCTTTGTCCTCACTGTCACCATTCTCTGATATTTTCTTCCTTGATATAATACTTCATTTTTCCCATAATTGCAGCAGCTATGATTACCACTCCACTTCAAGAATTTTGTCCATGACTGGTTTTAATCTGTTTGAAGCTGCTTGCACGTCAATGGCTAATAAATTCTGAATGTGCAGCCTGTTTTTACCAAATCTAAAATGGCAGAAGTTATCTCAGAGTCACTGAGTTTCTAAAACTTGTAATAATAATGATAATAATAATAATAGTAATAAGCAGTCAAGGCAGAGGTAGGGAACAGAATACTTAAACTTAGTGGTTTTTTGTGAAGGAATAGGGGCAATAGGATCTTAGTTTTCTGTGACTGGAAAATCTATATAAAGATTCACATTAAAAAATGGAGAATTAATGAAGATTTATTCAACATAGAGTAAGGCAAAAGCAGAGACCCATGATTTTGCTTTACACAAGTCCCTTAATTTGTACACTATCAAGATTTGAGACTGAATTTTGCAGGACATTAATATGGAATATTAATGGGAATAGGGTGCAACTTGGGCTGTTTGCCTCATTTAATACATTTTCTGAAATATCTACATATTTCAGTATAAATTTGTCTGACAACTTTGTGAACAATGAAAAGTCTGTTAGGGCAATGAACACTGAAAAACAATCATGTCCAAACTTCTAGAAGGTTCACCTTGTATTATTCTATCCCTCTTGTTTAATGGCTGAGGCTGCTGGGGCTAAACAGCATGATTATTTTGCTTTAAGTGTTTAATTTTGAAAATTTTGTTGATAAGAAGGGTGTGCCCTGTGTTGAAATCATAATAACCTAGATCAAGGTGCTCTGAGCCTGACATTTAGGCACAACTGGCGTTGGTGAAATCCCTTGCAGAGCACCCGTGGTCCAGCAGCACAAGGCTGCAGCTCATCACACCAGCCCAGGATGGTTTCCAGTTATCTCAGCCTAACTCCAAAAAAAACCCTGGAAGGGATATCCCAGTGCTAACCACAGGAGTCAACCACTGCTCTGAATCAAGAGCAGTGTGACAAACTCTTGCCTGGAGTTAATGTTTATGGCTGGTTTTATAAGCTGCTGGAAAGCAGGATGTACTGCTACACCCTGAAATATAATGGTGCCTGTGACTGGTGGTGTAATAAACTGCAGAGCCTCCTCCCAACCTTTTGGATTAAGTAATAAAAGAAAATGATTAAGAGTGAAATCCCATCATTTATCTTTTGTTGAATAAAACACTTTTTTTTTCCCCTATCCCAGCTCACTAACAGCGACAGCCATGAAAATGAATGATTTGGCTTCACCCAAAATGATGGATAATCCTGCTGGAAGAGCATGACAATGATAGACAGACATCTTCTGAAGGAGAAGGTAATAGAAAAGACTGACACTTTGATAGGCACCGTGATGAACAAGCCCTGGGGGGCTGTAATAGGTTAATAGAAGTGTTCCGGCTCTCCCACCCCCTTCTGTCTCTGTGGTCCTTTCAGAGCTCCTGGAGCAGCGAAATAACATCGTGAACCTTGTGAGGAGAGATGCAGTTTGTGATTCACCAACGTGCTTGTTTGTATTCCTTAACGCTGTGAAACAGAACTGAACTGCTCCCTGAAGTGAGGTGTGGTGAGAGCCCACCCTGCTCAAACCTCATCAGAGCTTTGCTTCGCCCTCCTCCGTCTCTCAGACGCTGCTGGCAGGTAACGCAGTGTCCTAAGGGTATGGCACACGTTGAATTTAGTCACCTGGGAAATAGATTGCTGGAGCTCTGCTGAAGTTGGTGGTGGGCCACATTCTGACATCGGCTTAGAAAGAATTTAGCCCAAGTAGTTTTGTTGACATCAAAAAAATATGTGCCTGGTTTCTTGGTCAGCTGCCAATGGAAATATTTGAATATTATGAGAATAAGGAAGCAAGATTTATTCCATTTTTTTAAATTTCTTCTAGGTTTCCTATTTATTCTCTTTTTCCCCCTCATAAAACTGTAAATTTTTTTTATGATCACACATAACTTTTATCAATGTGTATTTCATTACTTATTGTATGTATTTATTTCTTTTCCTTATTAATGTCTGTTTAAAGAGGTTAGGACTTTGCAAGCCCCACCATCTTGGCTAGCAATTAAGCTAACAGATACTCTACAAGTTTTTTATGTCTTTTGCATTACAGACTATTTTGATTTGAACCAAGAGTTTCTTACTCAGTTTTTGCAGCCAGCTACAGGAGCAGGTCTTGACATGAATGGCTTGTACAATTTTACAGTAAAATTATCAATATAAGTCAGACTAACATGAGAAGAGTAACATAAGTGAGTAATGAGGTAAATAAACAGAAGAAATATAGTGTCAATAAGCATGCTTTACAGCTAAAGGAATTTAAGCCAATATATTTCAGAGCAGAAGAATGTGATGCACAGTTGGCAAAGTCTCTCTGAGACTATAATGAAGAGTCGTAATGAAATACTTGTCTGTGTTAGTACTAAGAAATAATATATGGTTCAATCTGTGGGAGGGTGGAGGACAGATCAGCTCCCTGACATGCTGCATTAACTTGGATGTACAAAATCCTTCTCTGTACTTATCTTTTCCCTGGCTTATTTATTTTTAATGCTCCTGGACATGGATTGTCAATATGTCTGCCTACACACGCCACATTTCTGTATAACCTTAAAAGGATTCATGTAATCCAAATAAGCTTGGGGGGTGTATTTTGTAAACGCATGACAAATGCTTTTATTGATAGACTTGTAGTCTGGCTTCAGGGCACAGCTGATATAAAATATACCATACATGTAGAAAAGAATGTTTTAATTAGTGTATCTAAACTTCTCCTTTGAATGCAAAATGTTTGCCTCATCTACCAGTTTTTGTGTTGACTTCTTATTTGTTTTCATTAAGTGTATCTATTTCTTTCTCTTCATGTACAGGAGTATTTCTGATCTTCTGTGGGACATAACAGGGGTGTTATGCTGTTATTTAAAACAGTGCAGAGTTATTACATCAAGTGTAACCCCAGACTTAGTGCAGACCAAGCTGGTTTACATCACTCTCAGGTATTACTTGGCTTTCTAGTACATGACTGCAGGCTGCTAAGCAGGAGCATTTTGAAGCAATTTCATACGATGGAACAAGATCCTTTAGAATTACAAATCCCATTATCCTGCTGGCCTCTGGCCTGACCCCCCTACACCAAGCCATGGGTCATGGGTATGTTAAAACTGAGTCAAGGCAATGTCAGGGCAGAATTATCCACCACACAAAATGTATCCTGGTGTAGAGAACGTGAGAGCACACTACAGACTAGGAAGGGTGGCTAAATTGCTCTCTGAGCTTCTGGAATTTGTTCTGGTCCCAGACAATAATGTTGAAGCACACAGCAGATTAAGAAGTTCAATCTGTATTATTTCTTCTCACAGGATATTGCATATTTTTTACTCTGTGATTCTTATGAATTAATCAGTAGTTCCTGTGGATGGCACCACAATTAAAAGCCTCTTCTCCAGGAAGTTTACACAAATAGCACACCATAAACAGAGTGCCAGAGAGGTACAGTGATTGCGAAAAGGTGATCAGGAACTGAGCCTCATGGGTATCATCCCTGCCTAATTTTCTGTCTAGCAATGAGCTGGTTAATTCTATCTTTCACTTGTAGAACCTAAAAATGTTCATGTTAAGGGGTTATTCAAGCTTGTGTTATATTATATGAACTAATGATCCATGAAAAAGACAAGACATCCATCCTTCTGGAGAAAGTCACTCCATGCTACCTTGGCTTTCCCATTTGTAAAATCAAAAGAATGATTCTGAGTTTCCTTTGTAAAATGCCAGAAAGATGCAGAGGAGGAGGATGCCACACTCCTGGAGTGTCAGCACGGGTGCCCTGGTACACAAATCACTGCTGTGGTACAGAGGAAATGAAGAAAAATTTGATTTCAGCTCACTGCCTTTCCAGCATTTGCAGGCAGTGACAGTCCTGGCAGGGCCATCACAATCCCTGTCTCACAGGAAAAGGAAGAAAATGGAGGGGCTGAAACACTCTGTGATTTGCTGCTGACGTGGATCTTAGAGGTATTTCTGGCTTTATGCAGATATTCAGGGTTCTGGTGGACTACATGTCCACTTCAGTTGCAGACTGATACAGAGCTATTTTTAGCCCAGTAGGTTAATGACTGGGCCTTGTATCTATAAAGACAATTCAAGTAATAATAGTAATGAGCTGTAGATATCTGTGTTTTTACAGCATACTGGCTGCACAACCCGGTGGTACTTGAAAACCAAAATGTTTTTGAAATAAAACCCACTACACCTGTAGCCCAGCACAATTCCCACACCACAGATTGTCCATGCCTTTCATTTTTAGGATGCCCTCAATGTCAATTACCTTTTCAGTTTACTGTTTTTCCCCCAGAAAAACAGAGTTGACATTAAGCTGTGTTCTAAAAGAACAAGCTGATCTGAATGTTAAATTAATACATATGTATGCATGCACATATATCTATTTTAACTGCGAGGCACATATTTCAAATGTATCAAAAGATTTTGTCATTTACGTATGAAAATTAATTCATAAATCTTTTTTGTATTTACAGCAGCCCTGACAGAGTTTATCAAAAATGAGCTGCCTTACGGAACTATCAATGGATTAATAAAAAGAATCTGATCTAATATTCATGACACAGGAGACAAATGTAAACGGTCAGGCAACTTCATCTTTTTATTCTTGGAGAAATGTTGTTTTTTTCATAACTTTTCCTTGTAGATTTTGTTTTCTCATTTCATAACTGCTTTAACAAAAGAACTGTGCCATCAATTTTGCTAGATTGCATTATTCATGTGGAGGTAATACACACCAAATTCAATGCACAAAGGAAATACAAAAGAACATGCTATATTATTCTTCATATAAAACCAAGAAAACCTTCAAAATAATGCTGTCCTGTTATATTTATGACCCAATAATATTCTTCAGCTGTGTAGTTCTTAATGTCCAAGCACGTCTCACTGCCCTGTTGCTCAGTGGAAATCTTGGTATCTATTTGTTTATCCTGATTACCTTTACAACCTCATTTTGCTCTGTCCCAGCCCAAATCCCCTAATTTGGGGGAATGATCATTCTTACACTCAGGTCTGTGACCTGAGCTGCTGATTGTGATGGAAGCCATTAGCCTATTATAGAGGGATGTGAAAATGAGATGTTTTTGTTGGGAGAGCGATTGCACTCGTGCTGGACTCTCCAGATACTTTTTGAAGGCCGTTTTTGTGCTGATGGTATTACCTTTGGGATGATCTTGGGATGAGGTTTCCTCAGCTTCCCCTAGAAGCAGGCCTGCCTGAGCCAAAGAGTCTGCTCAGCTCCTTGCTCTTATTTACCTGTCAGCCTGCTCCTTTCCTGCTGGGACTTGCTTTAGTGGTGAACCAGCAGTGCTGGGTTACTGATTGGACTCGATGATCTTAAAGGCCTTTTCCAACCTTAACTTGTCTTTTTGCAACCTTCCTTAATCATATTTCTGAGAACCCTCACTATCTCATCTAGCTGGGTGCTTGGGAATTTATTGAAGCCTTTGTTTGACTACTGCATAATTCACAAGAAGGTGCTTAATAATTTCTGGACCAGATTCTCATCTGGTGGAAAGGATGTGGGTAGGCAGCTCCACTGCACAGGGATCTCCTGGCCCAGAGTGGCCATCTCAGAGTCACTGCTGCTGCTGGACTATGGGAGATGCAATATTAAGCTTTTTGGTCTGCTCAGGTGGTGTTACCTTCCATTCAAAAGCAATTAGAGTTCTCAGTATTGCCCACATACCATTTACTTGCTTTCTAATTTAGTACTATGCTAAGGACAAATCACTTTCCAACAGAAAATGTCAATGGTTTCATAGCAACCACAGGTACCTGAGAGCTTTCCTTTCATGTTAAATCCCATTACAGGAGCATCAAGCCTGGTGCTTTATCCCTCATGTTGGTGTGAGAGACTGCTGCACCCAAGCAGCAGAGCCAGTCTCTGGAATCTGCTCCTTGTGCATGCTAGAACCAAAATTTGAGAGGCCACCAGCTTGTTCTGTCAAAAGTTGGGTGCTTTATTTTAATTAACTTCAACAATTGCTTCAACAGACAGAAGGTTGTTTTCAAATGGGTTTTATCATCAGATCTTTTATTTCATGGAATGGCTTGATTTCGTGCTCAGAAACTGTGAAATGAGAAGTTAGTGCAAAAAAATCAGTCAATATTAACTACCTTCCAGCTGCTTTCCTACCAAAACCAAATGGTAACCAATACTGCAGTCTGATCCTACACAGACAATTTGGAAGGCAAAAAAAGAAAAATCTAATTTCTGTTTCTTATAGTTGTTGAATGCTTTGCACCCTGTAGACTTGTGGTTTTGCCATGAAGTGAGCAAAGGCAATCTGCATGGGTTTTAACCTGGGATTCTCCTGGGGAAAAGCCAACTCCTGCTTGATCAGCCTTTCCCTGGGGCTGTGCAGTGGTGCAGAAGGCAGGGAAAGCAGAAAGAGATGGGAAACCATTGCACTGTGAAATGGTGCTGGGTGATTCCTTTTGTTCCTGCAGTACCTGGGATGCACAATGACGCAGGGTTATATTTGCCTCAGCTATGGCCTCAAGGCAAAATTTTCAGTGATTTCTCCAGTCTTATGGTTCACTCATGGCCCTCCAACTGCTGTGTACAGGTTACTTGGCCTCGTTAGGTCCAGCACTTTGTGAATTTGTGTTTTGCTCCCCAGAAAAATGAGTGCATGTGGGGGAGTTGTCCCTTAACAGGTGCAGAAGTTCAACTCAGCACCTAAATGCTCTGTGAATGTGCAAGCAGCAAAAACATAGGAGCTTGCAAATACTTTATGTTGGTGATATACATACTTTTTTCTCAGCTCTTAAATTAACTGTTTAGTTCATGTTTTATTGACTGGTTGTTGCAGTGCTTAGGAAGTTCTGGGGTCAATTTAATGAAAAAATAAAAGGGACTGACTTCTGGCTTTGCTTCTTTGGTCAAAAATGACTTATGGTCTCAATACACAAATCAGAACATAAAGTAAGAAATTTGTCTTTGTTGGGCTTCGTATGTGGAAAGAAATGAGCTTCAGCTGATGTGGGATTTGGTAAAATTAAATATGCCTGCTGGGGAAAGCTGTTATTGGATATCATAAGAAAAGATTGATTTCAAAAAGCTCAGATTATTGTATGAACAATCACTGAAATCAGTATTTTTATACAGCAAAGGCATAAAAATTCCAATGAAACAGTGAGTCACAGTTTCTTCATAGAAACAGGATTTCAAATTACCTTGAGAGGAACAAGGCAGTGCCCCAGGGATGGCATAGTGATGAGTTTTCCTCTTACTGTACACCAGAACAAATGGACAAACTAAATTTGCACATCTCTTGGCATGGCTACACCTTCTTTTGCCTTTTCAGCCATCTTTTTCAGTGGATTTTTGTGAACATCATTCTATTATCCTAAATGAAAATCATGTTTCATACCATATCTGGACTATTCCTAAAACTTTAATTTCCTTACCCTCAGCTTTACACAGCTTATAAAAGATAATTGGGCTGCACTTGTGCAGACCCTGTGCACTTGGATGTGTAGAAAATTATTTTCCCCAAATAAAGCACCTCGCAGCAGATTGGCTTTGTTGTCACTTTGTTTGAACTTTGATTGTGCTCTGAATAAGCCCGGAGTGATCCCTAATTCTTTTTTAGTTTAATCTGAATCAGATTTGGGGAGATACTAATTTGCCTTCACTTAATTGTGTTGTTGGCCACGCGAGGGATAAAACCAAGCATTTAAGTCTTTGACTGGCAGCTGTGCTTAGCTAGAAGGGCAGTTATAGGTTATAAAAGTAGACTGAGGATCTTTTAAAAATGTTTTATGTGTTGTGTTTTTATGTCACACATCACTTCATTTTTTATAAGCGCAGAATTATAATTGTGGACTGTGACTCATAATCCATAAGAAATATATGTAGATATTTAAGATTTCTAACAGAAATGAAGCATGACAGTTGCAGAACTGAAGCTGATTCTTGTAAGAATAATAAATCCATGGAAATCACAGAAACACAGATCATTGCACAGATAGAGACCAATATAACAAACCAATAAGCATAAGGATACCCAAGGAGAAAAGCGATTATGAAAAATAACAAAGAACTTATGCTAGTCCAAATCCATAAGAATGAGAACAGAAGAAAGTAAGTATGAAAATTGACTTGAATATTGGTACTTTGGCAGAAAAAACAATTCCCTCAGGCAGCTGTCCATCTGGTGCCCAGTTTGTGTCACACAAACCAAGGTCATCTTAACAAATGTGTAACACATTCATAGCTAACAAGATTTGTAACCTGCATTGTTTGCTATGTTCTTATGATGCTTATTTAATTGACTGCATTCCATTAAAATTAAACTGTGATTTCGTAAGCTTCAGAATTTGTTCTGCTCCTATGAATTCCCCACCTTCCCTCCCGGTCATTTTGTGTTTTAACCATTTATGGCAGGAAAAGCTGAAGTTCTCATGTTTCTAAAGAGTCATAGAAAATGATAATTGATTGTCAGTACTGTGACCGCCTTCAAAGTCTGCATTAGGTTGTTGGGGAACAGGGGATTTATTTGGTCATCCCTTCAGCTCTTGAGATATTAGAAAGATACCATTATTATCATAAAATGCAAAAACAAGGCTCTACCACTGCCATAATATGTTAAACTGAGTTATCTTTCTCCTCCTCCCTTTCTAGATCTTTCCAAGGCATGATTTGCTGAAAATGTATGCGTGCTTTTCCTGTAAGGAGGCAATGCTTTTTTCCAGTACTGTGGAAAAGAATTGTAATGTGTGGGTTGCTTATGCAGCTCGCTCAGCAGGTTGGCCCATTGGGCTCTAAATCTGACCTATTATTTTTGCTTCCTTCAGTACATTGCCTTGCATTTAATGCCTCATCTCTTTCCCCTCATGATTTCAATGGCAAAATTTGCTCAGTTTTCATTATGGTAAAAATTCCTTTAAGGTTATGGATAAAAACAGAATTTAAAGTGGTATGGTGATATTAAAGTCTCTAACCGTTGCAGATGAATAGCAGAATATTGGGAATGTTCCCGCTATCTGTGCTGCAGGAGAAAAAAAGAAAGGATATGTACAAAGTAGAGGTACAAGAAGGTTTTGGAGGGCAGAGAAAATGCATTCCAGTGGGAGATTTCTGTTGAGCTTATAAAAAAAGAAAGTTAAGCCTGTATAAACACCTCTCTGTGAAGAAAACATGAAATACTACAGGATTCTTTAATCTACCGAAGAAACATATAGCAAGAACCAGTAGCTGGGAGCTAAAGCAAGGCAATTTCAAATTAGAAATAAAGAACTTGCTGTTGCCTTTTTCCCTCTGTTTCACAGAGATGGTAATTAAACTTTGGGGCAGGCTACGCTGCAGTAGAAAATGGTAGACCTCATCTCTGGAGACTTTCAAATACAGTCTATATACTTTCTGAAAGTCATTTTTTGGCTGAACACAAGTAATGGGGGGCTCAATATCAGAGGTAATTGGATGGAATATAAGTATCTGAAACAAAAACTCAGTGTAGATGAACTAATCTCTTCTCCTGGCCTTAAATGTATGAAAATATGGATTATATTACCGCAATGTGTTTGTTTCCTACACCTAATTGGTTTTCTTTCAAGGCTCAAAAATCCTTAGTCGCTGCAGCTTGCATCACTAACCTTTAAGAGTTCAAAACAATGCTCTTTACTGCTTGCTGAATTGTCACATACTATATGTCCCTAAATCCATCTGAATGTGCAATTTCCAACTCCTGATTAGCACCAGGAGCCCAGTCAAGGATGACAGAACAACATCCAATTCTGATCTCCACTACAATTCCAACAGTCAAAAGCTGCACAAGGGCCATCCTACAGCTTAAATCTTTGGAGGAAAAAACTGCTTGGAAACGTGTTTTATCACAGGGGTTATTGATGGGAATAGGGTGATTGACAGGAAATTTTAAAAAGCCCAAACCTTTCTAGGATGAATTACAGCACAAATATGTAACCACGGAGAATGGACTGACTTCAGTGTCAATCTCTGTGGACAGATTCCCCACAAGTCACTGGGTAGAAAGTGCCACCAGACATTTGCAATAGTTCCAATCCCAGAGCAGAATGCTTTCTCGATTCCAAGGACACAGTGCATTTATTGATTTAAATTTTCCTTTTTCCCCCTGGGCAGGTCAGAAATTGCACAGAGTTGGATGTGTGACAGTGAGAATGTTCAGACAAATTGGTGGGGTGGGGTTAAGCCATACACTGTCTGTGTCCAAAATGCCCTGTCAAGGAACTCAGAGGATTATTTCCTGGGGAGTGTCCGCTACTGTTGCAGTGCTAATTTAATAGAAAAATGTGTGCACCCACTCTGCCCTAATCCCCATTCTTCCTTCTTATGCCTTGGTGCACTTTCCTCCATCAGCTCTTCCTACCAGAATGCAATTCCACTCTTTCAAACACTTTTTGGGTTGAATCGCTTTGTCTCATCGAGACATTTATCTTCTATTATCTTCATTTATGACTTATCTTCATCCTATTTCTGATTGCCACTGATTTCCTTTCTCCTAGAGGATATATTAATCTATTCATATATTCACTATTTTTTCAGATTTTATTTATATCAGGCCGGTAGAAAAATATAATAAATTACTGTGACTGTGGAGTGCTCACAGGAATAAATTGTCCAAGACTTTTAATAAAATTATGCTGTCTTCTAAGCCAGGGTCTTTGTAAACAAAGGCATTATAGCAGAATAAAACTTTCCTGTCTGATGACAGGTCTTGAGGATGCTGTGCTTTGGCTACTCCAAACTTGAACATGGAGAGATCATTGAGAATTGGCTTTTCCCAAATCCTGACCATCTGTAAGGAAGTTCTCATGGTCAGTGTTGGTACCAGCCCTCACTCCATGCACTCGTTGGTCCTGATCCAGATTCTTTCCCAGTCAGGACAAAGTGATGAGAAGGGAACTTCCACAGAATGCCAGCAGCGCTTTACTTCCCCCAAAACAATTTCCCTTGAAAAGTAGAGCTGTAAAATAATTATAATTATAATTATAATTATAATTATAATTATAATTATAATTATAATTATAAATCAAACAATCCTGACCAATCTAAACCTTCAATCCCAAACCAAGCCATTTTATGGGTGTGACCCATAAAAGCTGGTGGGACTCCTGAAGTTTAGAGCAAATATCCTCAGGTCCCAGTTGTCTCACATGTTTGAATTTGGTGGTAGATGGTTCACCTGAGAGTGCAGTGAATTTTTTTTTAAACTCTTCATTAATTTGAATCCTAACTCCCACATCTCATTGTAAACTGAGTGCATTATCTCCTTTTTCCACCACATGCCATTATATAGGTACTTCTTGGGTATGAAATTGTCTCTATTAGCATTTCCGTCATGCAGAACAAGCATTCTGTCAGTGTTGGCAGCTCTTTTTTACTACAGGTCTCAAATGTGAATTGAATTTTATATAAATTTCATGCTGTGATTTAAATTATCTCCCTTGAAGAATGACTACATGTAACACTCCTTTTAGTGGAGAGTCCTCAAAGAATCCCAACTATGGGACTCAGTAGAGGAGTTGAAAATCAAGAAGCAGGTTTTAGGTGAAAGAACATTTTATCCAAAGCATTTGTCACAGTAATTTCAGCTGTTTCCATCATAAGGAGGAAGTCTAGCTATGATTTTCTAGAGTTCCAGGTATTTCTGATGTTCTACATTCCTAAATATCAGTTCCCAGGTGTGAAACTTGGCACTAAGTTGTTAAATCCTTCTGCTTTTGAAAGCTGCTTCAAAATATCCTTCACATGTAAGGAAGGATAATTTTGGAAATCCAATCAGCAACACATATGGTGTGTTGACTGTATTTTTTATATCTCATATGCCTGTAGAAGACATGGGAGAAGCCCAGGAGAATCTTACATGGATTTTATCGCTGCCCAGGATTTCCCCCCGCAGAGAACCACAAACACCCTTCAATAGTTTTGTTCCCTGAAATCCCTCTTTTGAAAATTAACAAAGGCCAATAACCTCTGTCTCCTCCTTTCTGCAGAGGAGGGAAACTGTAAAAGCAGTTGCAGATGTGTGCACTATGAAATTATACGAGAGGAGCATTTTGCAAAACATTTTTTAAAAAGCTTTTATCATGTTAACTGGTACAGAATCCAGCGCAGAGTCGCAATCATGTTCCCTGTTAAAGAGAATTAACTTAATTCATTTTCATGTTGTGACCTGCAACAGTTTAATTTACCTGGGAGCATTTTTCCTGTCGATACAGGCTGGATGGAAACATGATAACTTCAGGTTATGTTAAGTGTCTGATTTGTGATGCAGTTTACCTCTGCAATG
The DNA here is from genome assembly GCA_008694505.1 of Cyanoderma ruficeps. Classification (NCBI taxonomy): domain Eukaryota; kingdom Metazoa; phylum Chordata; class Aves; order Passeriformes; family Timaliidae; genus Cyanoderma; species Cyanoderma ruficeps. The sequence goes on along the minus strand of VZDJ01000301.1, from coordinate 5,808,823 downwards.
ACTCCACTGTTCAAATTAATTAATAGCAGATCATTATCTTTAGATGGCAGGCAGATGTTGAGGTTATGGTGTTTGTGAACCCTAGGCCTGTCTTTTTTTCTGTACAGATAACCAGCAGTTGTGATATAAATTGGAGAGCCAAGGTCTAGGCCTTCTGGCAGTCAATTGGTTTTGTAATTATCTTAGTAATAGTTCTCGATTATTATTCAGTAAAGGTCGCCTTTCCTCTGCTAATGGGTCACGGCACCCCCTGGGGATCCAGAGATGGGCCAGTTCTCCTTTTTATCATGTAAATGACTTGCCATCTGTGTGCCACCCAGGTTCATCTAAGGCAGTTCTGAAAACACTGATTATTAATATCAAAGCTGCAGATTCTGACAGGATTGTAGAATTGTTTTTAAATATTTTTAAAGATGGGCTGTGTTTCCTGACATTTTCAAGATTCTGTTAAATGCCGTGGACAGCTTAGTGGCAATTCTCTTCAGGTAAAGCCATAATTAAAAATACAAACTTCAACTAGTGGCATTTTTAGCTAACAAACCCTAATACCCTTTTTTCCACACCATGTCTGCCTTCATTTGTGTCCCATTGTATTTATTTCTGCCATGTGATTGCCTGGGGGAAGTTAAATTACCAACCATAGTTATTACACTTGCACAAAACTTCTTTATTCCCTTCTCTAGATCATATTTACATTGCAGGCTGTGCTGAAAGTGAATAAAATGAAAAAGTTAACAAAACTGATAAAGTCATCATTTGTTTCTACCCTATTGTAATAGCCATGCTGTAATTGGTGCTGTTTCATATACAATTACCATATAAATTGTGCCATCCAAAGCTGCAACAGAAAGAGCAACAGTATTTACAATAAATGGCAAATCCCTGTTAATTATTGATAGCCTAATAAACACACCATTATAATTCAGTCTTATTGTTCATTATTAATAATAACTCTTATTTACTGTTCATTGTGTGAGGATCAGTCATGATTAACTGTTCTAAACATGGATGGTCCACATGCATGTTTCTGTTTCCAGGGCCTTTTCTGCTGAAGGAAAGGGTTTCCATACTAAAATTCTCTGTCCAACAGGACAGAACATGACTGTACAGACAGCAGTGTCCTGATCCTGGTGGCTGTGAAAAGCTGCCATGAGCTCTGTCAGAGGCAGTTCATGATTTTGTCTCTTTGGAGGTCATTACTTGGCCCAAAGGTGGCTGACTTATGACCTGGGATGTTCTTGGTCTTCTTGGCGACCTGGGCACACAGCAGTTTACCTTTAATGCCAACGAAGCTTTGCTTTACTGCTTAGCAATGCCAGGGACCTCTTTTTAAAATAAACTCTGCCAAAAATTCATTGAGGCGTCCTCATAAATCTTGGTGGTTTCCAAGCTTAATTTTGCTGGGGAGGGAGGCTGAATTCCAGGCCAATGACCACGTGTCCTTGTGTGGATCTGCAGAGTGGCCATCGGGCGTTGTGTGAATGAAGATGGCTTCTCCAAAAATGGTCAATTTATTGAGCCTTTGGTCTCATAATAGTTTTTACACAGATGCAACCAGCCCAGTCTTTCTAGACTGCATTGCCAGAGTCAAGATTTTACCTTCTGGTGTTGGTAGTGCCACTGCTGGCCGTAGGAAGGACAGGACTGGAAGAATTGACAGCCAACACTTCTGCCTTTTCCTACCAGGCTCCTGATCATCTCACTTCTCTTCCAAGCACAATTTAACTGCTAATTTTCACTAAGAAATAGCACTAGAGAATATTGACTTCTTACAATACAGACCAGATGCTGTCCTTCTTTGTTTCAGTTTTTATGCTTCTGCCCAGACTTTGGCTGATATTTTGCTTTGTCACTTATTTCAGGTTTTTCATGCACAGGTAACTCCACCGTATCTCCTGTTAGATGTTAAATGCTTCAAATTCCATCTGCTATGAGATGCACTGTGACAAGAAGTCCTTGCCCACCAGTGCTCCTGGAGTGTGCCCTAAGTGTGTCACACATGGAAGTGCCTTGAAGTTTTCACAGTATATGAATATGGAGCAGGAGGATGATCACTGCATGCCAAGGTGAGGCTTTCCTTCAGATCTGGCCGGGTTTCACACTGATTTATCAGTGGGGGTTTAAAGCACACTGTCTGCAGGCAGGATTCTTGAGCTACCAGAGTTTCTTGGTGCAGAGGAGTTTCTGCATTTCTGCAGTTTTTGCTTGACAAGGGTTCTCCACTGTCCTTCCCCAACTGCCCACTTCAGAATTTAAAATATCTGTAAAATGCTCTGTATTTTTCCATGATGTGCCAGTTCTCACCAGCTGTGATTTTCCAATACAGTGATGCACTATAAGGCAGCCAACTGACTTGTAAAAGGATATGAGTTTGTGTGCCAAGGAGAATTTAGCATAATGTTTCAACTGCAAATATAAACCACAATTTCAAAGAAGGAAGAGAAGAAACTCAAAATGTATATAAATGTGATATGTATAAATATTTTTTATTTTGTTTCAAATAATGTCTTACTCTGCTGTGTGTACAGCATCTAAGACAAACTGAACGTTTTTAGCACATAAGAAATAATTCACTTAGTTTATGGACACAAAGCAGGGTATAAACCATGTAGCTCAGTAAATGCTTTGTTTCCAATTCTTATGTGCATCACTCTGTGACACATCTGGAATTATTCCAGAAATTCATTTCAAGGTAGGTCCTGCCAGCAGAATGAAGTTACAACAGAAGCTTTGGGTGACTCGTGGCACGTCTGCCAGCGCTGGTGCTGCAGTGCAGGAGGAGTGTGGTTTAACACCACACCTGTGCCCCGTGTTCACACCTCTCCTCAAGCTGTGCAAGGCCATGCAGAGTGTCACTGCTTAACCTCTGCCCCCAGGGGGGGTGTCCCACAGGCACAAGTCACACCTTCATACTGAGGCGTTGACACATCTTAAATAAGAACAGGGTTTGCTCTCTCTTTAACTGGTCAGTGGCCCTTTGCACGGCATCCTTAGGCAGCTCTCCCAGCTCCTCATGAGGTAATTAAATATTGATCTTGCCCCTTTTACAGACGGAAATACTCAGGCTGTGTTTCCAGAAAGGATCACTTTTTCATGGTGTCATGGTTCAAGCCCAGCCAGCAGCTCAGTTTCACAGATCCTCTGCTCACTGTTCCCCAGCGAGGCTGAGGAGAGAATCAGAAAAGTAACAGGGACAAAACACGTGGGTTGAGATAAAGACAGTTTAGTAGAGAAAAATAATAGCACACAGTGCAAATCAAAACATGGAATTAATTCCCCACTTCCCATGTCCAGGCAGGTGTGCAGCCATCCCCAGGCAAGCTGGGCTCCATCATCCCTGAGGGTGGCTTGGGGACAAAACCATCACTCTGAATGTGTCCCCTTGCTGCTTCTCCCCAGCTGAGCACGACACCCTCAAGTATGGGACACCTTTATGTCAGCTGGGGTCAGCTGTCCCAGCTGTGTCCTCTCCCAAATCCTTGTGCCCTCCAGCCCCTTTGCTGCTGGAGGGGATGAGGAGCAGAAAAGGACCTGAGAGTGCAAATGCTGCTCAGCCAAAACTAAAACATCCCTGTGCTATCAACACTTTCCAGCAGGAATCCAAAACACAGCCCCATGTTGGCTCTATGAGGAAAATTAGCTTTATCCCAGGCAAAAGCACTGCATAGTCTGTTACTCCAGTTGATTTAATTTTCTAATTAAGGCATAATTAATGTATAATGCAGTAGAATTACTAGGTAGGAGTGAAACTGTGACCATCTTCTGTTATTGAAAATGTTCTATGAACCCCATTATGCCATTGTAAAATAATTCTCTAAATGTCAGTGATGTGAGGAACACAAACAAGAAGTCGCTGTTATTAGACATGCTTTTATTATGCAGCCTAACTGAGAGCAATATTGTGTTTAAGAATAAGCAGGGAAGTAAAAAATGAGGGATTTTGATCACAGAGAAATCAGTTTTACCATGTGCTGTAAATATTACTGAGGCAGCAGCATGCCTACTCTTCAGAAGCCAGAAAGTGAACAAAACAAAGGGAGGAATATCATGAATCGTAATTTGCTGCAAATGCAAACTACTCGACGTGTTTAGTGTTTTCGTTTTAATTTTTTTTCTTTGTTTTGCTTTGTTTTTAAGTGAGGTAATATACATATTTTGATCACTTTGCTGGAACCTCAAAACATGGAAATACAGCACCAATGAGACTTGAAAGCTCCATCAAACGCCTGCTGAAAAGTGTCTGTTGCTGGCACAACTGCAAGAGCTTTTGCTGTTTTTTTCAACTCACATTTGCAGCATTTCCCACCTAGTGCAGGAAATGGTGGCTGCTTGCATAAACATATATTTAAGGCTTAAAAGAGCCAGCTTTGAAGTTGGTCCAACTGTTGGTGTTTACAGAGTGAGTGTGTCAGGAGGGAAGCTGCCTGTTCTTCAGCTCACTGTGGCGAATCTGAATTCAGCCAGACAAGAGTTAACCTTTCCCTGCCCTTGCAGGTAAAACCCAGCTCTGCATTTCTGGCACTCCTGCAGCATCCTCCACCAACCTGCCTTTTGTGTACGGTATAATTATCAGATTCATTATAACAACTCCTGCATTTAAGTATTACCCTTACCCGAGGGCAACCTGGGAGATTTTATATTTGCAAGCCCCAATTTATCCTTCTGTAATAAAACCCTACACTGAACATAGGGTGGCACCAGGCAAGCATCAAAGTGTCTAATATTTAGTAGATAAAGGATGAAGACTATGATATTTCTCTTGCAGAGAAATGAAGACTGGAGATTGAAAGCAACTAAATTAATTAAGCCAAATACCTAATTATTTGGCAATTTAGTGACTAGATATTCAATGAATACTTGCTTATTTATCAGATTAAACAATAATTAAATTAGTCTTTGTAACAGGGGAATGAGACAAAGGTTTTTCTTTCATTTCACAATCCCACTTAAGGTTTTCATATGAGCAGATTTTGATAACCTGGGAAGGCAGAACGGGGAAATCTGTGGGAAAACAGCAGCACCAAGGAAGTTATATTTTAGTTTTTTATCACAGAGATGTGTTCAATAACCAGGTCAGCTTTCCTAGGAGAAAAGAGAGCAAATAAACCCAGCCTCCCACCTGAACTTAACTTGATGCAGATGAAGAAAACATCAGCAGGCTTTTGGCCCTAAGTGAAAAGGGGAACAATGAAAGGCAGTTCTTTTTTTTTTTGGTAGATAATTGTTTGTTATTTTACACTTTTAAGATTTGAAGCCTACCTGAAAAAAAAAAATGAAATTCAAATATAGGTCTTTGTTTTTAATTTTTTTTTTCATTTATGTGAGCACAGGAAGCTTGGAAATATCTCATTTTATTGCTTTTGGGATTATAGAAAAGGAAAATCCGTAACTTTATGCGCTGTATTCCTGTGCCATACACTAGATTAATAGCAGCAGAAGGTCATTATCCAGGCTACATTTTAACCCCTTCTCAGTGCAGCCCTTTGCATCTGTCTCACTGGGGACACTCCTATAATGTATAGCATTCATTTGAGTCTAAACCTCTGGTTTTAATGATGTTGTCTCCTTAAACCATGGGCTATACACTGCTGAATATCAAATATTGTTCAGTACACCCTGATGGGAAATATTTCCCTCTCTGGTAGCTGTGCCACATAAATTCACAAAATGCATGGGTGAGGTGCTTAGGCAAATGGTTTAGTGGTGGACCTGGTCCTGTAAGGTTGATAACTCCACTTGGTGACCTTAGAGGTGTTTTTTCCAAGCTTAATTATTCAATAATTCTTCTCTGGAACCCGCACATGCCCCTTCCCAGGAAACTGAATGCAAAACCTGTGCTTTTCCAACCCCTGTGTGCCTGTCTCTCCTTCTCCCTCTCTTTTCAGCTGAAGGGGTTTTCCCTGGGGCAGCTGTCAAGGAGAAATTGTTTCCCAGCGTTGCTGCCCCGTGAATGGTGCCTGTGCTCTCACCTCAGAGCAAGGGCAGCCACCTCTGTGAGCCCCACATTTTGGGGGAGACCAGGGCGGCAACAGAGAATATGGCATCGGAGGCAGGTGAGGGATGAGGTGAAGACTCGCAATGTCAAGAGCTCTGCTGTGGAGGGGGGCAGGAGCTGGAGGGAGTGGAAAGGCACAGAGGGGTTATTTTATCCTGAAAGCCCAGTTATTGCATGTGCAGAAGGTGCAGTTAATATCACAACACTTGGATGTGCTTTGGTATATTTTCCAATATTCATAGTGGGAAAGAATCAGACTGATCCCTGTCCAGTGCTGGCAGTGTGGAAGTGCCTCCAGCAGCCAGTGCAAGGCACTGAGCAAAAAGCCTTAAAATGCTCATCTAACCCTGTAATGAGCTCCTGCCCTGCCCCAAGCCCTTCCAGGGAGGCAGGTACAGCCAGCACTGGGCACATTGGATGCCGTGGCTGGCTGCACTCGCTGTGGGAGCTTCATAACACTGACAAACGGCCTGGGGGATTTCCTTCACCGAGAGCACGAGTGATAGCAGAGCTAATGTAGGCTCTCGAACACTCTGTGCTGTATTCTGGGGTTTTTAGTGGTGTAGCCAAAGTGTAAAAAATGGATGCAGCGCTTTTAAAACTTCCCAATAAAGAGAAAACATTGTGTGAAGCCATGGAAGCTGCATATCCACTGGCACAGCCACTAGTGCAGTTTGATTCTCCAGTATTGCCCTGAAGTAGCTTTAGATATTCATATATAAAATGTAAGTACATAACCTGCTGTAAAAAGCTACAGCAGTGCCCTTGGCAAGCCTGGCCTGTGGAGGGTAATTACATGTGGAACACAAACACAGCTCCAACATTTACCTCATTAGATGGCCAGCTTTTTCTCATACAAATGCTGTGAGATCTGCCCATGCTAATAGGAGTATTTGTTGTATCTTGGTGGGGAATTTTGACTTCGTAACTTAATCAGAGCTCACCTGGGGAAAAAAAAAGGGAAAAAAAAAAGAGAAGATACTTTTCCCATCAATTCCAAGAAGGATTTAGATCCATAGACAGCCCTGCCAGACCCCTGTTCCAGAGTGCTGTTGGAGGTGAGTAAACCAGAAGGATCAGCTTGTTCTGGATGGAAATGTGTCTACAGCAAAGGCCAGCTTGGAAATACAGCTTTGTGTTCCAGCCAAAAATCAGACAGAAATGGTCACAGCTGAAATGTTACATCAGGCCCTGGTAACTGCTCACAGCAAACCACATGGCTGCTTAGGAAAGCGTGACTTAAAATCTATCTGTTTCAGGTAAAATTGGGAATGTTCCTGTGTTGTTCTCATGAGTGCCACAGTTCCCCCAGGTACCATATCTAAAAGGAAAAAAAAAAATCTGCATTTTTAAGATGCTTTCAAAATGTTTTGAGATAATTCTGTGATTTGGGGTTTTTAGGCATTTATCCATGCTTTTAATGGAATGATGATATTTGTGCTGTTAGATCGCCCTCTTTGTCTGTCCACATCAAATTATCTTTATCATGGCTAATACTAAGCTGGTCAGAAATGTTTATTAGAAATGCCTGGTGCTAGAATTATGAGTTCCCAAATTTTTTTTTTCTGGAAATAAAGAAGTTCTGATAAAAACTTTAAAGCAGCTAGATTGCTGCTGTCCTGTAGGAGTTTACTAAGGAGTTTATAAGAAAAGATTATTGAGAAGACAAAAAAGAGACCCAACAAATAACTCAGATGTGGAGGAATGAGATTCAAGTATCATTTCTGCAGACAGTTTTGGCACACATGGAGAGAAAGAAAATATAATTATCAATTACAAAAATTACTGGATAAGAAAATGAGCAATTGGATACAGATTTACTGTTTAAAAATTGAGGTGCAATATTTGCGGTTAAACATTTATATAAATGAAAGCTGTGCGTATATTTCTGTACAAATGATGAAGGTGACCCTGATTTAGTTCATTCCAAAAAAAAAAAAAAAAAAGGGAATATTTAAATATGTAAATCACAGATGAGCTAAGTTTAGGGAGGGTTGTCAAAAATGTCTGTTATCTTCGAACATGAACATATGCTCACTATGCTAATTCTGTAGGATACTTAGATCACATGCTGGCATATTTCAGTGTTTTGCATTGCTTTAAATTTTGACTTCAGATTTCATAATTTTCTTTGTTTTGTAAGGCTTTTTTTTTTGTTCCAATCATCAAATGCCAAATTAAGAAGGATCACCTGAAAGGATAAATTTTCCTGTGTTCCTCTGTTAGCCTTGAGAAGCTGCATCTTGATGGACGCTGCACTGAAAACAGTCCAGAAGAATATGAGACCAGAACCTGACCACTCCATAATTCACAAGTAAATTTAATGTATTACAAAGGATAAACTTAATATAAATTTTCCTTTAAAATGCATGCCTCTTAAATTGCTACGGTCAGAGAGCCCCAAATTTTTAAACAGACTGGTGGCTCAAGGTTGCTGGTGTCTTGATGCACTTGAAGTTTTGTTTTAAGAGACGATATTTGCCACAAAAGGAAACCATTATTTCATGTATGGAAACAAATTCCTCAGTTCCTGATTGTCCAAGGGACTTTCCTGCAGGTTTCTTCCTGAAAACTTATGGGAACAGACATTTTGATACCGTGAAGGGATGAAGTTTGACTGATTTTTAAATCTCATTACCATTTTTGAGTTTTAAGATGGAGATGATAGCAGTTTATATTTTCATTTCAAACATGATCCACAAAACATTTTCCTATCAGTTTATCTCTGGCATCTCTGTCTTTTTGTGTCCCCCAAGAGCTCTTTCCTTGAGGTGTAAATACATTCCTAAAATAATGAAAGGGCCATTATCACCCTTTTATTCATTTAGGTGCCCAGGAAGGGAACTGCAAAGGCATTTAGCTAAAAGCCTACTTTTAGTGTAAAGAGAGAACATTAACACGAGGATCTCTGCAGACCATCAGGGGCTGGTCTCTAATGTGCATTCCTTTGAATTTTGTGTACCAGAGTACAGTGTGAGATAAATGTCAGGCACATCTGTGAAGAGACCCTGGAAGTTTTCACTCATTGCTCACCTGTCTCTCTTGGCACTGGGCTGATCCACGGAGTGAGTATTCCTTACCTCCTTGTCTCCAAGCTGAGGAGCAGCCCTGTGTCCTGTGTGGCTGAATCCCAGCAGAAAGAACAGGTCACGTAGTGTTAGGTGATACTGTAAAACTGCTACCTTGTGTTTGAAGAATAAAAACCACGGGAGGTTCTAAATGTTATAGCATGAATCCCCAAGTTCTTTGTTTTTTATTAACAGCATAGAGGACTGAGATTGTTTTGCCTCGTCCACACTGTTCCCACATGGCTCTTGGAATGTTCCCACAGCACCTCCAATGATACATTGTGGGAACTGGTAAAAAACCTGGAACAATGTTGTGAAAAGATATCAAAATACTTCACTTAGGAAAAAATGTTCTGATTTTTCATATTTTTCAGATGGTGGTATTTTGACTTTTTGGAGGGAAAGATCTAAAATATTTGCTCTTTGAATGAAATTACTAAGAGAGATTTTATGTGTGTAAGTATCCATTGCTTCCCTAGGTAAACTCTCCTGCTGGCTACCTGCTACCAGAATTCCCATAAATCACAATTAACAAACGTTAAAAAAGAAAGAAAAAGGTTGATTGAAGCAGATTTTATCTCATATCCACTTTTGCCATTTATATATATTCCAACAGAGTGATGGAACACTATTGGCTACAGGCTCATATGATGGTTTTGCAGGAATATGGACAGAAGATGGTAAGTCAAACATTTATTGCTCTTAAGGATCAAACAGCAGTGAGCTGTAATTTGACCAGTTTGTAAAGAAATTGTAATAATAACCTGTTACCTATACCTGTGATATACTCCTTTGAATTTGGATTTGTTAGCATGAGCTTCTAGCCCTTGCATGAAATTAAATTACATTCCATCCCTTTATACCTACCGTAAAGATGAACATTAGTTTGAAGATTTTACAAGAGGAGTTTGCAAAATCAACCAGGCTACTGGTTCTTGTGGCAGCGTTTCAAATCTTAAAGCATTTACAAGTAGTTTTGATATCAGAGACAATGGCTCTTAGGAGTTATGCTGAGGCATGGCCTTGTAGGCCAGACTTGCTGCCAACCCAGGTGCAAACGAAATAAAACAAATAAGCCTCAGCATCTCCGATTAAAAAACTCAACTCTGGTGTTCTGCTGTCCTGTAAAACAATTTGGCAAAGCCTCTCTAGCACAGGGTTGGGTTTTTTCAGTCAACTAAGAGCCAGTCAATGCTCTTCGAGTCAGGTTGTGTTCTAATCTTGGGTGCTTTAAGGGTGTAAAGAGAGCTGAGGGAGATTTGTGGGAAATGACTTGGCATTTTTCCATGACTGCTGATAGGATTAGAAAAGTGATGAATTGTCACTGGAGGTTTTGATATCTGCTAATAAAGGAGACAATCTGCGTGCAATACTTGCAACCAGCTGTTGCTGTTTATGGTGCAGGCCTGTTTGGCTGGCAGGGCTGTTTGATTTCCAGCACCCAGAGCCTCCACTGCCTTTCCCACAGGCTGAGCCATCCAGGTTTGTCATCCCTCCTGCATCCAGCAGCTGCTTTGCAGGAGTCAGAGGCTGCAGGACACACAAAGCTGGGGTGGATGTCCACTTTTTATAAAACAGAAAGAAAATAATTTTAATGAAAAGGAATTTTAATAAAAAACTAGGCAGGAGGATTGTCACAGGTTTCTTAGACTCAAATGCTTTTTAAACTGATCAAGGTGTTTGGGTAAGTCACACCTGTCCAGGTGATTGTCCCCAAGCTGAGGGTCCTGTAAGCTGAGGGTCAGTCTGAGGTGAGAGGGTTCAGCTGTGTAATTTTATTGTCTCTGTTTACAGCATGTACAACTTTGCCCCTGGTTTACTCGTGGTGTAACACTAAACTGATTAATTAAATAATGTGGCTGCATGCCCAAAGTTTTTAAAGTTTCTCACAAAACCAGAATTTATTGAGATTTTAATAATTTTTTGTCATATTTTGTTTACTGATAAAAGATATGATGAGAAGGAGGAGATTTATACCTTTTCACTGTCTGTGACAGAGGTAAACTAATGTACGTATACTTGGACAAAACCTTTCGAATTACGTCCTTCTTGGTTAAAATAACAAAATCTAGCACATAAAATCCCTGACATTTATGAAAACAAGCACAGTATATTGAATTTTCTTGATCCAATGCCACTTTGGAACATGTTTCAAAATTTTCAAAGCATTTAATTAGAAAACTTTTTTAAGACATTCCAAATTTTATCTTTATTTTAAGCTAACTAGGTAATAGTGTCTGCAGAGAAAAGTATTCCTATGAAATTAGTTATTTTGAGGATTTAATAATAAAGATAGGTTATTTCGTATATTGCCTCACAGCAGTGTGAGACTGGAAAATTTCCTTCCATTTGTTCATTATTTTTAAAAAGCGATGTGGATGTGGTGATGTTAAAGTCAGAGAATTGCTTCTAATAACTGTTATTATTCAGTAGAAATGCCAAGAAAATAGGTTTTCTCACAAAGAACCAAAACTAAACAGTAAACAAAGGACACTTAAATCATTTCTCTGTGGACAATCAGCTGTTTTTGGTGTTTAAATTGCACTGACAGTCTTGTCAGTAAATAACAAATGGTGAATATTTAAACATAACCAAACCTATTGGAATAAATTGGAAATACTCTATAAAGACACACAGAAGAGTTGACACTTTACCTTGCTAACACTCCCTTAACACCAGGGACTGTGTCCTGATATGAATCATTCCTTTGATAAAGATAGAACACAAAAAATGGAGAAAGCAACTCAGATTAACAGAATAATTTAAAGACATTTATAGCCCATTTTCACTGCCACATTGTGCCAGAAGAGCAAAGCAGCAGAAGTGATCTATAGATCATTGATTTTTATCCCTTTCAGAGCAGCCCTTCTTAGTATTTTTAATGAAACATTAAATGATTGTAATGTAAACTGTAACAGAATGGCACAGTTTTATACTTTCTTAATTGGATGCTAATATCCATGTCAGTATTTGCATGAAAAACGGTGTACTAAGCCAAAATATCAAGGTTTTTAAAACTCATAATCATTCTTCTGCCGGTACCATCTGTCAGCTTAATCTTCACCTCCCAGAATTCAGTGAAGAGGGTGCCTTCAGGGGAAGGAAAAGAAAAAAAAATTACAGTTACTAAAATACTGTAAAGTGAGCTTAAACCATCGGCCTGAAATCCCATTTCATTATATAGAGCTTATTAGTTATTAATTGTCAAAGTTGGGAAATAATTAAGAATTGCTGTTGGGGCGCTGTCAGTCATCCTTCCTGAAGGAGCTGTGGGAGAAGGGGTGGAGAAAAGAATGGAGAAGGGATGGAGAAAAGAATGGAGAAGGGATGGTAAAGGATGGAGAAGGGATGGAGAAGGGGTGGAGAAGGGATGGATAAAGGATAGAGAAGAGATGGAGAAGGGATGGAGAAGGGATGGATAAAGGATGGAGAAGGGATGGATAAAGGATGGAGAAGGGATGGAGAAGGGATGGATAAAGGATGGAGAAGGGATGGATAAAGGATGGAGAAGGGATGGATAAAGGATAGAGAAGAGATGGAGAAGGGATGGAGAGCAATACAGATGTTCTTCTGGCACAGCAGAGCCCTGAGGAGGAGTCATGGAGCTGCATCTGAGAGCTCCTGGAGCAGCTGAAATTCCCTCTCCAGCAGTGATGATCTGTGTCCCCTCTGCCCTGCAGGGGAGGGATGGGAAGGAGTGTGAGCTCTGTGTGCTCCTGCTCTTCCCACAGCACAGAAGGGGTGGGATTGCAGGGGACATTAAAGATCCCCTCACTCCAAGCCCCTGCTGTGGGCCAGGGTGTCACCCACTAAATCAGGTTCCTCAGAGCCCCACCCAGCCTGGCCTTGATTCTCCTCTGAGCTTGTTTTTTTACAGCCCCCTGCCCATGCAGAACCTGCACAGGGCTGTTGTTTAGGACAAAGTCACCTTGTGCTTGTCATTTCTAGGACACACATCCCTCAGTGCACCATCAGACAGCCACTGAGGAAGCCAAATCCTCAGAAATAAAGGGAGCAGGGGAGTGGAGAGCACATCACCTGCTGCAGCCTATTCTGAAAAGAGAACACGTGTGCAAAGCAAGCACAGATCCTCTGGAAGATTATCTCAAATCTCTGCAACGCTGCAGGGGCTGCAGGCCAGTGTTTTCCTGACAAAAGCAAGAGGCTGCAGGTTCAGACCTCTCCAGCTGTTAGCAAATCCTTGAGCACGCAGCTACTTTACTGCCCTAAAGGAATTCCGAAGCCATTGCTCTCCCCAGGTGCTGCTGTTGGAATTTCAGAGGCAAACAGTGATGTCTGTGTCTGTGGGGCAGCTGGACCTCCACGGTGCTCCAGGTAACCCCTGGGGACAGCCCAGGTGGGACTTGGCTCCTCTCCACTGCCAGGGATGCTCTGCACAGGGCAGAGCAGCCAGTGCTGAGCTCTGTACCAGGAGCCCCCGTCAGCAGAGGGCTCAGAGTGAGCCACTCCACTCCCCTCATGCCAAACGGGTCTGCTTCACACACTCAGGGACAAGCTCACAACCAAGCCCATGTGCAATAAGTGGAAAAATACAAGTAGGAATTGTTCCCAAAGTGCCAATCTAAAAAAAAAAAAAAATTTAAACAAATATGTAGATTTTACTTTTTTTTTTCATACTCTTTAAACCAGTATGAGCACTGAAAAAAAATAAAAANTTTTTTTTTTAACAAAAAGAAATCAAAGCGTTTCAATGTTGAAATGCTTTCATTTTTTCTTCTTTTTGGTTTGGTTTTTTTGAGTTTTTGGGGGTTTTTTTTCGGGGGGGTTGTTTTATTTTTTTTAACTTTCTTTTTCTTTTCTCCTCAGGGAATACTTGCAGCTTTTCACACTGCTTTGAACAGCTGGAGAAAGGAAAAGGAAGTAAAAATTTGATTTACTGATAGCTACTCTGCTGCCTTGCTAAGAACCTGCTGCTCTGGCCTTGCTTGCTCACAAAGATGTGCCACAAAAATGACAACACCTCGTGCAGAATGTGAGGAGTGTGTGGCACAGCCACAGGAGGTGGTGTTTGCTGGAGTCTCCAAGGCAGCACCTGAGGAATCCTGGCCTCAGGTTTTGCAGCTGGGGTATGAGGTACAGTGAGGGGAGTGTGATCCAAGGAAGACAAAGGAGGGAAGAAATATAAACTTTCTATGGAAAAATCTAATTTAGGCATAGAAAATCAAAATTTTTCCAACAAAATTTTCTTCCAGCCTCTGGAATAAATGAGCACCCATGGCCCTCTCCAGCTCCTAACAGGGCAGAGAATATCAGAGAAGATCAGAGCTATTGCATCAGACAAGAAAGTTTTTTTTTTCATTAATTCTATTTCCATAATTCCCAAAATCAAATTAGACATGTGGTTAGCTGAACAGGGTGGGCAAGCTGGCATAAGGAGAAATACTGTCAGGTTCTAACTTGCCAAGTGGTGTTTTTATGTCTGAGGAGCTGTTTTAGGTATGATAAATCTCTGTACAGAAAAGCTTGCAGAGATGAGGTCTCATAAGGGTTTTGTATGGATGTGCACACATCAATGTACATAATCTGTATTTATTTATTTATACAAAAGGCATTGTACTTGTACTTTTTTACTTTGTACTGTACATTTAACTGGCTCCCCCCATCTCATACGAATTTTCTGAATTATTTGTCCTATGTTTGCTTGTCTGTGATTCCAGAGTGGCTTGAAGTGATCCTACTCAGCAAATTCCCAGAATCAGCGTCCTCAGATTGGCATTTTGTTAAGTTAATAGCAGAAGACCTTTTCAGAATACTTAACAAAAATGGGATCCCTGTTTTTCTTTTCTCTTTCTTCCTCCCCACCCTTCATCCAGTAAGCAATTGCAGGTTACCAGAGGGAGGGGAGTGTTTCATGTATTTCCTTGTAAGTTGTTTTAAAGCTCAAGTAGTTTATCCTACTTCCATTTATTAATACAAGACAGAGTCTAAAGTACACAGAGACACAACACATATTCATTTAGCAGTGACAGGTTAACCAGGCTTTCTAAAGAATATTAAACTCTGTTCAATCAATGTCATTCTCCAGCTCCTTGTTTGGTCCATTTTGGGGAATCTGAACGAGGAATTAAACTCCCATATCAGATAATAATCAGTCATTCTGATGTGAGAGAATTTCCATAATTTATCTGCCAGGGTGAAATTCCACCCAGGGCAGAGGAACCACTTCAGCTGGATGAGTCTGTGGAAGCCTCAAACAACACAAAGGCTCCAGGCTGCTCCTTCCAAAGAGACTTTTTTACTGCGAGGCATGGAATCACCTCCCTTCTGGAGAAGTTAATTGTGGTTACACCAAAGGCCAAATTAATTTCATCATCAGCTTACAAATCAAAGTTGGGTCAATAAGGACCTACACATTACTTCAAATAATAAAGTCCTTTATAAGGGGAGGAATTATTTGCCCTCCCTTTGAAGTATTTCTCTTGGGAAATGAAATGGAGAAGGGCAGAAAACGACACCACCACCTATTTTATAAATTCTAAGTGTCTTCTCACATTCATAAGCCTTTAAGCCAGAGATTCTTGGCTTTTTCACGTTATTCCAAAAGTGATTTGAAACTTTTTTTTTTTGTGAGCATGCCTATCTTACTTTTGGGTCTCACCTACATATTTCTCCAGAAGTCCACTTTAACTCAGAACCTGGCGAGTAATTTAGCACTTATTTATTGAAACATGTGCATGAGCCTTAAAACCACCAGACAGTTGCAGCACAAACATCTGTCTTTTCAAAAGATAACACCCTGTCAAAATGCCCCGGAGCAAAATCTCTTCCCTTGGTTTGAAGTAGAAGCAGCAGCAGCTACAGTAGTTAGAGAGAGCAAGTATTTTTGGAAAGATGACAGCTGGGTTGTCAGACATTAATGCTGAATTACACAATGCTTGTATGCCACAGCAGAGATGTAATAAGCAATTATTCTTACATTATCATATATAGGGCTGCCAAAATACTGCCTGAGAGGCAAGATAAAGGGCTCCAGGTCTGTGCTGGTTCCATTGATGCTGGGGGGTTTCCATCAAGTGACGTTGAGTCTGTTTTCAGTCTTGTCATCTAAGGAAGTATCAGCTTAAACATCTGTCATGGCAGAAAGATATCAACCAATGGCATCTCCAAGGCAGAACTCTTCTCAGCATGGGAAAAGCAGCAAGCTGGTTACTGTAACTGCTGCTGATCAGAATTTAGCTTCTTCATCAGCAGATTTAGTGCAGAGAGTAAAATCATATTTACTTAATCTTCAGTGTTGGAAGCCTCAACAAATTTCATTGTATTTCACATATGTCATTTTTACACAGCACTGTTAAAAAGATCACTGCAGTCTTCAAGGAAAGTAAGAGGTCTCTGGGTAGTATTTATTTAGATCTTTTCTCATCTGGAAAGAGAAAATAAAAGAACTCCAGTCAGAGAGAAGGATGAGCAAATATATTGAATAGTTCCTTTGTCAAAGAAAACAAGCAAGCCTAGGGCTGGAAACCAAATGACTAGGGGTGATATGGCACAGGTCTGTGCAATTATAAATAAAGAGATTAAGAGAAAAGAATTCCTCACTCTTTCTCAAAATAGGAAAATGAAAGGACAGCAAATGGGCTGTTGGGGTTACAGGTTCCAAATAATCACAAGGTCGTTTTTCAGCATCCAGTTAAATGGTCTAGTTGAGTTAAACTGGTAAGTAAAACAACTGGTCAAATTCATGGCTATGAGCCAGAAATATGATTGAGGTTAAAACTCCAGCAGCAGAATTTATGAAAGGAAAGAACTCCATTGAGGACTTAGTAGATGTAATTTCTGCCTCAGTTGCAAAGTCTTAGCCTTGTAATTTTCCCCTAGGTATGCACTGCTGGAGAGTGGCTAAATGGCCCAGACCAGACCTGACATGGATCTCCTCATGCTCTAAATCACAAGGCTGGAAATTTAACTCATTCCAGCTGTCAGGAACTCACTGAAGCCAGGTGACCCATGCAGATTTATTCTGAGTGCCTCTATGTATTTGTGACTATCAGAAAAAAAGGAAGGACCTTAGGAAAACAAAGAATACAAACAGAAGAGTTTTAAGAAAAGTTATTCAGAGATATTTTCATTACCTTAAGATGCCAACCATTAGAAATTTTATTTGAAATAATTGTGGGGTTTTCCAAGAAGTGTCATTCAACAGCTGCTCCACCTCATCCCCTGGCAAAGCTTAGATAAGGACAGTTCTCCAGATACGACTTTGCTAAACCAAGGCAGGGTGTTATTTTCAGTCAGACTCCTCGAAAATATTTTTTAGCTTCATCTCACACTTCTGGTTTCCTAGATTTCAGCTCAGATTAAGCAGTAACTCATCCAGAGAGGACATGAAAATGGTTGAATCCAACACAATTAAATAATAATAATAATA
>VZDJ01000301.1:5521839-5791324 GCA_008694505.1 Cyanoderma ruficeps | reverse complement strand
TAATAAGTCAAGTCATGTTAAGAAAGATCAGTGTGTTCCCCCTTCCACTTGGGACCACGCATCACCCAACTGCCCAGCTATTTTTGGGAGGAATGACAGGCTTCAAGCACAATGACAACTAAGCAGAAGTGTTACTTAGACTATCAACTGAACCAAATGTGGCTATGGCATCTGAAGTCAGTTCTATGTGGGATTTAATAGATAAATATTCAGTAAGTATGTCATTGAGAGTCACTAAATATTGTTTATCATGTTAAACAGGATCTGCTTCCCCTTTCATTTTTGAGAGACTAAAACCTGTGAGATTCTGCTCCACATTCACTTTTTCAAGCTGAGATAGAACTCCTTGTCATGGGTGTCTGTCCAGCTGTGGAATTCTGATCAGGGATTCCTGATTCCTCTGTTCCAGCACTCTTGTTTTCCAGCTGGGCTCTGGCTTCATTCTTCCCCTGACTGACCCACAGTTGGGCTGGGAGCTGCCCAAGGACAGTCAGCAATGCCAAACACACAGTTAAGGGAGCCTCTAATGAATCCCTTCTGAAATGCCATCAACTGGGCAAAGTACATGGATTAAATGCTGTTTGCCACACAGGTGAATGTTTTCTGGGGTGTGTATTTATTGGTAAGAAAAATTGACTAGCAGGGTACCTGAATTTTATTCACAGCATCTATTCATAGCACATAGACACATTCTACAATTGTAGTCACTATTAAGAAAAATCAACAAAAGGCTACAGCATTGTCTGAGTTTCTCCAGCAATTTCCTCTCACACATTAGGCATGCTTTAGTTTTCCTTTTGTTGTCTAAGGAAGTATTATTAATGTTCCACTGTGCTTTAAATAGTTCTCCAGACCATTTCTCAGATGAATTAAGAATAAAGTTACCTGCTATTGAACTACTTTGTTGCCTCAGATTCTCAGTTTCAGATGTGCCAGGGTTAAAAAAAGTCCTCCCTGACTCTCACAAAGCCCTCCAGGGAGTCGCTGTCACATTTAATCTTTCCCTGTCTCCCTGTTTCTCAGGGTGTCTTCTGAATAACAGCAGTTTTGTCTATTTTATTTGCTCTTTCTCTTACACACACCCAGTTGAAGAAAAGTAATTGAAACTATGGCATCTCACCTTGCAGTATCTGTGTAGTTTGAACCGAGGCATTTCTAGAGATCAAATTTCTGCTCATCAACTGCAGAAATGTGATCCAAAGCCTGGAGACACCAGGAACTCTGCAGGAGTTCACTTGCTGAGCAGGTGTTCATGGCCCAGCACAGGAAGAGAGATTTGGGGTAGAAATAGCTTTTCACCTCTACAAACTGAGCAGCTTTTTGCTGCAATTTGCACCTCTGGACCTACCAGCAACACCCAGGTTGCTCTGAAAGAGTCTGGCAGCCCAGGCTGAACACAACCTGAGGCATCAAACAGCTCTGTGTGTCTCCTGCCTGGGTTTTGCTGTAAAACACAAGCTGGTGATGCTGCAGGAGCTCTGTGCCTTGCTACACTTGAGCCACAGTGGCTGCATCCCTTTCCATGCCATGGTACACACATTTCTGACTCACCATCAGAAAGTTCTTCCCATTTTCTACACAACTGACCATTTGCTTTCAGCTACACAATTTCCTTTTATTTTCTTTTTCTTTTTTTTTTAAAGTAGAAGCTTTTTTTTTTTAAAGTAACTTCTAAAAATAAAAATAATCCCCAGTGTTAAGCAGCCTCCTACATGAATGAAGCAGAAATAAGCCAGTCAGGCCTCATCAGACAAGACAGTCTTCTGCAGAGATAAAGCAGAAATTGAAGTGGAAATGTCCATTTCCAAAAATCTCATGGAAAACATCCCTGCATCTGGAAAGAGGTCTGAGTCCTGATTCACTAAGCATCTAGACTGCCTTCCACAAGGGGAAAACCTTTCAGCCCTGGAAAAGGCTTTGAAGCTCCTGTGGCTCCTGTGTGTCTTCTTCCTCTCAGGGAGGAGTTTCCAAAGGCCGTGGGCAGCCCTGCCTGCAGCTCAGCCGTGCACAGGGGGGTGACAGAGCCCCCAGCCCCTAAACCTCACCCTGGGGGTGGGGAAATCTCCCCAGTTGTGGTGCCAGCTGTGGTGTGCCAGGTGTGCACAGCTGGGAAATAACCAGATAATTCTTTGTACATCTGTCTGAGTTGCCCAGGATTTTGGAGAGCATCTTACAAATATGTTTTTACTCCTTCCGTACCTTCATGGACAAAAATTTGGTTGCACAAACTATTGTCTAATTTGAGGTCTTTTTATAAAACTGCTATGCTGGATGGAACATTTTTGGACATTGAACATTGTCAGAGATTTCTATTCCCTAAACAGCTCCAGTGCTGAGCTGCTCTTGTTTCTAATACTGTGTGCTTACATCCTCCCCTTGCTTTTCTATTGACAGAGGCATTTAAAACCCGAAAGCTGATTTTTTTTTTAACCCAATAATTACATGTTAGGCTCCTGAAAGCCTCTTCTAAGGATTTATGCTTCAATTTCATTCTCTAAACCTCAGTCTTATTAAGCGACAGTGAGATTGGGTTATTAAAAAATTAATTCTGTGATGATTTTTACTACTCCCATCTTCTTTCAGAACCTCACAAATTATCATTTTGTTATTATGGTCTGGTGGAACCCATTCGTGGTGTGAATGATAAGACAGGTGTTTGTCATTTCGAAGACTCCAGTAAAGGCATTTTAAGGCCGTCCTTAGCAGCATGAATTAGGTGTTCTCTAATAATCTACGTGAAATGTTGAAGAATATTTTCCATGCAATTATGAAAATAGACTAGGGACATTATCACACATTCTCAGGGTTGGATTACGTTTTTATATCTTATCATAGAGCAGTTAATTTCTGGCTGTTTCTTGCAGGACCTAACCCCAGTTGCTGTCTCTCCCAGAGGCAGGACTTTGGACACGAAGGGCACAGACAGGTAAGTTACAGTGCCCTCAGTGTCCCAAGCAGCTCTTTGGATGTTTGCCCCATGGCTTGGCATCACTTTGTGGTGGGAGGTGAGAGAGGAAAACAAAGAATCACAGTGAAACAGCAGCCAGTAAATGGGCCCTTAGGCAGTGGAAATGCTCTCATGCTCCACCTCTGACTGCTGCACTTTCTCTGCAGTGCCTTTTCTTCTGCTTTTGCCCAGATCATTTTGTGTCTTACTGTATCCAGTGAAACAGGTTGGAGTGTTTCCCTCACAAAATCATGATGGAGCAGCCACACAACCTTGCTGTCAAATACATTTTTTTAAGTCTCCCTTGATTTGATCCCTCCTATTTATGTAATGTTTCACAGCCCTTTGTATTCCCATTCTAAGCATTTCCTATGCAAACAGGGCCTTAAAATATCTGCTGGCTGCTTTCCCTGCCTCATGCCTTAGCCAAGCTATCTCTAAACTACCTTAAATTTCTTTTTTTATCTTGTGTGAATGCTGACAATTCCTTGGTTGGGTTTTTTGTGGGGTGTGTTAGTGCTGTGCTTTGCCACTCCTCTCCCCACCAGTGCCCTGTCTCCCATCAGCAGCGGATT
The DNA here is from genome assembly GCA_008694505.1 of Cyanoderma ruficeps. Classification (NCBI taxonomy): domain Eukaryota; kingdom Metazoa; phylum Chordata; class Aves; order Passeriformes; family Timaliidae; genus Cyanoderma; species Cyanoderma ruficeps. The sequence continues at coordinate 5,787,802 of VZDJ01000301.1, read as the reverse complement.
TCTGGCTCTGAGGTGTCCAAGGGCAGCTGCTGGATCACACCCTGAGGATTGCTGCCGAGCTTCTGGTGGGGAAGGGCTGGCACAGACAGGAAGGAAAGCTGCTTTTAAGGTATGGTAAGATAAAAGAGAGTAGCAGCAGCTCTGTGAGAAGCTCCAGGGTTGCTCTTGCTCCCCTAGGACAGTTGACTGTACACATATTTTGTCTGGATGCCCGTTTTTATTTTAGGTATTCCTTATAATGGGCCTCTTTTCTGTAAGAGATAACTTCTAATTAAAGTTGGTCTTTGATCTCCAAGTGGAGGTTCAGGCACAAGTACAATTTGAAATTATTTCTTAGCAGCAGAAATTATAATAGTGGTTGTGTTGCCTTTTTTAAAGTAAGTTCTGTCTCTGCCAGTGAATATCTGCAATTTGTGCTATTGTTCCTCAGATTAAGGTGTGGGGTTTTTAACAATGAAGAATTCTACTATCGAAGAATTCTACTATCAAAGAATTGGAGAGTTCTTCGGGTAAATAAACCTGCTTTAATCTCCTTAGCCTTTCACTTGGATCGTTTATTCACTCTAGATCTAATAATTGAGATGAAACCCATACAATATTTTGTTCTTTTAGCTGACAGTGTGGTCAGCATAACACAGCTGGCCTTTTTCCTTCTTTCTCATTCATTTTGGGACAAATGTGGAGGCCAATTGACACTGCCACAGCTCACTGTCCTACTGACTCTAAGGACAATGAGGAAATTACCTTACCTTGTTTTCTTTGTCCAGCTGTAAATTTTTAGAAGGTTTGGGAAGATTTATCTTCTCAAGGGGGCTATGAATTTTCATTTCCATTAAAATTTATTATAACAAAATGAGCACAAGTCACTTTTAAACACAAAAGTTTTGGGGTTGGTTTGTTGTTTTTTTTTACTGCATAACTGCAGCTGCCTAGACGTGTTTTGTGCCTGAGAATCTGGGTGAGTACGTGGTGTGAAATATTGCTACATGCATTTCAGAAAGTCTAAAGCCTAAATATTGTTGCTGTGCAGCAGAAGTGATGGGGTTCTTGAGAATCTGAGTGGTGAGCAGTTACTCAGATTAATAACAGGATGTCTGCAGTCCACTAAAGAGCATTGGCAATCACTCAGACACCTGAGCACTGCACAGGGAGGACATTCACAGCAGAAAACGTTCAAATATATTGCTGAAAATACATAACATTTCTGTGAATAAATGAAGCTCAGAGTCATGCTCGGTGTACTCACAATCTAACTAACAAAGAAGATTAAATTTGAGTGGGAGATGCATGCCTTGAGATCTAATCAGTGGAAACACGGACAGCAAAATGAACGAGAAACTGATGAAATGTGTAAGAAGAGGGATTGGGAAGTGGATTTGGAGCTCTCAGCATGTTGCTGGGCACTCTCTGTGCAGTGTTGCACTGACTGCACTCACTCAGTAAGGGGGGTGGGTGGCAAAGCCAGGCCTAAACCCTGTGCCTGGACTAACCTGGGTGAGCCAATTTGGGCTTTTGTCATCAGGATTTGTTCCAGGGACTGCAGAAGGGAGGAAAGGCTCCAAACCCGCACTCCTCAGTCAGCCCAGGTTTAATTAAGTGGCCTTTCTTTGTAGTTCCCTATACCTCGATAGATAGTTTTAATTATCTGCAACCAGATAATTAAATCTGATAGGCATTTTGATAGGAACAACTTGTCATGGCAGGTAAATGCACAGGGCTTCATGAAGCTGACAGTGGCTCTCTAGGCAGCAACTGCTCTTGATGGAAGATCTCCAAACTGCTTGAAGTGTGTTTGAAATATTAAAACACAAATGGCTGCTTTGTTTCCTGGCTCCAGCCTGAGCATTAGGTCACATCAAAGTCAAAGAGTGTTTTTAATGATCAGTGCTTGCTGGGATGCTGAACCTTGAGGGATGATGTGGGAAAAGGGAGATTAGGATTAGATTGGCTTCTCTTTAGGATGCTGGGAGGAGAAAGGCAAGCAGGAGCCAGCAGGGAGTGGCAATGATAATGTTCCATAGTCAGAAACAGAAAAAAAATTATTTCATTGACACTTAAATGATAATTCAGCCTCCATACCTGGATTATTATAAACAGTAGTCATAAATACAATAATAAAAATATATATGTGTAAAAACCAATATTATTCACAGTGTCTGGTTGGACTTCAGACCATTGCTGGCATTGTGAAGTGTGTCCAAGTTTGAGGTTATTGTTCCTAATTGACCACGATTTCTTTCATCTGACAGCTTGGCAAATGACACATTGGCAAGTTTTGGATAATCAAATAAACATAAATATATTAATACCCAATATTTCTCCATTCCACTGTTCCAAAAACCTTTAACAAACACATTTTCAAGGAAATTATAACCTTCTTTGTGTTATGAGTAATGCAATATTAAGCATATAACTCAGCTCTTGAATTATGGCTTTATCTTTGATGTTAGTGATCAAATATTCATTGCCTTGATTATTCAAATAATCAGGCATTTTAGCAGTTTCTTTGAGAAGCTCAGAAGTGAAGGGTCAAACCCCCTTGAATGGCCGTTCAATATTTAGTTTACTGTCAGGAGAAGAATCATCAGGCAGGAGGTTACTGCGACAGGGGAAAAAATGTTTGTTGCAGAAAGTCTCCGATTTTCAAAGTGAATGCTTTACAACCTTTGCCGTGGTGTAGTTACTTCCTGCAAAAAAAACCAAAACAAAAACCACCCAAAAAACTGGAGGCCAGGTCACACCTGAGGATACCAATCATGATTGTAGGAGCATTAATGGAAGCAGAGCCATCCCTCACCCAGCTGAAGCAAATCCATTCTGCTTTGACTTCAGTGGTGTTTAAAGACAATAACATGAGGAAAACTCTGCATTTCACCCTTGCAGAAGAGGTGATGCAAAGCTTCTATTTTTATGCACAAAAATAGAATTAAAGATCATATATAATTAAAACTGGAGATGCAAATTCCTCGGGTTTTTTTTTTTTTATGAGCATCAAATAGTGACACCAAAGAAATCCCAACTTTTTTTAAGGTTGTAATTTACCACTGGCACGAAAAGGAAAATTTATATTTAGATCTTTGTTGTGCTTAATCATTTCAAGCTTTCTGACTGCTGTGAGGATGTCGTGGAACATTAGAAAAAAATCAGCTTGATGCTCATGCATAATGTGCAAGAAGTTTTTTGTTTGCTGTAATTTCTATTCTTTCATACTAATTGTCATCAGCAGAGGATGCAGGCAGTGGTTGTCTTGCTAAAGATAAACACAAATATAGCTACAGTATTTTTTGTTCAATTTATTCATTTATTTCACCCCGGGTGTATACACCATGTAAAATTTATCTCTAAAGAACGATAAAGAGAATATTTCAGTGTGTGTGCACTGTAGAAATGAGAGGTGTAGAATGTATGGCTGCTTTTTATTTTTATTGAGAGACAAAATATAAAAGTGATTGCCATCCCTTTCTGCCACGGATTTTGGTTATGGCTCCATGCTCCAGATGTTTATGGAGGTGTGCAGAAATATATTCTCCAAAATAGTCAGAAGTGGCTTGATTTAAATATTAATTATTTTACTATTTCAATCAGTATAAGTATTGCCTATAAAAAAGAGTTTACCACAAATGCTTTATAATAAAACACTGTTATACCTATATATCACTGTAAGTAACATTTTATGTACATAAGTTCATAATGAGTTTAAAAGTTTGATTTCACCATCCTAAACTACCCCATTGCAATGAAAAACAGAAAGAGTTTGGGGTTTTTTTTTTAAACTTTAGTGTTTGAGGTGCTTTTACGAACACATGAATAGTTAAGTAATTTCTGAAGAAAAATATGTGCTTATCTGTATTCAAGCACTACATTTTCACGAGGATTTTCTTTTTCCTTGATACTGGATCAGAAATAGAAAGATTGCAGTTGTTACAAAGTAGTCAAGGAGAAAAAGGATGACTGGGGGCATTAAAAGCAGGCAAGTGTTTTCATTCTCATTTTGATTTTGCTACCCTTCAAACTGAGGGTAAAAAACTCACTGTTTTCTTTCCTTCAAGAATGAGTCACTGCAGGATTTTACAGAGAAGCCTGCAGTAGTGAATATGAGCAAGAAATAGAGACACAGAAATATTCTGCCTGAAAGCAGGCAATTAAACTTGTAACTTTGTAAATGGGGAGATGTGAGTTAGCAGAATCCTAAGCAGAAATTCTAGAGGCTTTTGTATTAGGTGACACCACAAGACGTAACCTTTACGGTTCTCCAAGTGTTTAGAAAGCTGGATGCATAGTTCTAGAACAGACCTTGTCCTAGAGAAACTGCTGAGCACAGCTTTTATATTGTTGTATTAATGCAATTTATTTACTGTGAAATGTTCACATTATTGAATCCTATTTTTCTCTCAACTGGTCAAACTGTGGGAAGCAAACCACCCAGTTTAAATAAATAAAACGCTACCATTGTGCTGGTAAGTCAGAAGATAGCAATTCTGTGTAATGGAAATGCAAATATGAATGCAAGTTTTTATTTCATGGATAAATGGAACCTACAAAAAGGTGGTGCAATGTTTTTCCCCTCTTTTGTTCATCTCATCATAAGGTCACACACTAACCCATCCTTCATTCACCATGTTCTATATGTTTTAGTGCACTTCAAAAGGGTTTATGAACATTTCTCTTCTGATCTAGTAGCTTGATGAGCAGAGGTTGAGGTATTGGGTTACCCAAGGTCTCCAAAAGTTATTTCATGGACACATCCTCTTCTCTGAAGATTACTTGAGATAAAGGCTGTTTGCCTGGGGGTCTCTTTTTCATGTTGGAGAGTATTCTCAGCACAACATCCTTTTAGGCAGCTCTCAGCACTCCAAACAATAAGCTGCTTGCTCACTCTGTCCTCCCTCTATTTCTGCACCCATTAATTTAAGAACAAATGTATAAAGAGTCTTAAATTTCCAATTAACGTTCTTACTGCTTTATTTCTTTCAGTGGTCTAAAAGATGGTGAATAATTTGCTAATGTTGTTTCTTTATTTTCCTTTGTTTTGTTGGGGTTGTTTTACAAACACAATGAAGTTTAGAAAGGTTTAGGGTTATGAGAGTCAGAGAATTGCAAAGTTCAAGGTGGGTAGAGGGAGAACATAATTGGTGAGGGGCAGGATCTGAAGGCTCTGCTGGGCAGATTTCTGACCCACAATGCACAATGAGGAACTGGAAGCCTGGGTTTAATGTTTTCCATTTTAATCCTCCTTTTGTACTTTTAATCCGTGCATTGTCCTTGAAGAGAGGGGCCTGTGCACGGAGCACTCCCCCACCCTGTCCATGGTCTGCAGCTCCCGGGGATGGGGGAGACACTCAGAGCAGCAGCTGCTTCTCTTGGTGCTCATCCAAGGCAACTGGAGCTGTGAAATTTTTGAGGATCACCTTTCACATTAAATCTGTTTTCTCCCGGAAATAAATTCTCACTTCAGTTTGGCCTGTGCTATATAAGTACACAAATCAAGAAGTGTTTCTGATTGAAAGGGCACCTAGAGATGCCTCCAGGCTATTCACCCTCCTTGTGTGAAACAAAGAGAGATAACCAAGAGGGGGCTCAAAAGTGATAGTACGCACAGAAAAAAAGTGCTATTTTTTCCAAAACAACACACCTTCATCACCACTGGCTCAGAGAATTAGTGCTTTCTTTATATTTTAGTGACACTTACAATCGTTCTTGCTAAAAGACACAAAAGCAGGTTTCAGTACTTGTGTTAAAGCTACAGTATTTGAAAATAAGCTGATGAAGAGCTCAAAGATCTGGATTAGAACGGAAAATATTTTTATTTCTGCACAAAATTACTGCTGCAATGGAAGAAGGCATTTCTAACTATCTTCTAACCAAGGAGTTTTATGCTCCTATCCTCAATATCTTTGAATCTGAACTTCATTTTGTCTCCCAGCTAAGTCTGATTCAGTTCCCCTGTAAAGGACAGAAAAACTTTCCATTAGTTTCAGTGTGGGCTAAGTGAGGTGTCATGCCCAAGGTGATACAGATAAATGAGCATTTACAGAATCAGATATGAGCATTCTTGAGTCACAAAGGGATGATATGGTAATATACAGCACCCGATGGGAATGCTGAGCACCTGGAGAATCATTTTCCTGAGGATGTGTCCTACCTTCCAGCTGGGACTGTCTCCTCTGAGGTCATAATTGTGTAAACACAGCCACATCAGCCTTACACAAACTGCCCCAGAGCAAGACAGGGATGAAATGACAGTACAGAAAGTGGGGTGCACAGAAAGTGAGTGTGTGCTGGGGTCTGCACTGCAGAATGAAGCCTGAACCACTTCAATGTCCTCTTCACCCAGGAGAATATTTGCATATCTGAAAGGTTATTTCAAAAATCAATTTGTCCTCTATATTCTATAAAGGTATTTCTTTAATTCAGCATGGTAGAGCCAACTACGTAATAAGGCACTTCTCATTTCACACTTTTTAAGTAATACTTTCCCAAGCTATAGGTAAAAAGGTCTTGATCTGCAGGAGATAAGGGTAGCAGATTGTCCAGTAATATGGATCATTTTTCTTGCCTGTCTGGAACTTTTATTACAATGTTACATCCTCCACAGAGCAAAGGAAATGACAGAGAAAGCATCTACAGCATTCTCCAGTCCCTGCTGAGGTCCTTAGCCTTTAAATATTTCAGGCAGCATCTCTGATTCAGAATGGAAATGGACAAATGAAAACATGAACTGAGTTCTTCAGGATGGGAGTTGCGGGAAGAGCTCGGGATGAGATTTATCAGGGTATGGAATAGGTTTCTAGTGGAAAGTTATGGCAAATTAGCCTGAATGTAGTACTCAGATATATGGCAGGAGGCAATTCTGGAGAGTTATGGCAATAAGCAAAGTAGCCTCCAGGTCTTTTTCATCTGGACAGTTTGGGAATGAGTCTGTGATTGGTTTCTCTCACGGCACAGTCTGCAGCTGGTAAGCAAGGAGGAGAAAAAAGTCAATATTATTTTTTTAAAAGTGTTCCCATTATTTTGCTCTCTGGCCAGTACTCATTACTGTATAAGTCAAGTTTCCCACTCACTCTATTGCACTCTGGAGACAATTTTGGTTGTAGAAACAACCAATAGCCTCCAGGAGGTGGTGACATGACAGCAGGGCAGAATCAGGAGGGAAAGATCACAACTGCTCATCTCATCACTCCCCAGCCCCTTGCTATAAGAGCACTCAGCTCAAGAGAATATTTTTTTTCAGGCCATGTTCAATCTGCTGCAGTTTTAAAAGTCTCAAGTGACAAGGAATATTTTCTCACCACTTGCTGGGAAGTTGGAGTATGCCAGCTCCAACTAATAAATACCTGGTTTGACGGTGACATTTATAAGTCTCCTGCTCCACCGAGCTCAGTGCACAAGTTAACACTCACATCCCAAAGTCAGTTCCTTAATTATCTTGTCCTTCCCCCAGAGATTTGTCAGGAGTTCCTCTGATGATGCCCCAGACAGGTGGGGTACACCAGTGAAGCAGGTCTTGCCTTCAACAAGAGTTTCTGGGTTCCTGAGGACGCCTGACACGGCAGGAGGAGGTGACTCAGCAGTGGTTTCAGTGCTTGTTCCTCAGACCCCCACAATATTTTCCTTAAAATGCATTTGCTTGAGGGATATTCAACTTTTACATCACACACTCAACAGAAAGAAAGAAGCAAAATCCTCCCTCGAACAATGTTCTGTATTATTGAAGGCAGTTTGGGGAAAAGATCTTGTATCTAGGACAGGGTAGAATATAAATTAACATGGAAAGGACAAGAGGAAGTTTAACACAGTGTATGGAATTCAGGATTTTTTCATAACTAAATTATTGCTTCTTAAAGAGACATGGACTCTTTCTCCTTCTTCATAGATTTTCCACTGAAAGTTTTTTATTGGCAGTCATAAGACAGGGAGAGGAGAGAGCAGAAGATCCTATGGCTCTTTAATTGCACCTTTTCTTCTGTCTCCTTCATGAAACATTATAGGGAAGAAATAAATATAAATTTCATACTTGTGGAATGATACCTTCTTTATATGCAGAAATTAATTATAAATCCTTCCAAAGTAAATCCTTATGATCTCATCAAATTACTGTATTAAAAATCATCATAAAAATATCTTTCCATGTGAGACTCTCAAATATATGAAATGTAAATTAATTCTCAGAAAACCAGCCTGAGTGAATGCATTAAGCCTATTCCATGGGTGGTTATACAGACACTTTGAAAATTTTTTGTTCATATCTTCAATCACCTACGGTGGCATAACAATAAAACCCTCAAGCCCTCCATCTTATTTGCTGCAACCATGGCACAGGAATCAGACAGGAGACTTTGGAAGAAAAATAATCAGAGATTACATTAAAATATTTTATTCCCGGGCACCTGAAGTAAAAAAAAAATCCACAAAAGACTCGATATGTTGTTTGATCAAATAACTGTTTAGAGATAGATGCTGAAGGGAGCATCTATATTTACCTTGAGAAAGCTATCCAGCGTACATCAAATCAAGGTGAAAAAACATCTACGAGCACTAATCCACAATACTACCAAAGTGTCTGAAAATCCCCTTCCCTGGAAGATTTAATACTTTATCTAAAGGTAGGCAGGTATTTCAGACAGAGGCCTGTCAGTGTTTTCATTAACTTAAATGATGGAAGTCTGTACTCATGTAAAATTTACAGTGTACATTAAACCATCAAGGGTAACAGCATTCTTGAAGCCAGAATTAAGATTCAAAATGATCTTGATAAATTGGAAAGATGGTCAAGATTCAGCGAGATGACATTGGGCAGGTGGCAATGTCCTGTTCAGTCTCACAAGAGAAGAATAGGACATTTTGGTTTGTGAACAGGGCAGGACTGTGGCAGGAGTGCAGATCTCATATCACTGGCATATACAAAACATGGGAGGTTATCATTCTTTGGTGCTTGGCACTGATAAAAGTCTCAGCCAGAGAACATCACTTGAAAAAAAAAACATAACAAAAATGTAAACAAAATCTGTGGATAAATTGGCAGGAGTTGAGACGCATCAAGAGCAACAGGAGTTTTAACAAACATCTCTGCATAAAGAATAAGTTGTTGCTTTTGTTTGTTTGTTTCCAGAAAAGAGAGAGAGAGAGAAAGAGAGGAAGAAGAGAGATGGGAATAATTACAATTTTGATAGTAAGAGTACATTTTTAATCCATATTCCATTAAATATCTAAAGATGCAACTGAGGACAAACCAACCCCACAAGGCTGAAGACTGTGATCAGTTTATTTTGCTTAGCAGATATATAAAATGAGTTTAAAACCAAACAGCCACAAGTGCAAGATAAAAACTGTAACTCAGTCCTTGCTCAAGACATTGCTTGTACCATGTTTTACTTCTGAGAAACACCATGGTACTTGTGCAGAGCAACAAGGAAGGAAAACAGTGGAACTGACATTAATCATACATTATTCTCCCCTTCAAATGTCCAAAAAATTATCTACATTATTCACCAGGCTTGGCACTTGCCACAATAGTAAAACAGAGAGTATTCTTCCCTTTTTGTGACTCAACCTACAAAACCTTTCTCATTACTGAGATCAAGACACCAGAATTAAGATTGCATCCACCCTCAAACAACAAGCTCCACAAAATTCTCTCCAGCTGTTCTTTCTCCTCACTTCTGGCACACAATATAGGCTAAGAGCTTTTAGATGCTGAATTCCATGTCATGCTGTTAACAGCAATAACTATCTCTGCTGACATATTTTAAGGAATTTTCAGGCACAGTCAATAAAGGCAAGCAGTAAGTATTAGGTGTGAAAAATAATGCTTGAGCTAACATTCCAAGGTGGGGGCTTTTTTCCATTTTTCAAGCATGTCTGATTTGTATATTTAACAGTGGCATTGACTAAAGACTGGAAAACTTGTACCCTCAGTGGTGGAAATGTAAATGGTATTCATCTTTAGATCTAAGCAAATTAAAGTGCATAATTCCTGTGGGCTCTCAGATATTTAAGGTGGATTTTGGAGCAAAATATTAGGCACAGACCTGCTTTAGTAGCTGTCACAACCACTGAGTGCTAAGGCAGAGGGTATTCAAAGGATACAGATAGCATTTAGGAATTTTGGTCTTAATGAAAAGCTATGGGATTGACAACCTAAGTACTATTTCTCTGGGAATATCCCTAACTTCTGGTGGAATTTTTGAAAGCCCTTTCCTGGGTGTCTCAGTGGTTTATACAGTGCTTGTTTGGGCTGAGCACCGCCAAGTTCTTTGTTAATTAACCTTTTCAAACACATCATTTAAACACAGAATGAGTATTTGCAGTCTTGGTTTTGCTGGGCATTAACTCCAAGCAAGTGACATGTTGTTGGTGTGAAAAGGCAAGACTGGGAAGCAGTTTTCCAGAAAATTAAAAAAATTCTGAAGAGGAAAGAGAATACCAGGGAGTGACTCTGGCTAGGCTTACAGATTTTTGCCTAGGGAAATTAAATAATGGGAACTTATGGGGAAAGGTTGAAGAATGAATGACTACATGGCAAAAGAGAATAAAAACACAGGATACATTCAGAGCTGCCTTATGAAATACACTTCCTGCTTCTTCTGCCCAGAAAAAGCTATAGTTTAACCAGTTTAACCAGAAAATAAATGTCTGTCACTTACATGCCTCTTGCCACAAGAGGAAGGTCCAAGAAGCGTTTATGCTGCACATGCTGGTATTTCATCCTGCCTGAGCTAGTCATTACCTTCATTACCAGGACAGTCCCAGAAGTACTAAAATACAAGGAATTCAGCCTAATATTCAGCTTTCTGTGGGCCCTTCCTCAGAGTAAGGGTCTGTGTGTTATGTAATGTCTGATCCCAGTCCCTGGTGGAGCCTGGCCCGTGCTGCTGATCTCAGCTGCTGGGGCTTGGTGATGGCATTTCCTGAAAGGAATTTCTGCCCAGTTTGGATGTGGATGAAAATTTTCTACAGATTGAGCGCTTGAAATCCCTTAAAGGAGCAAAAATCCCTTAAGGAACTAGAAATGCCTCTGCTGAGCTTTCCTTGCCTACATTTATCCTCTTTCCTTCTCTTATTACTATCCCTTTTGCTTTTCTGCTGTCTCTCACAGTAACAGAGCTGGATGATCTCCCATGGCAGGCACAGGCTCTGAGCAAAGCACGCTGAATATTGCAGTGTCTCTATTGAAAGGACTCCTAGTAACCAAAAAAATACACCTAAAGAATGTCATTGAAGCATCTGTCGTGCCTCCCTGGATCACTGCAGAGTAGACCTGACCATAATACTGGGCTTCACAGCAATATTTGTGGGCAAAGCACATATTAAAAAGAAATGCAGATATTTTAAAATAAAAACCACAATAAACATTAAAACAAACAATCAAAGAAACAATAAACACTTCTCTCACAAAAACAGTTTGGGGAACAAACTTCTTGGATGCCTCCCTGTGTTAGTGAAGTTTCTCCTGAAAGGGAGCTTTGAACAAGGCACAACAATCTTGCTTCGTTTCAAAGCTTTCCCTCTGGAAAACACATCACTTGGTCTTGTTAAAGTGGCTAATTCAGCGAGAGGGAAAGTGAGACCAAGAAGAATGGTAAACAATTCCTTCTGCACCTGAAATAGAGATCTGCTGCTGAACTGGATAAAGCAAAAGTGGGGTGTCAGAGCTGCTCAGAGTTATCAGCCCTCCCCAGGCACACAGCCCGTGGTGTTCAGTGACAGCCTCTCAGGGGACACAGGCAAAGCAAACGAGGCTGTTTTGTGAACAAAAATCCCCCTCAGCACTGGGCTGCCCATGCCTCACCTGAAGCAAAAAGAGCTGCTTTTGCTGTAAGGCGTATTCACTCATTTTGAATTGTTTCCAAAGTCACCTTCTTGACCCAGGTGCATCCTGCCTGCCATTCCCACTCCTGTCCTGTGAAAAGATGGGAAAAAATACAATGACTAAAGCAAATTCTGTTTTCAGCTCTGTCCAGCACCACGTGTAGGCCTCATTTAAACCTATGTCATGGTGGTATTTGGCCCAATGTTTTCATGATGTTTATTTTCTTCCCCTTGGCCAACTGGAGCTTCACTGTCCTATCTCCAGTATTGTCCCCATGTGTTCACCTGCTTCTACCCCAAACCTGTGGGACATTTCAGAGAAAGTGCTCTCCTTTTTTAGGTCTGATTTACCATAGGACCATTCAAATGATGTGACATGAGATAGTGTCGAATAAATTGAGAGTTCAATTGACTGCTTCTCTTTTTTTTATTTGGTATCTACTCCATTTTTGTGGTTTAAAAAAATTTGTAAATATCACCCACAGCTTGAATGTCAATGAGGAAAATAATTACTATTAATTAATAATATTATTATTAAATATTAGAAATTGTTAATAGCAGTTGTTCCTGAAGAGGAAATATTATCAAATAATGTGAATTTAGGTACTTAAGCAAAGCATCTACAATAACATTGTAATGCCTGAACCAATATTCTGCAATCCTTAGAATTAGTGAAGCTAATTAAAATGTTATTTTAAACAGACTGAAATACTAATTATTGCTTTAGCCGAGATTCCATTTATAGCAAGTTATATTTAATATTTCATTAAGAAAGTGAATGCAAGAGGTATCATTCATATCTACTTTGTGGGGCAGCAGTAAAATCAATTTATCAGTAAGGTACTCAAATTAATACAAAATGAGCCAGTACATTTAGCAGAAGAAAACTTCTTGTCTTTTCTGAAGCTCAAAGAAACCAGAAGCAAAAGAAAAAAAAAAAAAAAAAAAAAAAAAAAANAAAAAAAAAAAAAAAAAAAAAAAAAAAAGGAAAAAAACTCTATTACAGCTCCAATTCAAGGCAGCAAATTACAAGATTCTTCTCTCTGCCCAAGACAGAAACTAAAATAAATAAAAAACTAAATATCAACAAGAAAATCTGACACAGTCTGCAAGTTCTTTCCTCATCCACTAAACTAAATCATCCCTTGTGTTTGATGACTTTAAGGAGCAAACCAGTTTTCACTCTGACTTAAAGATCTGAAGAAGATTGTCTGTAAAGTAAGGAACATCCAAGACATTTGACAATTCCCCCCAAGAGTTGTACCCAAATATTTTTGCCTTGAACAAGAGAGTACTTGAAAGAGAGCATTTGTGGAATTACAGAGTGCTGCAGTTACTCGCTCTTCCAGCACCAGCTTAACTTGCTCCCTGCAGGTTTCCTGTTTGTTCAAGACCTCTGAGGACTGGGATTACTCCTGTCAGGAGTTACAGACACTTAAGAACAGGAAGAACAAAAAATCTCAAACCTTTGCAAGCCAACCTCACCTGCCTCTCAACCAAGACTTGCCCAGACCTTATGACCTAAAGCCCCAGTGCAGCATTCCTAGCATGGAAACTAATGCCAGGCAAAGAGGAATCCTTCCTAGCAGTGCCCCAGGGCTGTGCTCCCTAGAAATCTTTACCCTTATTGAACCAGATTTCCTTAGAAGAGCTTTGCTCCCCAAATAGCCTACTCCATCTCAGGTGGAAACTCAGAACATTTGGGAAGTGCAGCAGGCTGTTCTTTGGAAGGTTGTACCCCACAAATTGTTTCTCTTGAATCTTCCCTGCAAATCCCATGTCGCCGTTCAAGAATCTTTCTGTGCAGCTGGTCACATTAAATTCTTCCCAAAACATCTACTGTTTTCTTCCTCTTGTTCCTATTCCTTTGCTGTTACTTGCTGTCTTCCTTGTTCCTGGCTTTGTGGCAACCAGGGACCAGTCACCTCTTGGGGTTTTCTTGGCGATGTATCTTACTGCCATTTAATTTTGCCTTTTGAAGTACATACCCTAAACTTGATAAAAAACTCAGACCAGCCAATGTTTCAGGGGTAGAGCTCAGGTCTTCAAAGACCTGGATTCCTCTCCTGTCTCCAGACCAGGCACACACAACAGCTGTGGAAAAATCGTATCTTTGCCTATTTGGCATTAATTTTCAAACCTTTTTTAGATTAAGATCATTCATTCCCACATGCTTGTATAGAACCTGATTTCACTTGAGTTCACTGATGTATGAAGGAATAACTAGATTTCAGAGGGGAGACAAAGGCTGAAATCAGTAGAACAACTGGCAGTTCTTATTACACAATAATAAAATTGAATCTTATAATACACACTTCTTAGCTAGTTCTTTTAGACTTAGTCAAAAATTATCTCCTATTGTAGTCTCTAGAGGAAATCTAGCAAAAAAACCCCAGTTTTCTAAAACCAGAGGAAGCAGGAGGTGTAAAAAAAAGAAGTGATGTATGTTGAGACAAGGAACCAAGTTCATTTGCTTATTCTTGGAAGAGTGCAGTGATGTTCTTCCAGGTTTAGAGATTATTTACTTTCTGAAATATGTTTTATAGAGTGTGTTATGGTCATATTCACAATTGGCCTCAGAGAAGGACACGTACTTGGAGCTTGTTCAGGGTAATTTAATCAATCTTATACAAAAAAGCAACAGCCAACCATTATGGCCCAAGTCAATACTAAAATGATTTCCCAAAACTCATTTCAAAGTCACTTCCAGGAATCAACTGGTAGCTTCAAAACACTGACGCTCAACGATAAATTTAATTTTCTCTAAAGTCTGTAATTGAGCTTTTTTAAAATAAAAATTATGGTTTACTGCCATCTCCTTTAATGAAATACTGTGCTTTGTGTGGCATGTCATTGTGTTCCTGGTAACTCCTCATTTTTTAACATAAATCAATATATTTGGTGTGATTGGTACCACCTCATAATGACAAGCAATACTAACGCAGCTCATTTTGTAGAGGCAGAACAAACACATGGCATATATTTAATCTGCCTGCCTACCTACCAGATGGAGAAAAGAAGGGCCAAGACACTGATGGAGTAACTGTTTAATCTCATCAGCTTGGTGGCTTATTTATAAACACAAACAAAGTCCACTTGCACCTTTGGGAACTCACCATGTTTTCTCCCAGCTTCTGAAAGTGCACGGTGGCCAATATTCTGTTTACAGATGAGACAGATACGTGATATGATCGTGACATAACAAGGAAATCCCATCTCTGTGACTACTGGCTCACTTGGATACCTGTATCATAACTACTTGAGAGCTTAACTGTTTCATTTCATGCACTGAGAATACCTCTGATTAATTTAAAAATTCTCCCGTTTTGATGAATTTTTCTTGTAAGTTCCATAAACATATCACAAGAACCTCGTAGCTATTCCATAGACAGCATCACTTACCTCAGCAAGACATTCATTCAGGCACAGCCAATGGATATTTTGACAGTTCCTTCTTCACAGAATAAAGGTTTGCTCAGTAACAAAAGCTGTGCCACATTTTGCCTCATTTTTGGGTACTTCAGCTCCTGTTTAAATCATTAAAATGATTTTGTGGGATAAAAGAAACCCTGAGGAGCAGAGAATGGCAAATGTTTGTCTCAGAATACTTGGTGTGGGAGAGGGCTCAGGTCCTGTAGCACTGCTGACTTGTTGATATTTGTCTGGGAAAGGGGGCAAATGCAGCTCTTGCAAGAAAGCAGAGTTACTCCCTGTCTAGTCTGTGTCACTGGGTTGTCACTGATGTGAGCTACTTAAACAATCCTCACATGCTCCACAAATCAGAGAAATCGGACTCAAGGGGAATATTAGGGGACAAGAAGATGAGAGAGATGGATTGGAGGGAACAGTTGGGATCATAAACAACAAAAAAACCCCATATATTTTTTCAGGACTGTCGGAATGCCAGTGTTTCCATGTCTCATTAAATGTGTTCAGGAACATCCTGCATATTTTTTTAATCCCTCTGTTGAATTATGAATTTTGTCTGCCACTGCTTCAATTTTTCTTTTATTTTCTGTCCTATTTGGTTTTGGTTTGGTTTTTGTGGCTTTTGGTTGGTAATGAAAGGAGTGAAAAGTGAGACAGAGGATAGAAAGAAGAAAAAGAACTTCAATGATCCATATTACTAATATAGTAGGAAGATTACCATAAACTCTACTTATAACTTTAAGCCAGGAAAAAAAAAAAGAACAAAATTTTTTTGTCTGTTTTCCTAATTTTTCTGGGGTTCAGTTAGAAAAAAAAATAGAATCATATGGAAATACCAAAGTAAATATGATACCAAAAATAAGCTGCAAATTAAAAACAAAAATAGATCTACTTACTCAAGCACCGAATGTATTTCCTATTGCATAGCCTTTTAATAAGCATTTGTTTTTGATAAAAATGGTCATTTTTATCGTAAAAAAAAGCAGAATTTAGGGGCCTGGTGGAGAAGGCACTGGGTGAGGTTCTGTGGGCTTTGCTTTGCAGACAGTAGCACCAGACCATCATTGTTGTTGCCTCTGGCCTAAAATCCATGAGCTAATGAATCACAGTGATGGTCCTGCTGCCAAGTCAATTAGCAGCACATAATCCAGGAGAAAGAATTAATTATCACATTTTCACCTTCTGCCTTGACATCTGTGGAACTTTCTATTGGGTCATCTACCTGTGCTGGACTCTTTGGGTGTTTCACCCAAATCACTCCATCTCTGGCCTGGGGAATCAGAAATCTACAGGAAAAAAAAACCTTTGGCTTTTTAAAATTTCCTAATTTAGATACTTCGGCTGACAATGGACAACAGGGTATGTAAGGATTTGACACCAAGTTTTCCCTTCCCTAGCTATGGATATGTGGGGCAGCTCCAGAATCTTGCTTGGACCTCTGAGAGACCTCTCAATTTCTTGTTCCAACCTCCAGAAAAAAAATTATCCAGTGCTCCTAAGCCTCTGCTCTTCATGAAGACAAATTATTATGACTTTTGCTATTCATAGGGACACCACAATTTTTTCCTCTTTAAAAAAAAGCAATTTTATTTTGGTTCTTTATGGGTTTTGCACAAAACTCCCCCATGGTGAGCTCAAGCAAAGTGAGGAGCGAGCAGGATATGCAAGGGTTCTGTCCCCTCTCAGATCCAATAAATGGATCTATAACAGATGGGTAATCTAATCACAAAGATAACTATTAAAGAATCCTAGCAATGCTTGGCTCTTTCAAAAACATCATGGAGGGGTATTCTGGCACACTGTGTTCCAGCACTGCAACTGAAGTGAGCCAAACATACCCTGCCCTAGGCTGGTGCAGAGATTGGAAAAACAGAATATCTGGTGTCCTGGTGGCTTATTTTTATTCTCTCTAACTGCAACCCTTTAGCAGCCGTGGAGCTTTATTCAAGACCAGCAAGGGCTGAATAATTGGATTTTCTTGGCAGGTAACCTTTCTTACTCTGCCAATTAATCCAGAAGAAAAAAAAGGGCTACTGATCTCCTGTGAGAAGAAACACCCAAGTGATCAAAGACTGGATTCCCTCTCCCAGCCCTCCTGCCAGTGACTACTGTGATACATATGTGGACATACTGCTCCTGCACCATAAACGGGCACATTATGGGGTTTTTCATTCATCTGGAAGTTCAGTGTGAGAGACTGAGGTCCTGGGTATTCATAAATATGGAACAGATGCCCAATATAATCAAATTTAGCCTGAAAAATTCTGGCTGAAGAAAGGAAACTTGTGTGGTAAAAGGATATAAAAATCTTAAAAGCGTGTGCTGTGATGGACAGGCCAGTGCTTTTCTCTCTGCTCTCTGGTCAGTTAGTCTTGAGCCCTTTCCTGCAGCTCCCTGTGTTCCATCGGATTGTTTCCCCTCTCCTTCCCCTTTTCCTGCTCTTGCAGCTTCTGATCTAGGTATGATTTACCGAGAGTGAAGTACAGATGAGCACCTTCTCAGGCAGATAGGAATATTGACTGTGGACTGCACCTTCCTGGAGGAGCAGAGCAGCCCTTGGATGGCTGCAGAGAAGGTGTGATGCCACACACTGCCCGTGGCAGGAGCTCAGGGCTGCTGGGGGTCATATCACATTCCCAGGAACATCAGTGTCTCCCCAGATGGTTCAGTTATGGGTGGCTCATATCCTTCTTCCCTTCTGAGTAAATCCACCCTTCAGTCAGTGACTTCTGCATCAGGAAGATTTGGGGTTGTTTTGAGGGAGCCAAGGCACTTTTGAAATAAAGGCAGAGATTCTTTTTTCCATGTTCCTGAGCTCTGGAGCAGGGCCAGCCGTAGGGGTCTCCTTTCAGCCCTGCATGGCACAGCTGATAAATAGGATTCCTTCTCTCCACCAAGAGGCTGCTCGTGCTGCCTGCCCCAGGGAGCAAATCTGAGCCATCCAATTTGTCCACCTCACTGCACAAGGAACCCGTGCCCTAATCCAGTTTTGTTCTCATTGCTGACAACTGGGCTCACAAAGGCAGGAGCTGCAGAGAATAAACCAGGGACTGGCTCTGGCTGAGCCCGACATTAAGAAGAGGGAGCTGTGCTTTGGATTCTCCGCTGCTGATCTTCAGCTAATGTAAATCAACCTGATCCTGCTGGCACCAGTGGAAATGAGCTGATACAGGTCATTTATAGCTTCTTCTTGTTTACTTTACTGCATCCTAATGACTGCCACGCACAAAAACACCTGACTGAGGACATTAGACACAAAGGCTTTATACCCTTAATGTTTTGTTCAGTTAAAGACTAACAAAGACGAGGACTTTACTTTCTGATGAGAAAGCCAGGCCCCTGAACACTTAGTACTAATAAGGTGCTTTTCAGTCTCTAAGTGCTTTACAAACATTAATTAATTATTCCTTTCAACAACATTTGGTTATTTTCAGTTACTAGAGTGCATGTTTACCGAGTTAGCTCCATTCGTGCACGGCACATTGTTGGCAGCAGGCAGGAGCATAAATTGATCTATAAGCACACGTTGTAATTTGCAGCAGATTTGCTTCACCAAACACCATCAGTGCAGCTCCAGAAGCAGCTTGGAGGAGTGACCACTCCTCCCTGTGTCCTGTGGTGGGGATAACCTTTACCTTCCCTGCTACACTGAGCAGAAACAGAGAATCTGTTCGCTGCACGATTTAGCTAATTCCATGGAAACATATGTCAAACGGGAGCTGCACAGAGCTGCAAGAAAGTAGCAACAAATGTCGTGTGTGTCACACAGAAATGCCCATTACACTACAGAGGTGGCACAGAGAATAGGCAGATTTCTGGCCAGTAGGGTTGCCACGGTGAGGCAGCAGAATTTCCTGCCTGCAACAGTTTTTAAAGATACAAAATACTTCCCATCTGTATCCAGAAAGTGATAACAGCTAAAGAAAAAAAATCTAACCCCAAAATCAGCCACCCAATCAAAAAAAGAAGCATGCCATTCTACCAACCCTAACATGGCCAAGATCCACTGGAAAGGAAGATGACCAGAAGGCAGGAGCTGGAGTCTCACATCCTCACCTCAAAATGAGGATGGTGAAACAGTGGAACAGGTTGCCCAGAGAGGTGGTGGTTGCCCCATCCCTGGAAACACGCAAAGCAGCTTGGATGGGGCTCTGATGTAGGGGAAGGTGCTCCTGCTCATTGCAGGGAGTTGAACTAGATGACCTTGAAAGGTCCCTTCCCCTCCCAAACCATTATATGATTCTATAATTCTCTGATTCTCTGATTCAGTGATACCTGCTCTGTTCAGGTCACACCAAAGATGTGACCCACATCTTTGCTTTCTAGAAGAGCAACCTTAGCCACTGAGGTCTCATTTATTTTCCCATCCCTGTTTCTCTCTGCCCTTCCATCACATGCCAAAGGAAAGGAATGTTTACTGTCAGGTGCTGTCTGGACCACCGTGTTTCCACTGGAAACGAGGATTTCAGTGAGTGTTACAGATAATAGCAGCTATTACCACGGGCAATACCTCTGCAATAGAAAACAAGGTCTTGGGAAGTGTTAAGAGATCATTTTTAATTAGACACACCCACAATTTCTCCAGAGAACAGATTTCTGATATAAAATGCTGAAAATACCAAGCTGATCATAACCATCAGCAGAAACCAGGCACAACCTTCTGCTGTGTCTCCTGCCCAGGTCCTGGTTAGTGAGGGGCTGGTACATCATAGCAGAACACCAAACCCTGCATGCACCCAAATCTCATTTCATGGGGCTTTCAGAGCACACTGGCTGCTGCCAGCACTAAGGTGGCTTCAGCTGTTTCCTTTGACTTTCTTCAAACTCTCTTTGCTCTGGGCAATCAAGGACATGGCTTAGAATCATGTACACCCCAGGAATTAAAATTGCAGTCAGGAAGTGAATCTCTCAGTATCAGTAACCTGCACCCCGGGAGGGATAAGGCACACGAAACTGTAATGCTCTGAGACATGCGGCCTAATTAATTAGCCATTGCTCACCTTGTTCATATTTGAAGTGTTTTTTTCTGCAGGTGGAGCTGTGCTGGCACACCCTGGGAATGTACTGTAGGTCTCCAAACAGAAAGAAAATGTATTAGCAAATAGACTCTTTTGCCTGTATCCATACCTGGGCTTTTGCAAACACTGATCTTTTCTCTCAGCCCTGCTCAGCAAATCCTTCAGCTGCATGAAAGGCCTGAGACTGGTTACTGAGCATTATCTTCAACATGGGTGTTTACAGCTCCCAGCACCTCTCCTGAAAGAAACTCACTATAAGTAATACACAAGTATTTACTGGAAGAAAAAATTCAGTCTATTTTCAGTCTGAATAGCTAAAATTGGGCTGTGGGATTCTTCAATGCTTTGGTTGGGAAGAAAACAAAACCCCTCCTGCTGATGAGTTCTAATTCGCCTCCATCTATGCTGGGTACAAAGAAATGGTGAGGTAATCAGACACACTTCTGTGTCTGCTCTGCAAATACACCCAGCCCTCATTTGAGAAAATGGCACACTGCACACTGATGCAAATAAAAGATTTGGGATTATATTCATCCATCCCAAAACAAAGGCAAAAAATAATTTCTTACCCGAAGTGCTGAGAGACAAGAAAGTCATTTTAGTTAATGAAATACAAATATCTCTATCTATGGAAATACAGTGTAATTTTAACCCTTAAAACTCTCTGCTTCTGATACATAATTATATTGTTACTTCTGACTTCAGGAGGTTGTATGCAGTCACAATTTTTCTTCATGTTCTTCATATAGTGCAGAAAACAATTAAAACATGTAATATTCAAAGGATATCTTTTCATTGCTTATAGACACATACATATCAATATAATTGATATCGATCCTCTGTAAAATATTTATATCTTAAAGGTACAATGATCACTGTAATATCACATGTGACCTCAAGATAAATGTAACAGTACCACAGATGTAGGCTAAGTAGTTTTTTGCAGCAAATATGTTGAGAATTATGCAAAGGGTTCCAATCAGTAACATGCAGAAGCTGTATAAAATCCTTCCTCCAAGGAAGGGACACACCAGGGTGGTGGGTCATCTCTTCTAGTAACTACTCTCTGTTGCTAGCCAAAACTAGAATTTCTAGAGCACGGTGTCAAATCTCCATGAAAAATGTGGAATTAGATGGGTACAGTTAAAATATCTTCCCAATATTCATCAGGAAAATATGTGGCTCATGCTGTGAATCAAAAGATGAGGGAGTTTTATTCCTTTCTGAAATTGGGATTAACTGGCCCTAGTCCCAAACTCATTTTAAATAATTCACCCATGGATGTTCTCTTTATTCTAAATATTCCCAAGTTTCAGACTTTTGTTATGCTTTTGGTCCCTGCTACATGCCTGGCAACACAAAACAACAACTAATTTAACACATATCAAAGTTATTTTCCTCCACCTTTTGAGTTCACTGAGTATTACCTACCCCACATGAGAAATGCAGCCAATTAATACAGTCTCCATAGCAATGACTTGTACAAAAGCATCCAAGCCCAACAGCAATTTTCAACAATGTAAACCTGTGATTTCTTTATGCCATGGAAAATTTCTTTCACCTCTTTTTTTTAATATGCAGGAACCAAGAGATAACTTCCATTTGCCTCTTATGATTTTGTAAGAAAGCAGAGCAGGAAAGAGGAACATAAGAAACATGTTCACTCTTGCACTTCTCCAAATGTGGGGGTTGGATGTGTTTGTAACATAACTCGCTGCAGCCGATTGGCACCAAGCCCTGACACGCTCCCCGCCTAATAAAATATGTTTCTCTTGATACCAAATTCTAACCAGGGTAACTTGTTTGATATATTCTAAATGTAAAATGTGTTGAACGTCCTAGACATTGAATATGTGAAAAGGATCATTATTCACAGGCTCC
The DNA here is from genome assembly GCA_008694505.1 of Cyanoderma ruficeps. Taxonomy (NCBI): domain Eukaryota; kingdom Metazoa; phylum Chordata; class Aves; order Passeriformes; family Timaliidae; genus Cyanoderma; species Cyanoderma ruficeps. Next base: position 5,765,666 of record VZDJ01000301.1, on the reverse strand, counting down.
TAATCAAAGCTTTGTTTCGTGTCATTATTTGTCTGGTTTTACATGATTCCTGCTTGCTTGAGTGAAAATGTCTGGTGCTGGAAATTGTCACATTTCTCTCAGAGAAGCAAGGCAAGGAGCAGTGCTGCATTCAGAAAAGCCGAGGCATAACAGCTTGATTGTTTGTTTGTTTTTCTTTTGGAAAACTCTGCACTGTTTGTTAGGTTGTAAATTATTGATTTATTTGGTGATTTACTTTGCGGCGAATTGAACTCATATCCAAGCTAAATACAGCTTCACTTAAGTTAATTATCATGATGGGGACTATAAAGCTTCAGAAATAGACAATTGCATTTACTTGACACATATACTATAAGCCAAAATATATCCCTTTTCCACAACACATACTCCCACTATAGAGTAAATGTAACTTAAACTACATTTATTTCATTAACAGCTGCAACATCTTTGCCTGTGAAAGCCTTCAGGTGCTATGAAACAATGGCATGGAAATATTTTAGGCTCTCCTGGTTTCCCTGTAGGGAGAGATCACCCCCACAAGGATGTGGCCACAGGGGGTCTAAACCAACAAACGGGGATGGGGACACATGACCTCCCCCACTTTTTTCACTGAAAGCCAAAATAAATTAGTGTTTTCCATGTGAACATTCACTGGAGTACCTTTCTTTTTCTGTACTTGTTGAGGCTATAGATGTTCCTCAGAAAAAATAGATTTGGAAGGTATGAACATCTGGATGGAAAAACTGGAAGCTTGGCACGAGCTGGTGGGAGCGTGGAATGTGGGCTGCAGTGCACAGAGATCTCACCTGTACATCACTGGAGGCACAGGTCAGTGCCTGGAGTTTCAGGGCTGCTCCCATGGCTTTCCCAGAGAGAGGGGAGTTTGACTTTTGGCATGGATTTTCTAGAAATAAAAATACACCACAGCAGAGATCTGCCTCAGGATCCAACACAGGTGATTGCACACAGAGCAGGATGCAGATGATCTGAAGGGAAGTGCAAGTTCTGTCCCAGAGGCACAACAGATTTTGGGGTTCTGGCTACCAATTTAAGTGTGTTACAAGTAAGGTTTAAGGTGACTAGGCAGGATACTTATGGCAGCATAAATCTGAAAATCCTAATCCAGCTGTCTCTGTACTGTGAAATCCATTCTGTTGTGGGTATTCTACCTGGTCAGAATCCAAGTTAGTGAGAACAGCCAAGGTGCAAATGCCTGTACTGTGGCACAAATGATATTCCAAAGCTCAAGTCTGCATCAGGGTATGGAGATGGGACTCCTGTCAGTGAGGGCCAGAACCACAGAATACACAGCTTCACATTCCCACACTCTGGACCAGTCTCACAGGAGAGGTCTGGGTGCTTTGAGATCCTCTCTCAAGGATTCTGGATTCTCTCCTGTGAAACTGAGCATCTGAAAGCCCTGACTAATCTGAAAAGAGATCCTTCCCACCCAGAGCCCTTGCTTAATGAAATCAGTATTCCAGTCAGCTCCATCACTAGGAAAAGCAGCTGCAGTATGCAGGGGAACATATTCCGTTTTCCCAGCTCCATGTGCTAGCATTTTGCAAATGAAATTTTCTCTGACTTTTAGGCTATATGTAATCTTGAAATTAAAATGAAATATAATTGTCAGCGAATGGAAAGTACTACTTTTTGGCCAGCTCTATTTCTACATATAAAACATTCAAGATGTCCCAAAGTGTCTTTCATGCCGTCTTGAATTATTTCCTCCTTTTTTTTTTTTTAATTGAGATCTCCAAAGCCAGCTGCTTAGGGGTTCTCAATGCCCAAATTCCCACTCATTATTTCATTTGACACTCAGATCCCTTGAGCAGCACTGAAAAATTACTAAACCTTAATATCTGTGCAAGATTTCCAAACAAGAGCTACAATGAAGAAACTGGTCTTGGCACTAAAAACCGATGAATATGTAAGACAAATTGTATCTGGAGAGAGCAAACACATTAAAACAGGCTACCAGTAGCATCTTTCAAAAGATATCTAATGTAAGCAGCATACTCTTCAATAGCTCAAGGGGCTTATAGTCAATAAATTTAACAGGTTGAGAAAAAAAAAGTCAAAGCTGTAGTACAGTATGTTAATGGAAGCTGGAGTGCACTCTTCTTTTCAACCTTAGGACAGAGTTAATAGAGGGGAAATGACAAAATACATAAAAAGGAATACACAGGATTTGACAGAGTATGTTTTTTTTCTTTTAACTTCAAGGCAAACTACCAGACTATTTTGGTTTACAGATAAATCAAACAAAGAACTTTTATCAGCTTGCATAAAAGTCTCATTTTCAGCACTGGAAAGATTAGGCTTCAGAGCCTTATTCTGTGTATGCGTATGAGGGGGATTACAAGGGAAGTGGTGAATGCAATGACCTTGCCAGGGATTAGCTTCCACTATCGTATGGTAAAATAGTTGTGTTTTCTATGCTTATGGATTAAGACATCCATTGACAATTTCTGTAAACTCAGGGAATTATGTGAAATTCAGGGATATTTTCAGTAATAGGGTGATGACAGTAGCAGTATCTGACAGCCCCATTGCTGCCTCTTGACACTTCCCATGGTGTTGTGATGTTCAGCCCGGGGAGCCGGACCCTCAGCCTTGCCAGATTTGTTCGCTCAGTGCTTGTGTGAAAAAAAGGGTTTCCTTTTGGAATTCCCTTTATTTTACAGTTGTATGGTCATGCTAGATGCAAATGTATTGGATCCATTTGGTCCTTTTTGTTTTTCAAGAGCTATGCATGACTCCTCTCAGCTGCCCTAAGAGCACGTTGGGGTGGCCTTTTACTGACTTACCCCCCACATTGACAGCTACACTTGGTTAAGCTGTCAGAAAACTGAAGTAGCTGAACCATTCCCACTGAGATTCTCTTTCTTCGATGTTTTTTATTTTGCTGTTTCCAAAAAACTCCTGGGAAGAAGACAGGAACTACACATGTGGGGCAATCAAGACCCTTGTTTTGGTTACGACAAGCCCAGTCTCTGCTCTGACTAAATGGTGACTCTTTGGGTTGAAAACTGCTGCTCTGAGGAAGGCAGAGCAGAAAATGCTGTGGTGGCTCTTGAAGCCCAAGCCAATATCTTAATACAGAAGATAAGAGGCAGAAAGCCCCTCTGAGTGAGTGACTCAGTGTTTCTGAAGACTCTCCAGCTAGCTTAATCTTCCCAAGGAAGTTGAAAATAAATTCACCAGAAATGCTCGGCTGCTTGTCTCCGCGCCTGTAGAATGTAAACCATTTTCTGTTTAGCCTGACAATATCATTTAACTTTGTAGATATATTGGAATCTATTTATCATGCAGAATAGTGAAATAAGAGGTTCACTTTGTTTACTTGCTACTTACTCAGAGTAATCTCTATTGTAAAATAACTGGATAGAAGAGTAAAGACAACTTGGTTCATGAGAGAAACATTCCCATGAGGGACAGCACAGCACAAGCTGGGTTAGTTTGCCTCGAGCAGTCCCAGCTCACTCTGGTTGGGTTCTCCACACAAAGCAAAGCACAGACTTATGGCAAAGAATTGAGGGCTTATAGCAGCCTATATATATTTTCTTGCACTAGTGGAATTAGTGAATATATAATTATCTTCAACAGAGAAAGATTTCAAAGTCCTAGTCTCTGACTACCTGAATCATTTCTACTACGGAAGCAACATGTTAAGATTTTTCTTGAACATTATCTGTCAAGTCTATCAAGCTGTGTGAAATAGTGCCTGGGCTACTGCTCTCGTATCATGACAATGGAAACTGAGATAAGCAGAGAGAAAAAAGAACCAGACCTGGGTGGAGGTTTTTTTGGAAGTATAGCACAAAAATAGTTTTAGACAGGTCCATGTAAGGCATCCACCAAAATTGATGATTAAGTCTTCACAATCACAGTGATGAGTATTTGTACTGCCAATCCCATAGACTATCCCTGGGCAGCAGCGTGTCCCTGCAGAGCAACAGGGGTGTAGCCAAACCTCATGGAAAGCAATCACATCAGCACTGGCAGCAGTCTGTCTTCAGAAGAACAGAGCACACAGTTCAAGCTGCAAAACTCATTCAGAAACCTAAAAAAAACAAGGAGGTTAACCTCTGCTGAACTCAGTGTTGCTTGAAATGGTTTAAAAACTAGGCTATGTTTGCCCTGAAGATTTGTAGTGGTTGAGACTCAAAAACTCTGAGCTTCAGCTTGGACTGTGCATGCCAGCAACTGGCAAAAATTGAGCTGTCTACCCCTGATTGAGGGAGAGGTTCTGGGACATGCACAGGCTATGAATGATGAGCTCTCAATAAGGAAAGGTGTTCAGAACTAATCACCCAGGGAACATAACAGGCTAATCAGAAAGCCCAACAGAAATAGATATCTTTCAACGGAAATAAAACAATCCCTTTCATGCAGCTGAGCTGAGAAATCTTTATCTCATGTAGGTAATGACGCAGTTCTGCATATGGATACAAATTCATTTTTTCTTGTTTTCTAATTACCTTTTCCTCTGTTCATTCTTCGTTTCTTTAACATAGTCATCCAGTGGACAGTTTCATGAAGACAACCTTAAGAACAGAGATCTCACTGTTTTCTAAAGAAAAAAGAGAAAACAAAAGAATCTCAGTGCTATATTTACCATACCAAATCCCCAGGTGGTTACACCCGCAACCTGACTGCACTGGATGATTTTTGCAGGAAAAAACAAAAGGCAAATATAGTCTCTATATCCACAAACTGGGAAATAGGAGGATGCTGAGTTTTCAGAAGGCATTAAAAAAGCAGGAAAGATTAAATATTTTGGCTTTTCTTTACTGTTGTTTAAAAGACATAGAGGAAACACTTTTTCTTTTAGTTCACTTTTACCAAGTTTTTTTTACAATGGTTTTGGACCCATGAGAGCTGCTTTTAAATTTGTGGTGACCATTTCATATTCTAGAAGGAATCTGAACGTGTTATCACACATTCCAAAACATATCAACTTCCATATTACTGAACTTTAAATAAAATCCGGCTCATTACACTCGTAAACCAAGAAACTTTAAAACCTCTGCATACTTTTATATAAACTCATTTACTTGTCTAATCTATGTAATGTTTATGCCATACCAATCACAATTTCTAATTATAGTTGAGCAAATAGCATTTGAAGTAGATGTGATCTGTCTTTGCTTTGTCTGACCTTTGCCTTTCAGTGACCTGAAAAAAATGTCAATTATTAAACCAAATTATTCAAAAGGTAGTATTCAGTTAGACAGACAACTACCTCTCAGACAAATGATATCATATATAGTAAGCAAGGTTAGATAGAGACAGGATATTTAAAACCAGATAATAAGAATCATTTTAGAATCAAAAAGGTCAGAACAGACCTCCAGGTTCATCAAGTTCATTGAGTTTTTATCTTTCTGAACAAATATATAAATGTTAAGGTAATGGCAGAAGTACAAAAAAACTTGCCTTGTCTTTTCTTACAAAGTGGATTCCAGTATCTGTACACATAAATTTGGAGTAGGTGCTCAGTTCTGGTGGCCAGAATGGCAGCCATGATCAGCTACAGGAAGACAAAACTGCCAAAGTAGAGACAATCCCAGCTTGGTGGAGAATACTGAGCAGTCTCTTGAGCTATTTATTCATCTGACAAACTTTGAGAAAAGTACTGGATCAAACCTCCTCCCTCCCAGGCCCATCACCAACATGACACCCGGCCAGACCCTTTGGCAATTACTCAAAGCACTGTAGCACACAGCTGTTCCCCCACTGAGGACCTAAGACAAGGTTTTTTATTTCCTGGAGCTCAAAGGTCTCCAGCATGATGGCATGGAGATGGCTTCACAGGTGAGCACTATCTCACAAGTGACTGGATCCAGACCTGTTCTCAGAGAACTGTTCACAGAGACATAAGTCAGTGTCACCCTCTGTTCCATCAAACCCCCACACACTGAGGAGGCCATAAAATCCATTCAGTCTAGGAAACTTGTCTTATCAGCTCACAAGAATTGAAGCTCTGCAGGTCAAATCTTGATTCTAAATTGGATTCAAGTGCCTTTGAAAGTATAAAATTATGAGAGAGCTCAGCATCATCATTATCATTAGCAACCACCCCTGAAAATGCTCCAGACACGATGCTGACTGATCCTTGGAAAGGAGTCAGAGAGATATTGCAATTACCAACTACGTTATATCATTTAAGTACATATTTAGCTTAATTGTGGTAAAACTTGATAGTATTCTGTTGATTTCATAATTACTAAAAAAACTGCAAAATAAAACACATGTCTAGGGGGACTGGGAATTTGATGTGGTTTATAATCAACAACATTGTTCACAATGACAGATCTGAGTATACAGAAATTATTTCACATTGCAGCACTGGTGCTAACACTTGCTTTTCCACTTGCTTTTCATTACCATTGCAAAGTAGTTTTCCTAGACAGTGCTTATTTTAGTCATGGCAGAAACTAATGAATTTTTCAGACTTGTGTCTGGGTTTTATTATACTCCTATACAATCTTTTATTATACTCCTACAAAATCTGGTTTTTATGTATTGTACTATCAAAGAGTGGGGTGAGTATGCCCTTACTTCCCTTTGAATCTTTTTTACAACTTTATAATTCAAAAATTTAAACTCCTCTTGACCCGTTACGAACCATTCACCCCTGATTCTGGCCTTTCTTCTCCCTCGGGGTCACTGTGAAAATTATCAGAGCTCCAGGGGCACCCAAAGCCTCTCTTATTTGGCCCTGCTGTACTAAACAGTGTAAAAACAAGGCTGTAAACAGTCCCACTCTCAAGAGCCTGCAGTCTGGCATGTTTACAGGACAGATTTTAGCAAAGTAAAGAATGGCAGAGCTAATTCCTTTCAAGCTGACATTTGTATCTCTAGTCTGTACTAGAATGTAAGCACCATCTAAATTGGTAAGACAAGGGAGCTAAATAAGTGATAGGGAAAGGGAAACTCATAATTCCTCCCTGCACACAGCTGACATCAGTGTGGGTATTCACAGCAAGAGACCCAACAGAGGGGACGAGGGATTTTGTGTGAGCAGCTGTCAGTTTGAACATCATTTTGCCCTTTCTCAAAATTTGTCCTTTGAAGAGGCAGGAACACCACCAGGGTGATTCCCAGCCCTGTTAGATCAGAGCTGCTGGAGAACCTTTCCACAAGGAGAATCCTGTGGCTGTCCTGGTGCACAGGGAGGAATCCAGCACTCTGTATTGATTGGCTTTGTGCTGCTGTGTAGAGGAATGTAAACATGTACAAAAATGTGAGAGGGAAACAGAAAACTTTGTTGGTTGATACAGCAAGGCACCAGCAGCCAACAGACTCTAAACCCTACTCCCCATTTCTTCTGCTGCTTTCACTCAGTCAGTTCATTTTGCTCCACAGATTGATTTCCTTATTGGAAAAAAGACTAACAAAGGTCTTTCCTACCTCTGTCTTCCTGTTGTACCCTGTAGGGTCTGTGAAGTGGAAAGATATTCCGGATGTGAAATGTGTGATTGCTTTTGTGGACATAAGAGTCTCCTGTTACTGATTAGGTGGAGCCAGCTCTTCCTCTATGCCATGAGTGCTGAGCAGGCAGATCCCAACACAAAAGTTGCCTGATATGAAGGTGTGGAGAGGGCAGACTTAAGTGAAATACTTGCTGTATGCTCTAAATTTGCTTTTTCTCCCTTGTAGAGATAAGGTTTGATTGAGCACCACTTAGTGCAGAGCAGAGGAAGGAAAGATATTGTAGGAAGGTAGACACTGTGGTGAAGAAGAACTTTAGAAAATTAAGTGCAATTGAAACAGTACAAACAGTAGAAAAACAAGACTTTCACATGAGTAAAACAATGGGGTTTTTCCCCTTTTATCATCTGTTGTTACAGATAAATACTCCTTACCCACTCCACAGCCTTACAGCCTTACATGTCTAAGGTCCTGGCTGGCTTTTGTACTAACACTAACATAGGACCAGTGGAAAGGCAATAATGCTGGTATTTGGTGTTGCAAACAGCAGATTCAGTAAAAGCATTTGTTTAACTTGAGGGTGGATAACCCTCCCAACTGAGAGCCCCAGAGTGATTGTTTAAAACATGACCTGTATATTTCAGAATACAGGAGGAAAAGCCAACCACGGGAGTAGCTCCCTGGTGAAAGATGGTCACTGCTATAGCTGATCCAGATCTGCTTCAGAGCAGGTTTAGATATCCAGCACTGCCCCTGGATCTCTCCAGACAGACAGGGATGTAGCTGAGGAGAGCAGTGAGACTCACATGCTGTCTCTTCAGTTTGAAATCTGCCAAATACCTAATAAACATGCAAAAACCTACTGTTGAGCTTGTGCAAACTCTAGGGAGAAGAGCAGAAATCATGTGGAGAAGGATATAAAGGAACATAAAGGAATCCCATAAGAAGCCAAACTTTTACTTTCAATGTTTCTGGCAGTGATCTTCACGTGAAGATCAGTGCTGCACTAATTCACAAGAATGATGAGCGCTCTGCTACAGGTTAAGGTAGTGTGACAACTCAGACAACATTGCAAACCTCAGTTAATTTCAAATTATATAAAAATGTTGGCATCTGTATACTTTAAAACCACACTTCAAGCAGGTTAATAGAAAATTATAGCCTGCTTTTCAGAAGCATAACCTATAATTTTTTTTCATTACCTGCTCAATTTTGATACTGTAAAGCTAAATGCATTTTTTAAGCTTTTACTTTCATCAATCATTTGATTTTTTTCTGACACGTGGCATATCTTATTCAATGGTATTGGCTGCTATGTTTTTAAACAATATTCTGTTTTCTAGAATACCAAGAGGATTGTATTTAGACATCTTTAAAACATGTAGTGACATCAGTTTCAATCAAAAAATGAGAGAAAAAAATACAATGAATAACAGCAAGTGAAATAAGTTAGAAATAAGGAAGGCAAAAGCAGTATTGGAATACTTTGGTTTCATTCATACTGAAGTTTGTGATGTTGTGGAAGACTTATGTGGGCCTTGTATACAAGTTAATACTGCAGTAGATCACCATTGCCATCTCCTGGTAAATAAACCATACAACTGTATTCTAGATCTTTTTCTAAACAGTCATATATTGTACAGCTGTTGAAAGATTACACCATAAATAGGCAATAAAGGATTTAGGGTATTTATTGTGAGACTATCATTGCATTTTTATTCTTCGCTCACATAAGACCTTTATAAAGAACTGCATTACAGTTGATAAATAGTGGTATTTGTTCCAATGCACTCTTTATACTGAAAAGAAATACTGCTAGTTATGACTCTGTAAATTAAGGTGAGACAATGGGTTTTGTTGTGATTGAAACAAATAGCAGAGCTGCTTAAGGAAAACTCCCCATAAGCAAAGCAAATATCCACTCAGAGAGAAGGTGTTGGTTCCCAGTGTGCTGTGGTGGGACCGTGCCAAGCCATGGCACCCAGAGACAGTAGGGACAGCAGCAGTGACAACAGCAAGCTGCCATTTCCCTTTCTGGGATTTCTAACCCTTTTATTTTCTTACCACTGTCATTCTCCTTCCCCCTGTCATTTCCCATTCCACTCCCCCTCTGCCGCAGCTGCTCTTTGTAAGTTCCCTGAATCCTCCCGACAAACACAGCACACCCTGCAGGAAGGGGGTGGGAGCAGGCTGCCCCTGGAGCCGACAGAGCTGTCTGTGTGTCACACCAAAGCCAGCAGACTCTCACCTCCTCCAGCACCCTCGCAGCCACGTGGGGAAGGAGAATGAGATGTGTCTACAACTCATTACCCTTCGGAGCAGAGAGCAGCACTCAATGTGATGCTGAGCCTTGATAAATCATCCTTTCAATCAAATCAGTAAACAGAGGGAAATGCTGTCTAACTGGCAATGAATTTCAGGCAAGTTCAGCATGGAGTGACAGATCAGTCAAAAGGCTGTGCCTGGCTCTGTTTGTGTATTGCTTTTGCAATGCTGCTTTCTGCATCAGGGAAAGTGAATTCCCTCACTTGGAGCTGCATTGGCTGCCAGCATTGCCAATTAATGTGACAGGGAACAACCCCTGCAACAAGTGTTTGCTTTTTGCCATGCAAGCAAAAGAAGTGTTTGCAATGTGCTGGAAGAAACTAGGGCTGAAGGCCTTCTGATTGCACTTTCTGAAGACAGAGCTGCATCATGAAGAGCATCTACTTAAAAGCAACCTGTGCAGTGGGGACAATTCAGTTTGAATCTTCCAGCTCAGCACCCACATGGCCAGGACTGTGGGTCAGTCACAAACACTGGAAAAAGGAGGATAAATGCAGGCAAGTGCAATGGCATTTTAGAGCTGCCATAGTGTCAGAAGGAGTAAAGATTAACTGCAGCTCAGCAAGAGCCATGAAAAGTTGCTGGCGGTGGATACGTGGAAGGAAAAGAGCTTTGGAACAAAAGTGAGAACAGAGACTTGAGGGACTTTTATTTCTCATCAAACCAGTTCCCTCATGAGGGGACACAGAGCTGGTCTTGGACTCACAAAGGCATTTAGAAACCAGAGTCTATGGCAGGTTACACTTAATGATCATAATAGCTATTAAAGCCAAAAGGGACTGGAAAACACAAGCTTAATTATTTGACTATCCCAAGGGATCCAAAATCAACACACAATACTAATAGTATCTCCAGTCATTGTTATTAGATTATGCCTAGAAACTTTTCCCTGAAGCAACACTGTAATTATGTATTTATTAATTTATCTTTATTTTCTTTAGCTTCTCCACTCTTTAGAAATATGCATACTTTCCATTGCAAAGAAATTCAAAACAAAGTCATCTCATTAAGGAAATGGGTAAAAACAACAGAACTCTAAAAACAGCAGAGTAAAACTCAAGAATTCATTGTTTCCTTTGGAATTTACAAGGAAAACAACCCACCTGCATTAGGGAAAAGTAGAAGACAGAAGAAAATTAGAAGCTGAGATACATTTTCCTTTCTACAGAGAGTGGAAGTCAGGTCTGCAGCTGAAATGAAATCAAGGACCTGTTCATTCTAAGAGCTTGTATCTATTCAAGGAAATCTGGGCTTAAAACAAGACAGAACAAAAACAAGAAAGGAATGCCATTCCCATTGCTCTCTCCATGTTAGGTACCAGGTTTCCATCAGACACATGACAGACTGTGCTTCTGATGCCTCTCATGACCCTGTGGGATCCAAAGATGAAAATCAGAGTGCAAGATCTTCCCATTCGTTCAATCTACTCCTTTCTAAGAAAAATTATTTTACAATGTCAATCAGACACTAACAAACATCCTAGGCAGGGATAGCATGGGTTGACAAACTTGAGACACAAACCATGAAGGTTCAATGACCCCGACACTATCCAGGCATCAAGAAATGAGAGAAACTCTATGATCCTTATCAGGAGATGGAAAAAAAAAGTAAATAAGTTTTTTGCACAACATAAGTGAAGGCTGAAAGACTGACCTCCCCCTTTCTCTTGAGACTGCATTTTCAGTAATTGTGCTTAAAATATTTTCCTTACAGAACAAGAGGGGGCAGTAAGAGGGGACAGGAACAAAACAATATTTCAAAGACTTGATGAAGCACAGCTCATTGCTGACTGTCCATCTTATGCCACATTTTTGAGGATTGGGAGTTTACAAATAGCACTGCATCTTTTCCTTAGCATGCATGGGTGGGAAGACAAAGACTCAAGCGTTTACATCCCAAAAGAAGAACTATCTTTAGGATAGATAAGTCAGAGGTACATTTGAGAAATGCAGAAAAAATGTTTCTTCCTAGAATTGAGTGTACTATCTAAGAGGACCTATATAGCAGGATTATACTCCATGGCTTACAAGAGTATTGATCTGTGTATACTCCTCAGTGGTGTTACATTCATTTTAGCATTGATCTCTCTTTCATTACACCACTGCATCATGCACTCTCAGTGTCATCTCAGGGCTCCTCTAAAATCTGGCTGTCTTCTGCTGCTGTCAAGGTGTATAGATGCATTGTGCAGCTTCCAATTCAAAACATCAATTTTAAAGTTTTATTCACAAACGGACACTCCCCACCTTTTAAAATAATATTAAGGATCTACTTAATCCTCCAAAATAAGTTAAACAGAATGAAGACATTGGCAAGTGTTTTTTCTTCAAAGATTTTTTTTTTTTTACTCTGTGCATTGTTTGTGTTACCTTTCAAAGAAGCTTGAAAATACCATTTCTTTTCCTCACAGCTCCCTTCTATTCCATTTGGAAAACATTGATTTTGCTTCCCCTTGTGATTCTTATGCAGCACAAGTAAACATGGCTCTGTTTAATATATGTCCAAGTCTGTGCAATGCCATCAAATTCACTGTAGCTTTGGGAGAGAAACCAGTCACTTTGTTGGCTTCTAGCTTTGCTACAATGCAAAACACCACAATTCTTGCATGTCCAGAGAGGTTACTGGTTTGGTTAATTTGCTTATGCATGCTTTATTCTTCAAAGCACATGACTGGGCACCAGGAACTCATAAATTCTGATGTCAGCTTTAATAACACACAGTTGCAATTACAGCAACAAGGATACATGGATGAAAAGCTCATGGCACAAAATGTGCAAATGCATGAGCAAAAATCCTTCTTTCCTAATGGATTACCAAAATAATATACATGATCTTGAGCTTATCACTTAAGCTTCTGTACCCTGTGTGTTTACTGCACTCCTGGTGTAAGTTAGAGATGAGTCTGTTGTCTTCAGGATGGTAAATATGAGGACAAAAACCTTAGAAAACCTACTACAACTCCCTGCAGGAATTTTCTCCTTCCCTGCTGAGTGTGCCTTCAAGATTTTGTCCTGTTTTGCCAGTTCCCACCATATTCTGTAATTCTGGGCAAAAATACCTTATCTTGCAGCCATTTAATTATGCCAGCCTGGGGAGCAAGTGCAATGCATCTCAACATTTGTACCATGGCTATTCCATAATAATAACCCTCAACTTCACTATGTGAGGTCTGTGTCCTATCCTCCACACCTTTGGAACTGGTGTCATATTTACCTGTCTGAGTGGAGAAAAACATTTTGTTCTTCCCTTGCATGTATGTTGCAACAAACGAGAACAAGCTGGGACAAACACCTATTATTTTAATCTTCATGATTTCCAAGTTTTTCCTCTATAAAGTCCCCTTTTCTGCCTTCACACACCTCTTGCTTTTTCTTGTCAGTATTTCACTGTCAGCCTATGTTCTTGTGTGCCTTTTTCCTACATTAACAGTAATGCCATATTTTATTGCTGCAAGTATAACCCTCAGCACTTTAGCTACTGCACCACAGACCCCAATCCAGTGCTTAAAGATGGGAATCCTTCCAAGAACATCCTTAGGCACTGGCACTGGATCAGACACTCTGTGCAAGGACGGATTTCTCATATCCGCAGGTTAACTTCTGAAAGAAAAGGCTCTATCCAGTGGGAGAGTTACTTACCAATGTCATATTTTATGCATTGAGCTCCAGAGTGTCGCAAGATGACTTTAAGTATCACAGCAGACAGAGTAATTTCACATAATGAGTTAGTTCTTTAAACTGTTACCTCACTTAACACCGAACCAATTAATCAGGACAAGGGAAGAAAAAGTAGTTTTTGTGCACTGCTGTACTACAATGCATTACTGCTCCCAGCTCAAAGTCCTTTTCTTACAAAGATTAGATCCCAAGAACCCAGAGCACTTTTGCTTGCTTGCACTGCCCTTTTCTAATTGCTCACAATAGGAGCTGACAGGCAAGCAGTCAGGGAGACATTGTTTTCACAGAAATTGCATATAAAAGATTCAGCAGCTGTGTAAATACATCTTTTTTAGAAAGTGGACTGTCCTTTAGAAGTATGGAGATGTAACACTGTTCTGAAATTATAACAGCAACAACAAAAAGACTGTTTCAGCTTCACCAGTCACTGCTGTGGGCATGGGCTGGCCAGAGGAAACATTGTCCTGAGCAAAAGAAAAGAGGCTGGATCCAAAACTACTGCTTGTTAATACAGTCAGTGGCATCAATAGATTCATTCAATATTTTGTTATTTATTTTGGAAATATTTGAAAAACCATCCTGTGTAGGGACTGAGACTTATTCTGGCTGGTGTGGTCAGCATTCAGGTACCAGGGCTGTGAATGTCAACCTTATGTCAACCAACTCATTCCTCTCTCTTGGATAGGAAAACATCCTTTTCTCCATGTTGTGTCATAAAGATGGTGTAATTGGGGAGGAGGAAAAGAAAGGGGATGTCATTTCACAAATGATTCAGCTCCAGTCATTCTCCTCTCCCCACTTATTTCACTGAATATCTGACAATCAAGAAAGGTGCAATTATCTAAAGTGAAGAAACTGCAATATTAACAGAAATGGCATTTTACCACAAAGATTAAACATGGAATTTCAAGGGCTCATTTGTCAATGTGTTGCTTACATGTTACAGGTAATCTCTGAAAATCAGTTGAGTTGTACTGCTGGGAAAGACAGTGATTAATGAGATCTTGCCCCTGGGGGAGATATTGCAGGTGAAAAGAAACAAAAGTAGAATAGACAGGGCCAAGGGCCAATGGACAAACTCTTAATTGTAACCACCATTAACTAATTCACAGGGGAGTTGTAGGGGTGTACAAGATGTAGAAAAATCTTTGGGGAATTAATGTCCTTTTGTTTAGGAGCAGAGAAAGAAAGTGGCCAGTTTGCATGGTTGCCATAGTGATGTAAACTGTTATTTAAAATACTTAAATATACTCAAAGTATTTCTAATGCTGGGATAAATTGCATAGCCAAGGCTCTAAGCAGCAGTGTACTGTTCAAAGAGGTGCCCTTTGAAAATTTTAGGGAGTTTGCTGAAGACACGTAACCACTTCTTTTTTTTCAGCCCGCAGCTTGTGTCTGTTTATGTTTCAACTTTCTTCCATTTCTTTCACTTTTTAGTCTTCCTTCATTTTACTTTTACTACCTCTTGACCTCCAGCTTCATCCAAGGATATTTTACACCCCTGACTCCACTGTTCTCTTCCAGTTTCATGAGGTAAACTTTTCTTTTACTTTCACAGCCCCCTGGACTCTGACATCAGAATGACTTTCAAAAAGTAATTCATCAGCAGCTCTGGTAATAATAACCTTCAGTCAAGAATGACTAATTGTAAAGGATTCCTTCGATGGACACAGCAGCCCTGACAGAAGGTAGGCACAAGCAGATGAAAGGGTGAGGGAAATGGGGACTGTAAAGGAAGAATGAAGTTTAAAGTGAACCTTTCACTACTTTCAAAGTTCCCTCCCTCAAAGGCACAATTGCTGGTGGCAGCTCTGCCCTCCACACTGTCCCAGGCAGTTAAACTTCACTGAGACATCACTACTGCAGCCCCAAAAATTTTAGTTAGCCAGAAGTACTTCAAATTGAGGAGATTATCCTATGTCCATTAGGTCTGAGGTGATTATTCAGATAGATGGAAGCTGAGACATACTGAGATTACCCAAAAAACCAAACAGCACTGAAGAAAAATGTGGAATAATCCAAAAGCTGCAGACACCAGGAGGAAAGGGAAAGATCTTCCCATTTTCCAGAACAACAGGAATCTGGTCTTTTCCTAACTTAGTTTGTTATATATGTGTAAATGAGAAGACAGTCAAATTGCCAGAATTTCCTAGTTATATAAATAATTTTTTAAAAGGAAGCACTAATCTCACAATAACTATATCCCATCCCTTTGTTTCTTACCTCTCCTCTCCCACTTGGAGTGGTGCAGCAAAGCTCAGAATTGAGCTGTGTGCTGAGACAGGGAGCAGGCACACACCCACACGTGGCATGGGCAGCATATCAGGTGATCAGATTCTTTACCTCCAGTGCTGCAGAGCTGGTTTGGAGAAGGGATTAAAACCAAAGCAAGGACAACATTACAGTGCTCACTGCTCCTGCTGTTTTTAATGTGGTGTTGTCATTTTCATTATTTCCTGGTTTTATAATTCAGTCATTAAAAAAACTGCTGAGAGCTAAATATTAGCAAGCATCTCTGCTTACCAAAAAAATTTAAGAATTTCCAGAATGCGGAGAGAGAGAGGGAGTCTCAGATTCTGCTTATTCCAGTGGGAAAATGATTCCACCATGAGCAGGGCTATACCAACAGGGAGCTTTTTCCAGAAACTTTGTATAATATGGCAGAGGCTGTGGACACACTCTAAAGCCCCAGGGACAGTGCAGGGAACTGCAGTGGAACCCAAGGGACTAATTCAAAATGCCAGACCTCTCCCCAGATCTCGGATAGGATCCTTGCTCTCTGCCTTAGCTCTATTCTGAAGCACAAGAATAATTGTGTAACCCACTGGTGCTACCTGGAATAGGGCCCCAGTTGTTTGATGCTGCTGTACAGGCAGACAGGAATATTCTGGAAACCTGATGCTCTTCAACAGCCCTGGCAGAGCCCAAAGCAGCAGCCAGGAAAACCAGCAGGGCTCTGCCTCCAAGCTTTCCTGCGTCAGCTCCCTGTGATACTTCCTACCTGCACACAGAGCAGTTCTGGGATGTGGGTATTCCACATGAACCCAGAGGTGAGAAATGAGCACCATCATCAAAGGGCCAAGTGCTCTCATATGAAAGTAGCAAACATGGTTGGAAGGTTGGAGACAGATGGAATGGCCTCCACCTTTTTTTTTTTCCCTCACAGGATGATATCTGTAAAAATCAGATATCATCTGATAAAATATATATGGCATCTGATAAAATATATATGGCAAGCATATATAAATACATGTGTGACCAGTGTGACCTTCCTGTGACATCCACACTGCACTGCAATGAAAATTGTAAAATGGAAACATCGTGTGTAGGAAAATTAACAGAAAGACAGAACTGAAGAGTATCAGCACCTCACACCTATGCCCTGTCACCTTACAGCTCAGTGATCTCAGCTGCATGAACAGCTCTCATAAAGTTAACATTCTTAAAAAAGGATTATTTTATATGCTGCTTTTAAATGCAAAATTAGAATTTATTAATAAAACAACAAAACAAAATTTACTAAAAAAGATATTATTGTTAAAAATGCAGACTATAATTTCATTCCAGACTTTGCCTCTTTAAAGATGTAAGTGGTGTATACAAGTCTTTGTTGTGTGATGCAGTGGTTTCCATGGTAATTCATAATTTTTTTTTAAGTTTAGTGAAGACAGTACAGTCAAAAACATAAATAGCCTGAGCCCCTGGCAGGGTAAATTGTACAATGGCATTCTAGAATAAATTTACATGGCTTTTTTTTTTTTTTAACTGAAGGCATATATTAGAGACTTGTAATTCTTTGTGAAGAAAAATAGTTCACTTTTCTTAAAACTGCAATTATATTTGATTATAATTTTTAACTGTACCTGCTCAAGGATGATACTAAATTCTATAGCCCTTCATGTGCCCATTATCTACGGTTCCTCAAAGACAGTGATCCAAGCTGGTGGGTGTGGGAGAGTTTCCTGAACTGCTACATGGTTAAAAGGGTTTGAAGTTTTGCAAGAACACCACCAGAGAGATTTATATCTGCCAGCAAAATCAAAAAAAAATCCTGGAAGTCAGGAAATTCATTTATACCTTGTTTAGGAAAAGAAAGGCAATACTTTCAAAACTAAAATTTTTTGTTTGCCAGAGTTGTTTTGTAGCAGCACTGTTGAAGAGGACCTGACCAAAACTACAGGCAATGTGATATCTTTCCTCAGGATGGGTGAAACATGCAATCAGGAATGACTCCAAGAACAGGGCAGACTGATGAAATACATCACCTGTGTGCTCTCCCCTCCTCCAGTCCTTTGCACTTCACAGGCATCCAGGGCCAGTCTCAGTAACCTCAGTGGATTCATTTTCCAGGAGTTTGTCCTTGAAGTCCAGTGGCCTTTTGCTTTCCACAGCATCCTGGGGCAAAAATTCAGAGTTAAGCTACCAGGCTGAGTTGTACCAACAGCAGTCATCACTGTATTTTATACACATAATGTTGCTTTGATGCAAGGCTAAATGTCTAATTTTGCTAATGATTCTGTGCCCAGAAGTAATGTGTGATATATGGTTAAAGATAGATTTAAAATGCTTGAGCAAGAAGAACAGAGGGAGTTAATAAAAGGGCATTTTTAGTCCTGTGGTATTTGGAGCTACTTCTCCAGGGTACCAGCTATGGCATCTCACCAGCTCACTTCTGGAAGGATTTGGAAAGATACCTCTCAACAAAACTGACAAGCTGGAACTGCTCTTTCTCCAGTTCTCCTGCTTTGTCATGGGCAGAGATTCCTACTTGGAATTTTGCAGTGAAAGAATATTGTGCCGTGTCCTGGTTTGCCTTCTCTGGGCAAACATATGGCTTCCCCAGAATGATTTTAAACTCATTAGGAGGTATCTGGCAAAGCAACAAATGTTTAACTAGCCAACAAAAGTCATATTCCTGGAGGAATTTCTAATAATTATATCACACCAAGTCCTTCACATATCTTTTCACTCTCTACAAATTAGTGTAGCTCTGTTGATAAAAGGAAATTATGCCAGTTGAAAATCTAACCTTTAAAATTCACAATAGGGTATGTCTATTAAACAATTTGAAATAAGAGATCTTTTAATACTAAATAGCTGAATTTGCATGCAAGCCGTGTGAAATACTGGAATACAGGAAATTTTTTTTGCCTTCACAGAGTCTTTATCCCTCATGGGTATGAAAGAGAATTTTTTTAGGAAATGGGCCAGCAAAGGAAAACCAACTATCCGCTATTTTATGAGTAGACTAACGCATTCCTTCCAATTGTCCTTATTAATTTATAAACAGCTATGATCCTAGGTTGTTCCAGTCATTCAAATTTATGATCAGAATAAAATTACTCTCAATAGAGAGAAAAAAATGCCACTTGTCTAAAACTTCATAACGAGTGATAAGCATTCACTGGACCATAATTACATCTTTCTATTTTTCCTATGCTGCTTCAGGTTTTGTTTTTTTTTTAGGTTTTTTTTAATATCACCATTTTAATTAAGCTTTAATCTTCATAGCACTAAACTAAATTAAAAGGATCTTTATGGCGTTGCTTTGGTAACTAACAGAAGGAGTAGAATTACCTTATCTGTTTGTTCACCATGTTGCTGCTGTAAACATCCCAGTTATGGTCTTTAATTTGCTCATTTTCACTAGGGGAAAAAAGAAAGAAAAAGACATGTGACACTGAAAACAGTTATCACTGCTGGGACAGTCCTTTAGCAGGATCTCACTGGTGATTGTCATGAACAAACACGGAGTTAGGAACTCTTTGCTCCAAAAAGATTAAATACAAGCTAATTAGGCAGGACACAAAGCAGGCAGAGACAAGCGAAAGCAGCAGTACCCATCACAGGAATTCCAACCTCCTTGCCCTTCTGTCTAGTCCCCTTTTATTTCCTTCAACAATCTGCAACACATTAAAAGTTAAACATAAACTTATGATTTTTCCCTTGGTTTCCTGCAGGTAATTAGCGACAAATCTTCAGAACACACTTGCCATGTACCTGCCATGTCATTGTCCCGTTTTATATCTCTGTAAAATACCAAACAACAAATTGAGTTGTCCAGGACTATCAGCTAAACACAATCCTACATCAGAGCACTCTAACAGAAATGTGCTGAAGGCATGAAAGCACACTTGACCTTGAAAAGCCTGTACAACTTCAGTTGTGGAATAGGTAAGAGAAAAGGGATTAAAATTGTTAGACATTTCTTTTAAAGCTGACATACTGCAGATAAAACAGGAGTAAGTTCTTGTTATTATCTATCGGAAAAAAAGAATACTTCTTAAGATTACTTTAAAAAATAATACTTTTCTATGATTTCATTGTTCTACATGCCTGTTTCTGTTCTTGAACCTTTCTCTGTTTGATTGCTTTACTCTCAGTAAGGGCCAGATGCTCATTTCCATTCTAACAACCCCACAGATTCCGGCTATAGTGGCCTAAAAATGCAGTTTAACTTAAGCTTTGAGGACCCTCTAGACTGAGGGTAAATGACAAGAGGCAGAGCCCATGTGTGTGTCAGCATCACCCAGAGACATGACAGGACCTCACACCTGAGCAGATGAGCCTTCCTGAGCCCAAGAAATAAACCAGCACCGATGCAAACGCGTTTTAATTACAAATCATTCTTCCAATACCCTTTTGCTATGAATTGTACTTCTCAACTTAGAGGGTTTTTAGGGAGACTGGATTATTTACAAAGCAGTACAGGTGAACCACAGGGTACCCAGAGAAACTGTGTCTGCTCCTGGACCCCAGGAAGTGTCCAGGGCCAGGTTGGGCAGTGCTTGGAGCAACCTGGGATAGAGGAAGGTGTCCCTGCCTATGGGTTGGAACCGAATGATCCCTGACATCCCTTCTAACCCAAACCATTCCATGGTTCTATGAATATGGAAAACCCTTGTGCCTACACACAGCTGATTCCCAGCAGCTTGGCAGTCCCATGGACAGATTGACTTCAGAGCTATTTTCCCCTTCAATTTGGTTGTCCATGCCCATTTTGCAGTGTTCTCAGAAAAGCACTTAGAGGCTCAAGTCCATCATTATCAGTGAGGTCAGATGTTGAGTTTAGTTGGTTTGTTTTTTAGAAAAAGAAATTCATGTAGATAAAAGGGTTTAACATGTGCAGCACTCTGTAACAAAGCTGTCCTACAGCTCTGATTGCAACTTTGTATTTTCAACTTATTTTCAATTTTCAGCTAAACAAACACAAAACATGAAACCACTAAAACTAAGGCAGATAATAAAGTGCTGTCAAGCTGTGATAAAGTCAGTCTTCACCAAAGATCCATCTTCTCCCACTGAGAGATCCTAAATTTGAAGTTGAACTAAGAATGACAGAACAGGCAGTGCTGAAAAACAAAAGTTTTCACTCAGTAAGATTTCTTTGTTTTCTGATTTTGATGGACAACAAAATGGTTGCAAGTTACAACTAATTTAGAAACATGAGAAAAATGACAAAAAATAGAAGGTATCAAATAAAAAACCTAAGAACTGTCAACCACTGAATATATAAAGAGGACAAAAATTTATTTTATTTTGCATCACCTTTTCTATGTCCTGGAAAAACCTTTTTTCTTAAATCACATGTATTAAACATCTACAGTCTTTCTTCAGTAATCCATAGAAAAACAGATTCTTAAAGTAAGCTTAAATGTAGGTCTCATAGCAATTAAATATGACTAATTATGAAATAGAAGTTCTATCATTTGATATTCACTGAGAGAACTTTTCCCCAGAGTATTTTACCCACCATATCCTCCTTAGAATCATGTAAACAGATGAGCTGTATTGATGTCACTAAAAAAAGCCTGAACCTTTTTCTTATATAATGCCTTTTTTCCCCCAAGAATATTTGAATGTAAGGAATATTTAAGTAGCACTTAAGCAAAATAAAATTGCTCTGTTCAACACACAAAATATTTCAAAAAACTACCTGTGTCTGTAATCATGCCACTGGCTGTTTGCTGATTGCTAATAGTTACCATCATTATCATCACATAGGAAAAGAAATACCCCTGTAAGTATCCCGTGAACGCTGTAAGGATGATCTCAATGCATCAGGGTAAAGCAGCTGCCAGAAATCAGTCAGATCAGTGCTGAGAGTGCAGTCAAGCTCCTTGTGTACACTTAGCAAATATAATTATTTAGAACCTAGGGGTGCTTCCAGGTCTCCTTGCTATTGCTTGTATTGTGTAAACAGAAAACGAAACTCTCCCTGAGCAGAGAGCAGGCTACAGGCTGAGGGCAATAAGTTAACATACCAGGAATGTGCTTTCCACAGGGAATCTAAGGAGCATCTCGTAGGTTTTATTATAATCCAAGAATTGTAAGAGCAACTGTGGCCACAGCTGGGTTCCACCTGTTTGCCTCTCTGACAGATGTTCAGGGCTCTCGAACCCCTCAGTCAAATACCAGCTGTACCTGCGTCAGGGAACACATTTATTGCCAGGCTGCAGGAATTGCCTGCCCTGTCGGGCTGCTTGTTGGAGCAATCTGCCTCAGAGAAGCACCTCGACATCCAGACCACTTTCCCAAAGCCTTCCCGTCAGTGCAAAGGCACATGCAGTGGTCTCCAGCAGAGCTTCCTCCACGGAGCCCGGCTCCCTCTGGCTCAGGAGCAGAGAAACACATTTATCCACGCCAGCCATGGCCCGACATGCATTTACTCTCAAGCTGAGCTAAATTACAGGCTCTGTGCTCATTAGGAGTTACTCCTCCCCACATGCAGCACTCTCATCATCAGGTCCATGCAATGGATTGGATCAGGAATCAAATCTAGCTGAAAAATGACCAGAAGGTAAATCCTCAGCACGCTGAATTTAAGCAGGATCCTCTCCCCACCCTGTTCACCATCTGAACAGAAGGGACAGCACAGGCTAAAAGCAGCTGAAAAGCCAAGCAACGAAATGTTTAAGCAGTGCCTCAGCTAAAGTAGCTCTCCAAATATTTCTTTTTGTAGCACGCTCCCGATAATTAGAGTTGCCCAGAAAAGCCACGAAACTGACAATGGCATAGGTCTTGTATGCAGAAGATTATCTCTTCTGTAATATACACTAGCAGGATTTACTTGGGATTTAAAAATAGAAATGTATATTTAAAAAATGAGATTTCATCTTAATGTTTGACAGCTAGTCTGTACAGGGACAGGTTTTCTTTTTAATGAATGAGAGTTATTTTAATATATATGTATATATTCCCCTGAAATTTGCAATAGAGTATGTATTAAATACAATGAGCACTATTTATTGCTTTATCCCTAATGTTAATCTTGTATATCTGATTATTTCTTTTTCAATAATAGCAGAAAATTACTTTGTCAATTATATAGCTTTTCCTATGCTGAAATATTAGAGACTAAAAGGCAAATTCAAGAGAATCCTATTGAAAGATAGACTTCACACTGGTTTATACCAAGCACTTCTAGACCATGACCAGTAAAAACATTCTCTAAAAGAAAGTATGGACAATTTTTAGCTATTTGAAATCTGCTCTGCTTTTGCTGCATATTCCTAATCACACCATTTATGCTTCTGTGAGCTTAGTCCCCATTTTCTTCCTCTCCTACCATTTCCTTTGTAACATATATTAGTTTAATTTTAGCTTTGGAAAGGTCCCTCAACACCATGTTTTCACAATCTCTCTCCTTGCAGCTGCTGTATTGCTGGGGAGGCGCTATTAGAAACTCATCCATAACAGTCACTCTCTCTCAGACAACTCCTCCATGGATGTGATACTTTGCTTAGAAAATTATAATGTGATTTTCTTGGGAAATAGATTTCTTCCTTGAGGTAATTGTCAGGAATGTAAGATGGTCAAAGAGCTCTCTCTTATATTTAAATAGGTTCCAGGCAGAATCACAGATTATTTTGTTGTTGCTGCAGTTGTTGTTTTTGCAGTAAAGATGGAACCATCTGTTCCTTTGAAGAGGTGCCAAATCAGTTGAAAATAATTCATTCAGGTATTCAGTGAACCACAAGAGCTGATGGTTTAAGGATTCTGCAAGGTTTCAGCAGGGAACACCAAATGCACTTTGCCCAGTTTGGATTAGATTTCATTTAAACAGTGGGCTCTGGGTAGTTCAGGAAGGCAATAAGTGGGCACAAGAGAGTTCCTCTCTTTCTGTCTATGCCCTTCCCATTTCAAACCTGCTCTAACAGCTACATATCATGTGAACATGACCAGCTCACACTGTCCAAAGGGTAATTATAAATTATGGCAACAACTTTGGTGTTGTTCTGCATATCAGAAATGAACCCAATGGCCAAGACATGTCCGGTTTGTTTGTCATAGTTGGTTTATGCCCCCAGTTGGTGCTGCTGTGGGACAGCTCTGCCCTGCTGTTGGCCATGTCTGGTCTGAGTATTGATAGCAAATACCTCATTCCTGAGGACTTGGGCACTGAAAGGGCAGGACATCACGTGCAGCATGAGCAAAGAAGGGGAGGGAAGGATTATCCAGAACCAATCTGTGAGTCTGGACAAGATGATGACTTGCTCGACAAGTCTCATATAACACAGACCAGCAGCAAATGAAAATAAAAATATTCCAAGGACCTCCTGAGTCCTTAACCATCCTTATTTGCAGTGATCTTCTGATGAAACAACTGGCAAGTTAATGTTAGCCAGTATCTGAGAGAGGATAATTTCTGAAGCATTTTCTGCTATGGGTTTTATAATGATGAAGAATTGTCTGCACGAATTTATAACTGAGTGGGTTAATTAAACATTACCCCTGGGCATCTGAACATTGAAGAATGTGTCTCTATTCTGAAAGGAACACTTAATCCTCCTCAGCCTGATGCATTCCCTGTATTATTTACTAATAAATTTTAGTTTATTTATTGCTTGAATTATTTATTATAAGCATTGTGGGGGGAAAAAAGCACAATAGCTTAATAAGTCTTAGTTTTCTCACTTTTCAAACTCATTGGGATGTTAAATTTTAAATAATGAAAACCTATGTTGGAGCCCTCCTTTTTTCCTGTAAAATATTGGAAACAACTGAACACAAACATGACTGATATTAAGTATTGTTTAAAGAAATTATGAATAAAAGAAGTAGTATATTAAACCACCGTGTAACACCTTCCAAAGCTGTGACAGCTGAACATTCATTACAATCTTATTAAACAGCTATTCTATCAGTAGTTCTAGCATCTCAATGCAGGACCCTAATTAGGTGATGTTTCTTTCATCCTTGATTTATTATGTTTTCAAGCCAAAATAATAATAAAAAAAGATTTGCGGCTCTAATAAAGTACCACCATTGCCATACTTCTTTAATGTATTAGTAATTTGTTAGTTAATATGAACCTGCATTTTCTATACTTTGCTTATGATAGATGTGCCAAACACAACAACAGAGAGCAAACCAAAATATTTACAGCATACTATAATTTCCTTTGCAGCCTAATGTCATAATCAAGAAACAACTAACTTTATGAATCAGCTTTGCACAGTTGCAAGTGGTGTGGATGTGTGGCTGACAGAAATGACAATCTTTTTAAGAGCTTTATCAGTCAGAGTGTTGAAATACTATACACCCCCCCCCCCAAAAAAAAAAAAANCCCCCCAAAAAAAAAAATCCATGTATTTTTGCCGTACAACAAGGTTGTTTTGAGGGTTCATTTGTCTCATGACTTTTTAGAGACAAATGACTTTATGTCCTGGGTAGGAAACGGCTTTAAGTCTGTACCAAACAACTAAATTCTCACTTCACACACTGATTCATCAGATACTGAAGCTAAAGCCTGTCCCTGATCGAGAACACACTGTTATTCTCTCTGCATTTTAAACAATTCCTTTTTAATTAAAAAAAAAATCTCAAGCTGTCTCTCGACATAGTTTTACTTTATCTGGTTATCTCTAAATAGGCAGATTTGGGTTTGCATTGTGTGAAATAATCCTGTCAGATACAGATTAGCAGGAAGGAGGCATCAGAAAGGCAGGATAGATTCAGCTGATCCCACTGTGCCGTGGGGAGGCACTGCCAAGAGCCCCGTGCTCCCCGTGGAGAGTTTACTAAGGCTTTCCTGGGGATTTAGCAGTGCTTTCCTTTCCCAGCGTGTCCCTCACTCAGCTGGCCTGTCTGTGCTCAACACCCACCTCTTTTCACGCTGTTACTGCTCTTCCTGTGGCAGGAGAACTGTTGTTCACCCAAGATACCCATCACCCAACACGGCAGGCTAAAGGAAAAAAGAGAAATGCTGCTCATCACACTAATCTTTAAACAAATCAAGATGCCCACGTGCTGATAGCAAGGATGCTGCACACAGTGGGTAAGTCCTGCAGCTGACAATAAAGCAAGTTAAATAACCTGGCCAGCACAAGAGCTCAGTGCATGCTGAAAAACACCTGTACCGATGCAGAATTTGTCATTATTTTAGGACTGCTGGCTTTAGAAAGTACTGGTTGGTTGGCAGCAAATTCCTGCAACTTTTCAATATTCTTGTGACAGGAATCTGCAAAAAATGTATCATTTCTTGCCTGATATCAGAAGAATAAAGAAAAGATGAGCCATGTATATTTTATGTATAAAGAGAGTCTGCCCTCAAATTGGAGCTTCTCTCTGGCCTTAAGTCAGGGGCAGAATGGGTGAGCATCATCATTACTGAGATTATGATCCCTGAGCAACCCTACAAAAAGGACATACTTGAAGGTGTTTATATAACCAGCCCTTACTGAACATTATTCTAATAACTGCTTTGATGGCATAGGGCTTATTTGTGAACAGTCCAAGCCTTCTGCATTGCAGCTATGACTGAGGGGTTATGGTGCTTTAACTTGAAATTCTGTAGGTAATTGTGAGCCTCTTAATAGCAGATGGATTCTGTTCTGAAGCACATCAGATTCCAGTTAAATAAGGTTGTCAGTATAATAATTTTCTAGCTGGATGTAGCATGCAATTGGCCAGAATCAGACAGTTAACGGGCATTTAGTTGCAGTTTAAATACCTAAAACGGCCAATGCTTTAATCAAGCAGCTCTCATTAATAAAAACCAGTGATTCCTTCTAAGCTGTAGGAATTTATCCTGCATTCCTGTTCTCTGGAAGCACTGAATGTCTACATCTTTATGTGTATTAATTGGACTCCTCTATTCATACTAATGCAATGAAAATATGCACACACCAGGCACGAGAGCTTTTTTAACTGAGTGGGTAATTGTGCCACAGGGAAGAAGTTCATCTTGTAATTTGTGATCATTGCACTTACACAAAACTCTGGCAGTTCTGGAGTAGCAATGAGACCAATCATAACTGGTAAAATAATTCTGCTTCTAGAGTGCAAGCAAATACTCAAAGCAGAAATCTAATCAGCTTTTCTTGGTAGATGCATTTCCTTCACATGCCTTGGGAGGTCTTAAAACAAGGCCGTTGAAAATCCATGCCCTTGGAGAAGGAAAAACTTTTGAGCAAAGGAGAACGTGTACAGAAAAGGTGCAGCCAGAGCCAGTAAGATATTCCGAAGCAGTACACGAAGCAGAACCACGGAACAGACCCCCACATGGATTGAAGAGGATGCTGCACAGCCATATGCTACACAAATGTGCAGAAAAGGCGTTCAGCCGCCCCCAGCACAGAAGGGAGCGGGGTGGCGGAGCAGCTTCTCCCACATATGCACGGAGGCAAGTGGGCACGCACAGAGGGAACAGTGCTGCACTTTCCAAAGAACTCCCAGGTTGATTAAGCCTTGTTGGAAACGCAGAGATAAAACAGAAGGAGAAAATAATCTTATGTGCTTTAATTTCTTTACTATTTTCTCTTTTTGCCAGAAGCTGAATCAGTGTAATAGCAAGCTTTGCTTTCCTGTTTCTAGAACAAAACGCCGGCTGCCAAAACATAGGGGTTTATAGCCTTTGTGAAGTTGCCGTCCTGCATTCTCAAACACTTCCCAAACCCTTTCTTTTGCTACCGGTTACCTGTTCTGAGTCGACCCCTATGTTTCACAATTGCAATTTAAAAAATATTATTTAATTAACGTCCTTCGTTTGTATTCACAGCAACATTTGTATGCACTCAATTCACTCAGTCTGTGGTCTATAGCTGGCAAATAACACCACTTAACAGCTGTTAAATAGGGTAATCACCTGTTGTTATCCACAGGTAGCTTTAATTCAAATGCTAATTGCTCTCAGTGCTCTACTTACAAACCTGCCCCAATGTCAGCTGCTGCCTGTGCCTCACCAGATGGATGGGAGCCTGGCATGGATCGCGCTGTCCCTCCGCAGGAAAAAGGTCTGAGTTGTAAAAAACCTTGCTACCCTAAAGCGCCATGAACAAAAGAAAAAATATAAACCGCAACAAAAATTAAACAGTGAAGGTCTTTCAGAGAGCAAGAATCGCAACAAAAAGCGATGAATAGGGAAGATGAAGAAAATGATTGTAAACAGGAAAACAGGACATCAGATATTGATGTATGAGCTGGTGCTTCCTCCTACTTAGAACCACAACGAGTTAGCCTTCACCATTACTAAACTCAGTTTGTTAGAATGCAGAAACAGCTGTTGCAGATGTATGTCAGCCTAAAGTGATAGGAAATGAGAGCTAAACTGCTTAAACAGGTCAGGCATTGACAAAAATCCCACTGGAAAAAAAATTTCAGGCCTGATATAGGTAAATTCCTTTTTTTTTTTTCCCCATAGACATAATTCTTCACTAAAAGGATTTTATGATTTTTCTCCCTTTGGTAGAAATACCTCAAAATGACACTGTACAACTACTTACTCCTCACAGCAAGAGGTTTCATATTATTTTTTTCTAAAAGATCTCCAATTCACCCAAGCTCTCTGGAGGCACAGTTTCATGTTGTGCCTAATTTCATCAAACTGTGTGTTGCTGCCAAAAGTGATGCTTTAATTCTGTCTCCTTTCCCCTCTTAACTCCACTGACGTGTTCCTTACCCTTTCCTCATATTAGATTTAGTCATTCCCTCTGTTTCTAGAATATGACTCACTGATCCAAAGGGAAAATAATTTATTTGGAGAGGAGATCTTCATGTGAGAGCCCCAGTCAGAGGGGGCTAAGGCTGCTGTGGAACAGTGCCCTGAACTGTCCTGTGTTCCTTGCTGCTGGATGCTGGAGCTCCCGGCTGCACAGCTGCAGGTCTTATTTTAGCTCCCCTGACTGTAAAAGGGCCATTCATTCCCCAAAGCTATCAAATTTTCACACTGCACTGGATGATTTTCCTGCCCTGCTCTCCAAAAGGCTCCATTTTTATAGGGTGAACAAAGCCACCCATCAGTAGCCCAAGAGCAGAACCTCTTTGCTCAGTTTCTACCCTTTGATCTGCTCCACTCAGATAATTCTGCTGGGTGCCAAGAACCCAACCCAACCAGCCCTCAGCTCTGGAGAATACCTGCATTTCCACTGGGCAGAGTGATGGTCTCAGAAAATGACTGCTAGCACAAGGCTACACTTCTTCCTGCCTCCTATAAATAGGAGATAAACATCATGACAGGTGAAACCTGGCTCTGAGAAAGGAATCAAACCTTATAAAAGTCACATATTAGATAGATCTGCAGCAAATATTGGCACAGCTTTCAGTTTTGGTCTGAGCTCACTACACTTATCGGAGCTCTGGCCTTGAAGAAAGGAGCTGCTCAAAATTTCCAAACACAAACTTTAAATTAAAAACCATGTATTGGAATGTCCCCTAGTTCTTTGACACCTTGTGCTTATGATGAGCAGAGAGAGGGATGAAAACCTATTAAACCCAGGTCACTTTATCTCTTGCTGCCCTGCTTTAGGCACATCGTTGAAATGAACATCCTGTAGCAACCACCACTTGTGTGTGAATGTTCATTTTAGCAAAGTCAATTATTTCAATCATCAAAAGGAAAGCAGTTCACTTGTTTGACAGTTATGACTCATTAACATACATTTCATTTTGATGAGCATTTTTTATTTTGTTTTGCATATTTTGCTTACAGGAAGGGAGTAAAATAAAAGATTTGTAAAAGGATGAGGAGCATCTATGCTTTGATAGACTTTTATAATCTCTCAATGAGAAGTTGTAGGTAGGCCTGCTTTGCCAGTTTGAAAACTATATTTTGTCTGATTCTCTTTTGGACTGTGAATAGAGAAACAAAGCTACAAAAGATAGTTGTAAATTTTAGAATAAAAAAGTTATGTGTAAAATTCTATGTTTAATATAAAAGTACATTTTAATATTTATTCAATCCTGAACGAAAAAAGGAAACAAAAAAGCCAAGTAAAAATTTGAATGCTGCTCTTTCCCTATTTAAGTCAAAATCAATCCACACTTTAATTTACTTTCAATGACAAATTGAAAACCGGCTGGTCGAATTCTTTCTTTCATTTAATAGTGACTGTATGAAAAAAAGGAAATAATTCAAACAACTTAAAGAGGACTTTTTTGTCACTTCTTAAAGATAAAAACCCACATAAATTAATAATTAACCTAATTTTCTTGCATCCCAGAGATCACAGGCCAAGGCATCATTAAGCACATTTCATCCTGAAACAACAGAATTGCACAGTTTACCCTTTTGTCAGTTATACCAAAAGATTAAAGATGGTTTGGTGTGAGGACATGCAGCAATGGAAAAACTTAACCCTCTGGGACTGAGCCACAGCGTTCAGTTGATTCCTGAAGTCATAACTCTTTTTATTAGGAGTCACAAAAGGCCACTGCTCTCTCTTGCATTACTGCTCAAATTAGGAGCCTTACTCATTTCCTTTTTCTCTCACAGTTTAAATTCCATGACTATTATAAACACCCACTATAATTCATTCAGGACAGCAGCTCACCTGGAGAACCCAATCTATTTGAGAGTTTATTGGTGGTCATTTTAATTCCAGTGAGCTGTGTCATGTACAAGAAATGACATAACAATTAAGCAACTGAGATAATATTGGATACAACCAGACCCATATTTTGTTCCCCTAGGGGTATATAAGAGAAATTGAATCAAATTGACAAAAACTGAGAGAGGAATGACCAGCAATTGCAGTTTCAAATCTGACTTAACTTTCAGATCTTCTTTTTCCTGCTACTGTTGTTGGAATGACAAATTAGCACCCACCAGGTTCATGTAATTCTGGAAAGATCTGTGGAGTGTAGTGTGAAGTCACCCTTAAACAGGGAAGAGGATCCCCACCTTACCTCAGACAGGGCTGATGTGGCAAGGAGGCCATGGGCACAGGTGTTGGGTCAAGCTGCTATTTCTTGTCTATTTATCGATATATTTGCAGAGTGAAGTTGAAAGTTTAATTAAATGCATGAATAGGCAGGTTAAATTTTGAAAGCTGTGTACTGATATTGCCTGACACCAATAGGGAGGTGGAAAGTGTTTGGTACAAACCCCTGTGAGGAGAAGGAAGACCTAAAGCTCTAGATCTCCTGCTAACAGGCTAGAAACTGTCTCTGCTTTGGAAGATCACTCTTCCCTAAGTCTCTTCTTCATAACCTTTGGTAAAATGAATAAATCCTGTGGATTTTTGGCAAGAAATAAAAGCTCAGCAGTGGCTTTTCCTCATATAATGGCTCCTGAACAGAGGCAAACCCCTCTTCCTCAAGACAGTACCTAATTTCACAAATAGTTTTTATATTGATGCTCACAAGCCACGAGTCTCCTTTAACAATCAATAATGAATTAAAAACCAACATCACAGATCTCCAGGGCTGTGCCACAAGGGAAGCAGGAACGTGCATGTAAAGCATTTCAGGAATCACACAGCACTTCAGGATGGAGCAGTGCCCGTGTTTCCCTGTGCCCCAGCCTCAGCCCACGAGTGACCGAGGGCACAGGACAGCATGTGGCAGCCAAGAGCTGGTCACCAGCCCTGGGGTGCCACAAAGCCCTTCCTCAACCAAGCAGCCTCAACGTGTCCCTGCAGCCTTGCTCAAGTGGCAGCAGGTTTTCAGCAGCCAAGGCTGTTGCAGGGATAATTCACTCAGTGTTAAACTTTGGGCCGTTTTCGGGGCGCTCAGAGCCGGGTTGCCTCTCCAAGCACTGTCCTGTAGCTATGATCTGAATCACAACCAGTTGCTAAATTTGGGTTAAATTGTTTCAGTCATGAAAGCTTTGCAGCAATTTCCAAAGCCCAGAGTTGCTAGTCTAAACTCTCTTTGTAACCATGCTTTCAAGTAAAACTTCAAAACTATCACACACCAAGGAGTGAATTATGTTTAGGGGCTGGAATAAATTGGGGAGGGGAGGAATTTTTTTCTTTAAGTGACAGATTTTAACCTCAATTATTAATCTTCAAACACGAACAAACACTTCTAGTCCCTGAATCAACTGAGAATTTATTAACTGTCAGAGTATTAAAAGGCATACCTAATATATTTTACTGAGAGCAATTGCCGGTAAGTGCTCATGCAGTAAGACATAAGGAGACGTGAATCTGGGCATGTCTGTCAAACTTCCTGGCAAATGACATATGAAGAAATCACATTTTAATCTACACAGGGTCTTTGGGGTACAAAAATAAAAATCAGATTTTGAGAAGTTTTTTTCTTTAAAGAAAATTTTTCTTTTCTTGAAATTATGTAATTTTTCCAAGTCAGGTTTCCCTTGAGTTTTTACCTCTTTCAAAACTGTGAGGTTCCACAGACAACATGATGAGTTACCTGCCACCATGACTCCAGTTTTGTTTAGTAGTGTTTACAATTTTCTATCCAGATTCTCTGATTCCTATATATATATATATTCCAACCTGGGCATTAAAAATGCAGAGAGTGGATCAGTAAGGAATATTTCTTCCAGGACAAGACCATTGGGGTAGAAGGAATCGTTTGTGTGCTACAAAAGGGAAGGGAAAAAAAAACATACAAAACTATATGGAATGTAGCAAAATTATGTGGACTTCACCTGTAAAAATTACTTACTTAGGAAGAATTTTAATTCCAGAGCTGTGGTCAGGCAAAGGAAGACTCTCACATCATGTGCCTCCACTTCCATGGTAAGAAACTCCATTTCTAATACCACTGGATGGTTAAAATTTATTAGGCTGCATTGGCCATGGTGCAATATCTCATGAGGGAAAACTGCACCAAAGCCAGCATGTAACATTGTCTATTACCCCCCTGTGTTGTGCTCTCCTGTCCTCGTGACAGCCTGTGAATTAAGGATCTACAAGAATCCATGGAAAAAATCATTTTCCAAATGAAATAATTACTGTAAAAGGTTAGAAGTTTAAGAATTTCAAGTTTCTTTATAACAAACCAGAGCTTAACACATTATTTCTCTACAACATATTTTTTACATTTTAAGATTGGCTGAAGCATTTTCCCACTCAGCTACCAAGAAATTACAATTTTTTAAGAGACATTTAGTTTTAATATATTACTACCATAGCTTTTTCTAAATTCTGGCATGAATTTAAAGTCTGATCCATAGTAATTATGATACTTCAGTTAATTTTGCCATGAATTAATGTGTGGTACTTCCTGATTCATCTATAGCAAAACTTCATTTCCTTTAAGTAGCATTTCTTTCTGTTCCTCAGGAAAAGTTCTGAACCTATTGAAGTTAAAATACTGATGGAAATTAAATTATCCTGTGAATAAAATCAATATTGCTTTTCTCTAAGGAGAAATAAGCTGCATATTTAACATTAATCACCTGATAAATATATAAGAGATAAATAAAGAAAAGTGCAAGTCAAAAATGAGATCTTCTTTCCAGCAGTAGGGACTTGATTAAATAGGTCAAGAAGTCATGAAAAATAATTATTGCCTCTCTATTTGTCATAACCACTTTTAAAGGGGAATTTATTGCCTGGTTTCCTTCAGTTACAAAAAAATGAAACACAAATAATATTTGAATTCTTTTTTCTTTTTTTTTTTACATTGTCCAAAAGAAAAGCACTGAACCAAAAGGCTGTTAAAGATTTTGAAATAAAATCAATGAGCTATAGGCTGTCTTGTACTTCTCTTACAAAAGATAATTCTCACAAAAACTCATAGAAATAAAGCAGAAACTGTTTGGGTTAGAAGCCAAGGAAAAAATATAAACCCAACATTAATACTGTCATAAGAATATGTTACATTTGTGTCAATATCTGTCTTCATTAAACTCTTTGCTACAGCTATAAATTGTCAGAAAATTATGAAATGTCATGTCCTTCCCTTTATAAAACAATCTGTTAATACATTAAGATATTAACTTACTATAATAAACTATTTTAATGGGTTTTTTTCCCTAGGTTCAGTCTGGCTTGTGCGGGAAAGACAAATTTCTTATGCCTCAGTCCTGTTCATTAGAATTTAATCTAAGGGAAAGGGCTCAAATGCCCTTTCAATCTTTTAAGTGAATGCATATTTGTGGAATAAAATTCCAAAGCCATATGTCCCTCACACCTGGAGATGAAGGAAGTGCCTACCTGCACTTATCCATTTATATGCTTAAAATTGCAATATTCTGACACTTTAGGCTCTGGGCTTAAATGGAACCAGGGCTCATATCCTGTTGGTCTTCAGTCTCCAGTAAAGCACCTTGAAATGCTTTGTTTGAATATCTTCTGCACCAAAAATATCTATGAGCCACAGTGTAAATGATGTTAAATTTATTCAATGAGAACATTTGAAATGAAAGCCATTGTTTCAAAATGCAAATTCAAAGTAGACACACTAGCTTTAAATAGCAGGTTAACTCCCACTGAAACTTTGTTCTGATATTACCAACAATTTTTTTCCTATGTCTTTTTAATATTTAAAAACTTTTCTTTTGCATTCTAGGAAAACTAATTTCAAGATGTCAGCAGCTCCTGCAGTGGAAGCATTTCTGTTTCTAAAGACAGTTGAAATGTTTCAATGTATTCTCCAGTGAAACCAGCAGAATTCCAAGTTATATTTTACAGACATCCAAAAAGCCCATTCGCTCTAAGAACAGAACAAAATACAAGAATGTAATGTGCATGTGCTCAAAGGTAACAGGACAGCATAAAACTGACTCCACTTCCAGGGAAAACCTTCCAAAAACCTTATGGAACAGGACTTGAGGCTCATCTGCACAAATGTTAGTCTTTTTTTTAACCAGAAATGGGCCTTAAACTTAGGTCGGAATATCCACGTTCTAATTGAATTAAAGGCCACTTTTTTCTCTATGTGGTGTCTTTCAAAATACTGAATGCTAACTGCTCCCCCTCTCCAAGAACCCAAATAGCTCAGTTTTACTCTTCTCTAGGGGAGACTTAAGGATAGGCAATAGTGCAAAAACAGGTAATTACTGAACTTGATTGTGCTTTGAGTTTAGTCCTCCTTAAATAGTTCAAATTCCACATTCAGCTGAAAAATGGTTCTTTGAAATGATCTTGCTGCACTAAAAATGACTTAACAGATATTTAGCTGGTGGACTTTTAAAAGAATTATGTCAGTTCACCACTGTAAAGTCCCATCACCATCATGGAAGCCCTTGACAGATTGCCCTCAGCAGTGTTTAACAAGGAAGCAGTCAGAAATCAATGATAGCATAAAAAAAAAAGTTGAGGCAATTTGTGTAACAATACTGAGAAATGCCATATAACGGAGGTAAGGGTTATCAATCATCATTTACTAAGTGCAACAAAAGAGACGTCGGGTGTTGCTTTTTTCATATACAGAAATCACAGTGCAATACAGGAAGCCATTTATACATGCTCAGAGTACAAAAGTTTAAGGTCACTAGCTTTTCCTTTGTAGCAATCTTCTGTTAAGTCTAAATGAGGATTTGTAATTGTAAGCTTGGATAAAGTCAACATTTACCATTAAGATTACAGAGAGCTACTGCTGTATTTTGGATTAGGCTGTCATGCAAGCTATGTCAGAGCACGTTTTTTAAAACTATGATTATCACCTAGACTCATCTGGACTTATCACCCCTGCACAATTAAGATTTAAAAGCCAAATCACAAAAGCCAAGATGAAGGAGTAAAAAACAGCCCCAAAAGGTTTCTGATAGCTAATCCTTTGTATTGCTCTCGCTCAAAGGCCTGGTATCACTTTATGCCTTTCCACATCTGAATGCAGTGAGGGAATTTAACTCAATGCCATACACGGTGAGGCTCTGCAGTACCCAGAGCACAGCCCGCCTGAATACTGTTCCTTTTGTCCCATCCCTTTGTCTGAGGAGTCAGCTCCCTCAGCTGGCTTGAAGAGCTCCAGAGAGCACAACCCAGAGAGGCCGGGAGGTCAGGGGGTTAACACCTGCTATAAATACCACAGGACTTCTTGGCCTGAATTGAAGAATGAGATTGCTTGATGTTTCTACACTGCACAGGCTGTGTCACCCTCTGCCTTACTGCATGACACAACTCAGAGCAGAGGGTCAGGTACACAAAAGGAATGATGCACTCGCATTTTCTCACACAAACACACTGTGGAAGCCTGCACATACAAGTAACAAGTATTCCAAACCACCAGACTCTTAAAGCATGCCGAGTTCCAATTCTTATTCAGCTCTTCAGTCAGGCCTGAACTGTAAACTAAGATGGAGATTTTATTAAGGTGTATATATATAGATAGATATATAGATATAATCTGAAGCAACGGACTGCAAAGAAGTGCACCGAATGATCAGATTTTGATTTGGGTATTGAGGTCACAGCCTGCTCCTATTTCATTAAAGGATGCTTTTTTTACTGAGCTCAGTGGAGCAAGGGGAGGACAAACATTTCCTGCTAAATGGACGTTCACCAAGCAGCCTTGGCAGTGCTTTGAACGGTTACTGGAGAGTGGCAGATCTCTGAAAGGCTCTGACCTCCCCTGCAAGCAGCTGTCAGCACTGTAACACTTGAAAGCTTTTTCATATGCTTTACTCACATATTTGGCAAATGTGATCTAGGAAGCTCACTAATGCTCCCCATTCATGGGTTTTTATTCAGAGTGTTTATCTAAACAGAAAAGGAGAAATGCTTACCGGAAACAGTTGAGGGCTGATTTAAAGTATTCTTATTAATCACTAGTTGCCTATCCACCAACTTTGAAAATAAATTTAAAAAAAAAAAAGAGGAAGTTACACCACTGAAGTTGGAAGGACAAGGAATAGTAAATACAACAGAGAATCCCTGGTGTTCAAGAAAAGGCTGGGTGGAGGCACGGGTGTTGGAATCAGATTATCTAAAAAGTCTCTTTTCAATTCAAGCCTTTCTATGATTCTGTGATTCTATGACAATGATACTCCTGAAGAGAATATCAGAACCAGACAAGATCATCTAGAGCAGTGTGAAGATAGACTGTGTAATATCAGTTAACTTAAGGTCAGACTTTGGTCTCACATTGATATATCACTTTAAATTATCTCACTTGCACGTTCCAGCCTCAGAATTCTGGTTATACAGAACTAGCAAAAAGCTGAAGATTGTTGTTGCTAAAGGAGAAGTTAAATTGCACCTAAGACTATTAATAACATATCACATATTCAGTATCCACATTATTTTAGTTATAAAAGCATCCTCCTCCACCTAAAGCATTACTTTTTTGTGATATAATGCTACCTCTTTCCTGTGGGCATGGTGGATTTTTAAAAAGATTACATCTAATGGTGAACACAGAGAAAAGTGCCAACCCTTTGTGCCACCCACCCACTCTGTGATCTCTCACCACACCTGCACAGTACATGCACTGCCCAAAAACTGAGACCTCGTTTTCAAGACATTTAAAGAGACTCAAATATGAGGAGAGACAACAAAGCAAATTATATTTTCATGTACAATTAAATACAGGGACCATTCTGAAAGAGTCTACCGATCCCACAGATTGTCCCCAAAAGACAGTGAGAGGATAAATCACAAACTGCAACAGCATTTAAAAATGCAACAGTCTTCCTTTTTGTATAAGCCTATTTGTACCCATACACTATTTATACACCATAACATGAGATTTTTCCAAGTCCATGAGATGTAAATTATTTGTGCATGCACTAATAACAATAAAGTGTGTGCTTTCTGAAGCCAGACTCTTATGTGACATGCTAATCCACTAAATAATTCTATACATCCCACAAAAGCAATTTCCCAATTATTCTAGGCATCTATTTAACTGTATAAGGTGTGAAAGAATGTTAAATAAAGTCTAAGTCCTCACTTTGGAGCCACTGATATTAAATAGTATTAAATGTTTCATTCCACATGCTGAAGGAGCAGAAAGGAAGGTTTGTAGGAAGATAAGTACCTATCAAAGGGATCTTATAATTCTATTAGGAATTCATTGTATTACTTTTGTTATGAAGAGCTATCCAGAGCAGTAGGTAGAATTCTTAAACCTTATGCAGAGAGAAATAAATTCTGAACAACCATGTTAGAATCAGCAAACGAAATATGGTCTGGTTGAATATCTAAAATGAAGTTTCCCAACCCAGCTTTTCCCTCTTTAATAGTGTCATTCAGCTTATTTTCATCAGATCCCTATTTTCATCTACTTTTACAGAAACAGGCATTAGAATTCCTCAGATAAAATGGACCACTTTCTGTAATTCATCAAAGAGATGAAGGCTCTACTTTTAATATTAAGACCCTTGGGAGATTGCAGTGAAAAGCATTCAATCATAATTTCTAACAAAAAATTTCTTTGAAGTACAGTGAGTAAATATTTAGGCAGCTCAGTGGATAGGGCTGTAGTTTCATTCCTTCATATTTCCTAACATGAGTCCTTACCAATATAATTTTCAGTTCAAATTGACTTGCAGAATCTACAAATGCTTTATGTTAGTTAACTTGTAAAAACACTTTTTTTTTTCTATTTGAGCAGATAATAACTGTTATTGGATTAGAGCAATGTCACAAACTTAATTTGATTTTTTAGAGAGAAGACAGACAACTTTATAAGGATCTCTGAAAAAATGAAGATTCTGCCTTAATAAAGGACTGTAGAGTTTGATGTAGTATTTTAATTTAGTATAGTGGCAGCTAAGGGAGAAAATCATTAAGCCATGACTCTGTTGGTATGCAGAACTTCTGTGTGAAGATGAAAAAACCCAATGACAACAAATAAAAACAACCCAGAGCAAACATTTCACTCTTTGGTTCTATTACTCCGCAGTAACCGGGCTGTGGGTTAGGGTTCAGATGGAAAACTCGTGTGTGTGATTCACACCCTGCTCTCCTCTTGACTCTCCCAGTGCATTTTCCCACAATTCTGGCTGCAGTTACTCAACACTGTCATGACTGTCTTGGGATCTCACCTGCAAAATTGGGTGTGACAAAGAGCATCTATCTAATCTACTGCCATGTAACCAGTAGAAATATGAAGCTAAGACCCCTGTGGATGACCAGCATGGAGATACTGTGATCCAGCCTAACTTTGCTATCAACATTTTCACTTTTTACAGAACGTAATTACAGGAAAAAGAGAGAATGAAAATAAATATTGATTTAAAAAATCATAGGAGAACATTTCTGTCTAGGAAAGATCAAAGAAAAAGTAGCAATATTTGAAGGTAATAAAAAAGTTGCAGATATAAATTAGAAGAAAATATCAACTTTCTTCATAGCTGCATATGAACAAGTCCAAAAAAAGCCCAGAAATATTGAATGACAGTTCAACCGCTATGAGACGCAATCCCATAGCTGAAAACAAAGTTTTAATTTTTTATGATTTTTACTTTTTAGTCACATTTAGTCATTTTGAATTAATGAAACAAGTAATGATCTTAAGCTACACAGGAAACTGAATATACTCAGTAAAATTAGAAGCAAGCTTGAAGCTTCCTCTTTGCCTGAGGCAACAGAAATGATGGATGATAGTCAGAGGAATACTTTTTGCATTCTGGACTACTAAATAAGTAATCTCATTAATCTTCTTGCAGCTTTTACCTTTTATTTCTGCAGCTGTAGCTACATAAAACCTGAGAATTTTTGGATTTTTTTCCTTGCATTTTTGATATTGAATAACACCAGTTGGATGGGTGTTCAGACAATTGCCAAGGGTCTGTGCAATGTTAGTTTGCTGCTTCAACAAACAGTTTTAGTGTGCAGTAAGAGGATAACAACACAGTACTTAACACAAACAAAACCTGAACTATAGAAAAAACCTTTGAGATTAAACACTTTCAGTTCTGGGTTGAGCTTTACTAAACATTCTGAAGTCAGTGAACCAGCAAAAAATATCTGGCATGACAGAATGAAACAGGGCAGGGTGAATGGTGGAATTCAGCTCTTATACACATTTTGTGGGATCAACACTGGGCAGGCCAAGGCAACCAATATCTCTAGTGAGCACTTTTATTCTGAAATTTAATATTTCTAGAAATTAGGAGAACTCAGTCTTGAAATCCACCAAAGAAAAATACTTGGCTGAACCAATCAAGCCATCAACTAAATTCCACTCCTGAAAGTCGGGTACAGCTTCCCTGCACAAACAAGCTCACATGCCAGGAATCTTCACAATAATTTATATTTCAAACCACACACCAAATCTGATAGACACAAGTAACTTCACTGAATGGGTTCAGCCAAGATGTCAAATGGTTCCTTTTAATTAAGAAGGAGGGAAATGCCAACAACACCTTGAAGAACACTGGAAGCCTCACCATGAAGATACATTATTGAGGGCTTTTGGCAGCAGCAGTGATGGGCTGCACAGGAGCCCATAGATTTTTACATTCACAGTCCCAACTGCCTACCTGTACAGTAATCACAGCAGATGGATAATGTGCCCTGTTCGGGTTTTTTAATAAACATGTCAAACATTTAACGTCCTGTTCACAGATGTACTACAATAAAATGTCTTTGCTGTGATTTGAAGTTATGCTGCCTCAAAAACCAGTTTTTGCTTTAGAGAAAGAGTTCTACAGCTACACACATACACCTTAGCCATGACTTATTTTTGCACTTTACCTACATAACTCTAGAGGAAGAATTTCAACCCCAAGACTTAAGCCATAATATGATGAGAAGCACTATGAGGTCCCGTGTTACTGAAGGCATTTTGCACATCCATTTTTCACATGCATTCATGGTCTTCGGAGACCTTACAGAACTTTTAGTAGATTCTTTATAGTTCAAATCTTCGCATAGAAAACTGTGTTGGAATTCATTGAGATTCAGCAGTGTTCTTCACATTACACACACACACACTGTGAGCCGTACTCTCAATGTGAGAAAAGAAGAGCAGAGGGGAATATTCTCAACAAATTAAATCTCAGGCAAATACTTGAGTCTGAGGCAAACACTGAGGGTGGTGAGGCACTGGAACAGGTTGCCCAGAGAAGTTGTGGATGCCTCATCCCTGGCAGTGTGGTCTAGTGGAAGACGTCCCTGTCCACAGCACGGGAGCTGGAATGAGATGATCTTTATGTTCCTTTTCAATCCAGATCATTCTGTCATCCCATTATTTAATCTGGAATTAAGTAGAAGGGTCAAATAAAATCCTACAAACATTTTTATCTCAAAATTCAAAGTGTCTTTTTACTCTTTGCAAACTGAGAACAGATTTTGCACAAATCCAGTGAGGATGTGAACTGTGGGCTTGGCCAACAAAAGAGCACAACCCTCACAAGCATGAGGGCACCAGTTGTGCCCTGATATACACATATGTAAAGATTCTAAAACAGCTTTTTAGGGCTTTTGCTTCTGTCAGCTTAGTGCTGACAGTGGAGAGACAAACTCTCCAAAGCCAGCTGTTTCCAACACATTTCATCAGAAACACAGGTTTCCTTAGCAACGTGCCCCAAAACATCCAGGAGTCCTTCACTCCGTGTCCTTGGTAGAGCATCTTGGTAACAGGGAAGTACAGGGGCCATCAAACACCAGTGGCCCTTTTGTGTAGCAGAACCTTAGGAGTTGGAGGTTTTGGGGTTGTTTCCTAAATACAAAATAATTGGTTTATTAGCTAAACGAGAAATACGTGCTCAAAAGAAATTCAGCACAATGCTTCAGATCTCTGTCATCTTTCTGATGAAAAAGTTATTGCAGAGTGCAAGTTATGGTCACAGGTCCCAGAAATCTTTCTGCATTAAATACCATTCAGAAAGCCAAAGTAATTCAGACCACCTGCATAATGAAGTAATACATCCATGATTAAAAAATACCCAAGTTTAAAGAAAGGCACAGCCACAGCAGACTCTTTAAAGTCAATGACTCATTGAATTTAACAGGCACTTTTACCTCAGCGCTGTCTTTGATAAACATATTCTTGCCTTTCCTGATGGCTGATACATGCCCAGGTTTGGGGTGAAATGTGCAATATGTATGTATGCACATAATTAAATAGAATGTAATACTCCTGCTGCTCTTACTCCCAGGCATGTCAGCAATAATATATAATTTCAAAACTAAATATGACAGGTTGAGGAATAGATACTTATTGGTCCAAATGGTAGAAATATCTGTGCAGAAAATTATTTGAGTCATGACTGACTGTGAGAACACAACAAAAATATCCTATGGATACCAATCCACATGCACACTTTCTTTTTTTTCTTCAAACAGGATTTTTTCCCCCACAAGTACTTCATCCCTCCACAGGGTATGTGAGGAGAAAATCCCAAATTTACCTTGCATATAAATCCACATGTAAACTGGTCCTCAAATGAATCTAAAAAGGAGCTGATTTTCTGGGCTAAGAAAAGCTGCAAAGAGCTGAAATCTTCATCAGCTCATTAATACTACTGTTTCTTTTAAGGGCTTATCTACTGAGTAGATTCACAGTAGAGAATCTCAACTTCCACTAAAGAAAAAAGTACTTCTGTGTTCTGCAAAGGAGAGGGAAAGCTTGAAAATTACCTCACTGTAACTCAAAAACTCAGAACTCAGAAGGAATTCAGGAGATAAATGAAAATAACACAGATTTGAACATACAGATGATGATTCTGAAAGCCAGCTGCATGATTTTTTTCTATGGAGAGCTGATAACAGAGAGGAGGTTCTCATACTGTTTGAGTAAAGCACTGCTTGGCCGTGCAAGAGTTCTGCAAATATAAATACTTTTTCTGTTCCCCTTCTGATAGAAATATCAGTTTGTAGTTGGCAACCCAGACAACATCAGCAGCTCATTCCGAGAGTTTTGTACTTGTATATAAGTTAATTTACACTCTGGTCAAGGCTCTCCCAAAGATTTTTCTCCCATTTGATATCTCTTATTCCTGAGTTTACAAGAACAGCTGGTATGAAGGCAATATGCTGCTTGTTTTAACATGGTGTTTGTCACTGAAGCAGGGTATAGATATAGAAAAATGCAATATTTTAGGGGGAAAATAGACTGGGAACATCCTTATATTCATATCTCGGTATGTCTTAATCTCTTTCTAAAAGTAGACATTTGTTACAATCTGGTTTTTTGTTAGTTTCAGGTGAATTCAATCTGACCCTAATTCACTTATCATGTCAACTAAGTAGCCAATGTAGAGCTGCTGAAATTACTTTATCTAATCCCATATCTAAATATTTAAACAAAAAAGGTGGAAAGAGAGGTGCTAGTAAGTATTTAAGGTTCACTATTAAAGGTAAGAGCAGTAGGAAAATGCATGGTGATTAAACTGAGAACGCTGCATTAACCTCTACTCTTTGAACCTCTATCAACACCACATTGTACAAACTAACAGTTTAGCTTCAAGCCAAGGACCAATAAAAGCTATACTTCAGTTGGTATTGTGATGTCCCGCTCATTGTTCACATAGAAATCTAGTTTATTTGGTTTCAAGAACGCATCTATTGATCATTTCATAGTCATTCTCAACAAGGTCTTTCGTTATGCTCTCAAGAAAATGCAATAGTGTCACACCAAATGACTTAATTTCACACCCACTAGATAGAATGGACTTAATTCTGCTTTCATTACCAGTAAGCCAAAGCTATTTTATTGCACAGTTGGAGCTCAGGCTTCATCCTGTAATACTTTCTCTCCCTGAAGAAAGAATGATAAAGTATTCCAGAGATCACGGGTTGTATTCAGGTTAGATTAAGAAATAATGTGCAAATCACTGGGAGATTCATCCCTGTTTTTGCCACTGGAGGACAGCCGCTGGTGCTGTATTGTCATTGCAATTTGCAGATCCAAATTAGTCCCGTTTGACTGAATCAAACTTTTAACTGAATGCACAACAAAAAGTCCTTGGAAAAGCATATTTCTTAGTTTCAAAGCCCTTCTGCTGGATCCCAGACAGCTTCTCTCCTTTACTTGGCTTGCATTCCATGCAGCGTTGCCATAGATGATGCCTTACAGCTGGAATTTGGATAAATATCAGGTAAAACTGAAATGTGTAATGGCAGGAAAGGCTACTCCTCAAACCACAGTTTTTCAGATTTTTACACAGCTGGCAGTTCAGTAAATTTATTTGGTGCTTCACCACCAAGGCAACAAGAGTCAAGGTGTCAAGGTGCCAAATGTCCACATCATTCACTAGGCTTTTGTGCAAGCACAAAACATCCAGGGCTGGAAGAACGGCAAAGGAGATGGGGAAAAGAGGAAAGTTCTGGAGGAAACAGCAGCAGTCACTGCTTCTGAAGCAAATTAGAGGCAATGTATTGGCAAATGAGACTTAACAAGCTTGATTTTTCTTTATCAAACAGGAAAT
This sequence comes from Cyanoderma ruficeps, assembly GCA_008694505.1. Lineage (NCBI taxonomy): Eukaryota > Metazoa > Chordata > Aves > Passeriformes > Timaliidae > Cyanoderma > Cyanoderma ruficeps. The sequence continues at coordinate 5,721,767 of VZDJ01000301.1, read as the reverse complement.
GAGTTAAGGGCAGAACTATGGTAAGGCAAGAGAACAGTTGCCAAAAGGAACAGAATGAAATGGAAGAAAATAAAAGACCAAAGCAAAGATTGGAAAATTATGAGAGCAAGGAAAAACAGCTCTGAAGAATGAGGTACGTAAAGCAGACAATAAGGGGTAATATGGTCAGGCACAGTGTGGGAAGGAGAAGATGGGAGAAGTGACAGAAAGGGAGAGGTCTACTCGCCGACCGAAAGCCAATTGTTTCAAAGCTGAAAAAGAGCATTTCATTTATGTATATAGATGTAATAGATATATTTATAGATGCCCTCCAGAAAACAAAACAAGACAAGGGCAGAAATACTGAGGAAAGAAAGTAAAGTGACATAAAGCCTGAAGTTCAAAATGGAAAAGAAAATTGGAATAACATTTAAATTTTAAAATTCCAGGGAGTTATGAAGGGCTGGAATGTGAAAATCTTGGAAAGAACCAAAAAAATTTATTCAGATTAATAGAAGACAAACAGAGTCATCAAGTTGCTATTACTGCCATTGGCTCAGGCAATCCTTAAAGCAAAAGGGTCAGAAGCCAGAAGGTTACATCCTGGGAGAAGACTGCTCTATATTTACGTATTTATCCTGATAGCATATACTCTCTAAACATTATATAATGCTCAGTAAGATACACAGCAATGTGTTCTCTATACTGCTCTGTATCAGCAACCAACATGAAGTCCACTGAGAGCTTGTGCTCTTGGAGTAACCAGAAACTCTCTACTAAAACAATCAGATGTGAGAATTTGCATTTTACTACTTCAGATACAGATTTGCCTACAGTAACATTTTTGGACTTTGGTTTGCTTTCTTTGTCTATGTTACATATTTCCTCTCCAGAACTTATAAGTTTAAAAATCTTCAAGACATTGAAACTACTCCAAGACTCTTTACCTATAAATTTACGCTGTATTCTCAGTTATTTCTCTCCAAGTTTTAACAGCACATTAAAAAAATTTAGTGGTTTAAATTTGGGATCCATCTATCAAACACAGCAGACCTTATGGAGGTTACTAATTAGTTCCTAATCATACTCTTACACTCTTTTGAATTTTGTGCTTTCACAATACAGCAAGACACATCCTCCTTTCCCTAATGCTCCTGCATACTAAAGGTCAGCATTAACATGACGGAATTTCAAGCACTGAGGAAATAAGTTTGAAATATGTAGGTGGAAGTTCAGTTATTTGCACGGCACCATGCTTCTTTATTACAAATTCTGCTCTTTTTCCTCATTTGTAATTCCCACTGAAACTTCATCTCCTACAATCAAAGCTACTGGCTGCCTAAGGTTTTCACTGCTGTTCTTCCTTTTTTTTTTTCTTTTCCTGGGCTTATTAAATTATCAGCACCCAAATGCACTCAGTTGGGTGAAGCATAGAGGGGTCAGCGCTGTACAACCTCTTAGGAAATCAAAATGGGACCAAGATAAGAGAGAAGTAAGAATTAATAAATGTAAGTACAGGCTGGGTGGAGAATGACTGAGAGCAGCCCCACAGGGAGGAGAAGAACTTGGGGGTGTTGATTGACAAGGAGCTCAACATGACCCAGCAATGTGTGTTCACAGCTCAGAAACCCAACCCTGTCCTGGGATGCACCACGAGAAACGTGACCAGCAGGTTGAGGAACTGATTCTCCCTCTCTGTTTTGCTCTTGATAGGCCCCACCTGGAGAGCAGTTCTGGGATCCCCAACCTAAGAAGGGTACGGACCCATTGGAGGAAGTCCAGGGGAGGCCACAGAGATGCTCAGAGGGCTGGAGACACACTGGGAGAGTTGAGACTGTTCAGCCTGGAGGAGAGAAGGTTCTGGGGAGAGCTTATATCACCAGTACCTAAAGGGATCCAAGAGAGCTGGAGAGGGACTTTGGGGAAGGGAATGGAGAGATGGGACAAGAGGAATGGCTTTAAACTGACAGAGGGCAGGATTAGACCGGACACAAGGAAGAAATGTTTTACTGTGTGTTGAGGCACAGGTTGCCCAGAGAAGCTGTGGCTGCCCCATCCCTGGAAGTGTTCAAGGCCAGGTTGGATGGGGCTTGGAGCAACTTGGGATAGAGGAAGTTATCCCTGCCCATGGCAGGGTGTTGGAACTACATGATCTTTAAAGCCCCTCTCAACCCAAACTAATCCATAAATGCATGATAAGAAAACGCAATAACTCTTATGAGGACACATTGCACTGGGTTAGTTCTCTTTGTGCATTTTACAGAAGCAAGAAACCCCCACAGACTGGTAACCATAAATTTTGAAAGATACTGAATTTTAAATAAAATTCATTTCAGGCAGGAACAATTTGTACCCATTAGGCAGATCAGCCAGTTTCTGCTGAAAGCATTACTTTCAGAAGAGATATGGAGAGCTCGGGGTGACTTTCAATTTGTGGAAAATATTTGCATTTCCAACATTTTTCTTTTTGAGTCAGAATGGGCAATTTTTTGAGGTAAAGACATTCTTTCTCAATCCCAGGACAGGAAATGATCGTAAGTCACTGGAAAATATACAGACACAGACAACAACTATAATCAGCAAATAGGGATCCGGACAGGCTTATTTTTTACTCACTTACACAGTTATGGAACAGCACAAATTGTCACTGAAGCACTAAGTTTTGTCAACCAACACTGGGCCACCTCTTTGTGAGCGAGTTCTAGATGTGGCAGGCACAAATTATGCAAAAGAGTTTGTCATGATAAGAGAAGGATTTGATTACTAATGTTTAAATAAAGATCCCCTGAGCTGTCTCTTTTGTGTTGGAACGGTGTTAAATATTTGGCAACAGGATGACATGTCCTGCATAATTTAAGCAGTTCCTTTTACTGGGCACACAACACACACACGCCTGCAATTCATTAGTTCCCATCCACACTTTCCACCAGCATTAAATATACATGTAAGATGAGCTGCTGCAATGTCCATCAATCCCTCCTCTCCTTATTACTTACTTTATCTCTCTATTGTTGACTTGTCTTTTACTCCAGGTAACATACCAGCACTTTTGTTTGGCGCATTTGGGAAGCAAGAGGACTCAAAAGCTCAGTATTTGATCTCTCCCTCTGTCTTGACTGCCTTCAGTGCTGTCACATCAGTGGAAGCCCAGCTCATGACTCCAAAGACAGCTTCCATCCCTCTGCCTGGCTGCAGCTTATCAGCTTTGCCTGGTCTGAGCTTGTTTTATTTATCGAGAGTCAGGAGGGAGCAGGAAGACGATGAGATGTAAAAGGAGAGGCAGTGAACAGAAAGGTTGTGTATCTATTTAATGGAGACATGCAACACCTCTGTGCAGCCAGACAGGCTCTCCTTGCCTCAAATAGGAGCAGGCAGCTGAAACAGAGAGAAACTTCAGCTGATTAAGTCACTTTAGGCTTTTACAGAAGAGTGATGAATATTACTTTTGACAGGTGCCGAAGGGGGTTAGATACAACTCGACGTGTGGAATGCCAGATTCCTACATGTAAACAAGAGTCACTGTTACTGCTCTCTGTCCTCCACAGCTATGATAATTTGCTTTGACTCTAACACCACTCCAAAAAAAAAGTTAGGTAGCCACTACCTAATGACTTCAAGTTATCATCAAGAAAGTTAACTTTTTTTCATGTCAGCCTTCTCAGTTTTTTCAAAAATTACATACATCTGATCATCCTAGTGAGCTATTTTTTATTTCAAAACGGAAAAGTTTAGTTAGCCAAGTTCTCCCTGACAAAAACCCCAAGCCCAAATATTCCTGTAAATGGTGAGAATAAGTGAGGAGTGAATGTATAGCTGATGTAATTAATGTCAAGCATAAAAGACAAGATAAGTAAAAGCATGAGGTATGGAAAAGCAAACACTGAGGATTAGCATCACTGGAGATGTGGAAATGTCATCAGTGGGAGTAGATATTTGTATCAGTCACTGTCTCTACAAGAGAGAGAGTACAGAGTCCTTTCCCACTGCAAATCTGGCACTGCCAAGCTGTCTACAGGTTTGCCTTACAAACACATACAAAATATGCATTAATACCTCCTTTAAGATTAAAGAATTAATTTGCAAACACTTCTGCCCAAAGTACATTACACAATGCTATATATATATGGCAGCACATCAGAGCACATTCTCACAGAGCTCATAATCCATCTCTACATTCCTCAGCAGAAAAAAAAGCCAGAAAAGAGAAATTATTCTGCAAGAATTAAAAATCAGAGGACAAAGAAAAATAGGCCTATCTATATTTTTAAATTGTAATTATTAGGAATATTGCCACCACTGAAGTAAAAAATCCAGTGAGAAAATGAGTGAAAAATGTCGCAGGAGGATGTGAAAATTGGAAAGTGGTTACTGCTGTGTAAAGACTAAAAGCAGTATTTGCCCTACCATGATTGGGTGGTGGAAAGGCTTTGAGTTCAAGCCATCTATTAAAGCAGCAATACTCTGACAGGCCAGGGCCCAAAGAATCCTAGAGAATTGTAACAGTGTCACAGAAACAAAACATGAAAGATACCTATTTTCCAAACTGTGAGTCTGAGGATATCCCTTCTCTGTATTTTATCACCATCTCCAAAATAATTTAGTTTAGTGTAGTTGAGCTGGAAAACCAGTTTCAGGACAAAATGCTGATAAAGGAATCCCTAAAAGATGTCAGGACATGTACAAGTAGGTTTTGTGGTGCAAGGAGTTTCTGGCAAGCTTGTTAAGGTAAGAGCAAAAAGAGATTTTAAGGTTTCCTTTATCCTTCCTCAGGAAATGTTGTATTCAAAGCTCTCACACAGAGGAGCAGCACACTGGTGTCAAGAAACTAGAAACCAATGTTAAATCTTTTATGTAATAAAGTTGATTTCTAATANAGGTGATTTTAGGAGCTGTGGAGCACCTGAGACACCTGCACAGGATCTAAATGGTCTGAAGGTAGGGGTCCAGGGTGATTTTAGGAGCTGTGGAGCACCTGAGACACCTGCACAGGATCTAAATGGTCTGAAGGTAGGGGTCCAGGGTGATTTTAGGAGCTGTGGAGCACCTGAGACACCTGCACATAGCCAGCAGGGATGTCTGCAGGCAGACCTCTGCCCTTCTGGACCAGCGGCAGCAGATCCTGTCAGATACAGTGTGGCACTGAAAAAAGGACACATGATTACCTTCAAGTGACTAAATCATATGTGAGTGTCACTATATTTAGCACGGAGAAAGCAGTAGGGCAGTAAAAGTCCAAAGCATTACCATGGAGAAAATTGTAATCCCACACCTCCACAACCATCTGTGGTCCTACTTTAGTTGAAACACAGCCATGCACTGCCAAAGTGAGGTGCAAGTGAAATGCTGTGTGCCAGGTAAGTGAACTCTGCGTTCAGGATGAACAGAAAGTACACAACATATTGCATTAAATGAGGCATAACAGAGTGGTTTTCCTTAGATATACCCATATGGAATCAAATTGTAACCCATAGATCCGTTTACTATTCTAAATTCATGCTGCTAATTGTATCAGGCGATGAACTCACAGATAACTTCTGCTGATGATTACACTTAATAAAATGAAAGAAGAAATAGTGTACAGTTGCCATCATTCTTCTATGGTGTATTGCTTTTTTCACCCAGTAACTGACAAAAATAACACATTGTTGTCCTGAATTATTGCATGGAGCAATAAAAATACTACTTTGCATATGCTACTTAACAAAATACTGTATCTAAAGATTTAGCCAAAGTTAGTGTTAACTATTTTTATTTTCTTACATTTATTCCATTTATTTACACTCACTGAATGTGTCTGGATGTTTTGTGGGGCTACGAACATTTTGCAATAGTTTTATGCAGCACATACGTTATACTACCAAAGACTAAAGAGAATTCTTTGAAATGAATGTCCAGTCCTGGACAGTGGATCAGTGGATCATTGTCAGGGCTCAGTATGGCCAAAAGCGGAACACAGACTCCTCAGAGAAATGCAAGTGAATATTGTCTAGCAAAACGCCTTTTTAAGTACAATGCCCAGTCAGGAAGTTGAAGTAGAAGCCTCAGCACATAAATGTGGAGCAATTTTTTAATAAGCAATACAATGGGATCTGCATCTCTGGTATAAAATGTCCAAAGCAGTCTATATCTGATATTAAGATGACTAAGCAGAGTAATTTCTCCTAACGTTTTCTAAGGAATTCCTTGTTTTTCAAGTGATACTTTCAACTATAAGTTGCAAATAGATGTGTGAGAAACAGTTCTTAAAATCATCCTCATGCTGCCACACTTTTGTCTTTCCTTTTGGGAATATTTACATGGAATTTGCCAAACTTCAACAGTTTGCAAATAACTATTGACAGCCTGGAAAGAGAAAACTCTTAATTATGACTGAATACCAAGAAAATCAAGGTCAAAGTCACAAAACCAGGGAAGTAAAACATCTTGTATGAATTATTCTCTATGTATCATTTCTACAAAGGATTCCATTCCCATCTGAACATCAAAGGTACTCAGTTCCCAAAGGTGGTTGAGGATATTAGATGCCCAGAAAGATGTGGTGGGAGGAATTTGAACTCCCAAGTGATGGGAGGCTGGTGAAGAACATTTGCTTTTTGCTCGAGACTTGTTGGTCTTCTGCTCTTAATTTCTCCTGCTCAGAGGTTTGCTCACTGCTACACCTCAGATGAAGTCTGTCTCCACTATGCCCACACTCTGAATATGCGGGGTAAGACAAGTAAACTATTGATGGCTCACACGTCCTGGGCCTTCCAAAAGTCCTCCTGTCCAGGGAAACATGATATTTTGAAGGGCTGTGAACCTCTTCAGAGGTGAAGAGGGTTGGAAGAGGGCAGAAGTTTGCAGATGTGGAACTTTCAGCTTTGTGGCAGAGGGAACAAAAAGACTGGAAAATTGAAGTACTGGGCAAATTGTACTTTTTTTGACCTCAGGGAAAAGATCAGATACTGATACATACTGAAAAGGAGAAAAATCTGCATTATTTAGGTAGAGAAAACACTGCTAAACACATACATGAGGTTATTGTGTAACTACAGAGGAAAAAAAATCCTTGTGGTACTTCTCTTAACATATGAAGAGCTGAACATTCCCCTGCAGAATTAAACTGTCAGATTTGAAAATTAAATTTTAACACTACCTGTCCTTCAAGTATAGACTTCTGATTGCTAACTTTTCCTTAACCAGAAATATGTCCATCATGTTTTTTGGTAGTATGATAATTGCTGGAGGTAGGTGAAAAATGTAAGACCTTTTTCCAAATAATGAGGCATATTATGCATCCTGTTCTAAGTCCTAAAATCTGTCAGCTCTGCAGTCACAGTGAGGATGCTGATGATAGCAGTAAGAATTCAGACGCTGCACAATGTGAGTTGTTTTGTCCAGACTTGTCTATTGCATGTAATAAGCTCAGTTCTATAAAAATCAAGTCATTACTGGAACTCCAGGAGTCAGAAGGACAGTGACAAACTGCTAATGAATTTTTCCTCTGAAAAATGCAGTAATAATTGAATCAGGGAGTGACATGTGCATTGAAAAGCAAAAGTATCCCTATGAGCCTGTTTGGCCTAAGAATTTTTTTTAATATATTGATATTGAGGGTTTGGGAGAAAAGGCAGAATAGCTCATGTGTTCGTGTCCTTTTCTTAGAAAGGCTATTTTAAACAACTTTCTTCTTTCACTCTCTCATAAAAAAAAAGTTTACATTTGAGGGTCTATGTGAACTGCACTGAAAGGTGATATTCATGATTGTAAGAGCCATTCCTCTTGGAAAAACACACTAGCACTCCAAGTCTCCAAATGAAGGCAACAGAAGGGAAAAAAATAAGTACATTGTGGAGAGAAAAAGATGGAAAACGAAAAAGAAATTGACCAGAAGGGGCTTCAGTAGTTACTTTCTCTACAACAAAGCCTGTTCAATTATTGAGCCTTCTTCAGAAGCAAACTGAAAAACTTAGAATACCATCTATTTGTTGGCTATTACAAACAATACTATAGGGCTTATTTGCATCACGATTGCACCCAAAAGTTTCAGTGACTAATAGGTCTCATTGCTTAGATGTTATACATTTAATGGAAGTCTAATAAAAACCTCAAGTGGTCTTTTCCTTCCTTTATCCAAGTCAAAAAAAAACCAAAAAACAAAAAACAAAAAAAACCACCCCAAAACAACCCCCTACCCCTCCCAAAAAACACCCAATGAAACCAACAACAAAAAACCCAAAACAACCAAAAACAAATAAACCAACCAACCAACCTGCCCCCCCCCAATACCACCACCATGAACCAAAAGAACCAAACAAAAATGCTGGCTCAGAGAAATGAAGAAAATCCCATAGAACAAGTTTTGAACTGAAAGTAAAGTCCAGTCTTTCCCAAACATACCTTTATTCAATCAGTTGTACAAAAAAAAGCCTTTAAGATAAACAATGAGTACAACTTGAGGTCACTCGTGGTGGAACAAGCCCTGAATTGTTGATGATCACACATGGACAATGTCCATCTCCAGTTACCTCCCACATTTCCCACTCATATTTCTGAATTTCACTCAGCACCATCCTGCCAAGCTCTTCCATGAGGGCAGAGCTCTCAAAGGGTGCTGACACACCTTGCACAAAATATGCTAAATCTAGCAGCTCCAGCACACAGCAGTGTCAGTAAACTGATGGTACTGCAGAAGAGCCCTATTTTCATTTTTATCTTCACTGCACACAGCTCAGTGCTGCTTTTTTGTGCTGTTGACCCAGCACAGCCTGATCCAGGCTTAGCTTTAGGGAGACCCCCTATCTGTAAGCTGAGGTCCTCAATATCCAGTTTTAGCTATCAGCTATTTGATTGATGGGATTGGCCTCTCTAATATAAATCTATATGAAATATATGCCCACTATAGCCTTAAGCCCTTAGCATACATTGTAACTGTTATCAGGAGAGCACAGCTCACAAAAATTACAGGGAACTCCTATATTAACCACCAGTTCATGGGAGCAAATACAAAATAAAAAGGGGAAAAAAAATTAAGCCAACTGTCTCATGACTCAGCGCAGGTCACATCTGAACTTGGGGCCATCTGACCCTGCATCCCATGCCAGACCACAGCTTCCAGGGCAGGACACAAAGCCACATCCAATTCAAGCCCCAAACAGCTTGCACTACACTCTTTAATGTTTCAATAATGCAGAGCACAGACCTTTCAGGGAAATTCTCTCTGATCAGCACAGCAGTTCTGAGCCCCACAGTTCTGTGCATTTGCCATGTGCAAAAATGCATTTGGTCTCCAAGGGCAGGAGAAAAAGAAGATCAAAGACAAGCCCCACTACACAGATCCCAGAGGAGAATTTGTCATAATCTCGTGTTCCATCTTTTACCTTGAAGCATAGAGCAAATGAGAAAGGAAAGAAAATGATGTCTTTATACTGTATGCAATTAGCAATCAGAGGGAACTCACCCAATAACTTTTTTTCCAGATATTGTATAACTTTTGGGAAGATACATTTAACCCTCTCTGCTCCAATCAGCTCATTTCAGACAGAATATTGAATTACTTTTCGAAGCCTTGATGGCAATCCATTCTGACAGCTGTGCACCCAGAAGGATTGTTTCCCAGAAGGAGCATTTCCCTTCCATGCATCCATAAAGTCACCACACAGTCCTGAAACCTCTTGCTGGTGATACAGAAGAGCAGAAGAAATACCTGAGGAGTACTGGGATGGGCATTTCTGATACTCACCTCTCCTTCTCAGATCTCTGCACTAAGTTTTGTTGAGTAAGGAGGGTTGCATTTACTCTTTGTGTGCCTGAATTCCAGTCTCAGTAGAGAGCTGGTTGCAGCACAAGATCAATCACAATTATGGTGCCCACACAGTCCAAGTTATGGTCTGAGCTTCAATGCCAATGAAGAATTGCTGACTTGCATTGTATTTCAGAGGAAAGAAAGGAAATTTAGAAAGGGGAGCACAGTACTTGAATCTGAAGAACCCAGACAATTTGTGCATGCTTTATTCTTCTCAAACACCTCTGTCAATACTAGAAATCTTTGAAGAATTGTATTTTCCATCACAAATATTTTCACCTGCAAAAAGGCACACAGTACAAGATTGCCATTTAAAGGAGCAATGACAAAACTAGTCTGCAACTGTCAAATCACTGCATCTGTTTACAGGCATACCTGCAAAATCAACCCACCTGAGAAAGCTGTTGAGGTAGCAAAGCATTATTTTTTCCCTATTTACAACTGCTTAAGCTTCTAGTATGTTTGTACCTAGAAGGATGCTGAAAAGAGATATTACAATCACATTCTGCAATTCAATTTTGGCTTTCTTTCCACCCAGGCAAAAGACTATTAGATGAAATTAATTAAAGTGGCAGGTTAAAAGCACAGAAATCCTTTACCTTTCTGCAATAGGTTGACCTCAAAAGGGAAAAAATTTGAAAGCAAGTTGTTAGAATGACCAATTACCTGAGAGAACCAACATGAGGGAGATGCTGGAAATCAAATTGCTCATTTAAATAATGAAAGAATAAAAAGTTGCCAGTGTGACACCAAACATGGCTGTGATGGTCTGGGGTTAATTGGATTGAAGGGAACAGCTTGGGCTCCCCAGTGTGCTGGAGCTGACAGAGACCAGGGGCAGCAAAAAGCACAGTGAAAGGAGAGGGGCTCGCCAGCAGGACAAAAAGGTCTAACATAATGTTTAGGCTGCTGGCAATTTTAAGACAAAAGAATTCAGAGGAAAAAAAAAAGAATTGGCTGTGGAAATTTTGAGGCCAGAAGACACTTGCTATTTTAAGGCATGGCGCTTTATTCCTTTAGAAAGATGTTTATTTTGTGTGTGGGTGCATCAGCCATTTGTATTTTCCCCAATGTTCCTAATACAAATTTCAAATGGGTAGATTTAAAATAAATTATAATAATTTCAGATTAATATAACAATTATTAAAATGAGACAAAATAGATAAATATGTATTTACTGACTACATCTACATATTTGAACAAAAGCAGTTTTTCTAATATTACAATTTGATATCACATTTCCTTGCATCAAGCTCCAGTCAGAAAAATTAGTAACCTTTCAATTCTAACAAAACTGGCTGAAAGGTCACCCTTTCCCCAAACTATGGCTAAATAGATTTAATCTTCTCAGTCTAATATTACAGCCAAAGTAAAGTGTTTATGATCAATTCAATTAAAATGGTAATTTCAGGGGGACTGGCAGCTCTCCTAGACTGTAAAGAGTTGTAGTTTACCCGAAATCCCATGGCACGAGGTAATAATATGGGATGTTTGCAGTTCTGTCACTGTGGTAATTTTCCATGATATTACACTGAAACACTTGCACAAATATAACTGCAGATAACAAACACACACACACCAAAAAAAAAGAGGTAAAATATTTAATTTTAATGTAATTATCACATCCCACTGAAAATACACGACTAAGATCAAAAGATAATTACAATATAGACCAGCGAGAGCTCTGTTTTAAACAGGAGCTCTGAATCAAAGGTATTCTGCTTGCCAAAGCCAGTGTCTTGTTGGGTCAAATAAGCTCACACAGCCCCTTAGAAGAAGTCATTGGAATTACATCATTATTTTCAGCTCTTGCAGAGTTTGATAGTGTAGCAGACCCTGAAGCAAAGCTTTGCCTTTGGTTGCAATCATATAAACTTCACAGTTTTTACCACAAGTCCTCCTGAGTAGTTTTGTGATAAGCCATAAGCATAAACCAGTAAGCAAATGTTGTTACAGAGATCTATTAATAGATATTTCTCTTTTTTAAGAAAAAAAAGAAAAGAAAAAAGATAATGCTGTTCACATTCGGCACTAATGCACAGAGCATTTTAAAGGGAAAACTGCCAACTTGAAATTTCATTTCCTTCTGATTACTTCAGACATACCCAGAAGCCAACAAAAAAGAGTGAAGATCTGTATTTTTTCAACATCCCCTCCTCTCCTCTTTTTGGCAAAGTGTTCACAAATGTCACCCTCCCTGCTCATTTCCCTGCCTTGTTGATGGCAAACACCTTGCCATGGTGTGCTCTGAGGCTGGGCACTCACACTGACACTTCCCCTCCCGGTTTTGCAGAAAGCAGCAGAGCAAGGCATGATTTCCATGGGATTGCAGTGAAAAAACAAACAGGCACTCAAGGGAAAATCAAGATGAAAATGTCATCTTGTTTATTATCATGGTCCTAGGACCACCAAAAAGAACTTTCAAAAGCAATATTAGAAAATGAGCGGAAAAGGTTCCCAAGGGACAATGAGAATTTTTCAACATCTTCTAAGTAATGTGAGTGTTCAGAGGTTGCTGCATTTAGACTTCTGTGAACTAAGGAAGGAACTGGTTTTGGACTTAGTCCTGACAGAGGTCAAACAATACAACTGCAGATTCACAATCTCTGCTGAGACCAAAGCCTGCCTAGGTGTACCTGCCTCAGCCTTCAGCTGAGTAGCTGAGAGCAGTATAGCTGCAGGAAAAAAATGAACCAAGCTCAGTCTGGACTGCAAAACCCTTCAGGAAAGCAGAGTAAATATTTAGGTTGCTGGCTGGCACTGAAATCAGCACTGCCATGGCTGAGAGTGCCGAGCCAAGGCAATGTGATTACACACTGAATGCTCTTAGCAATACAGTATTCACATACTATTGGTCTTGATATACCTGCAAACGTAGTGACTGCAGAGCTCACTCAGTTGGGACAGGGAGAGGAGAAGTAAAAAATGCAAAGAAATCTGTGCCAATTTGCTGAGTGAAAATGTATGCAGTCAGCATAGCACGGGAACCATAGAAGCTTACCCCTTTAATGGCATCAAACACTGAGGTAGTAAAAAAACGACTTTTATTTTCTGTTAAAGCCCTTAGAAATCTAACCAAGCAGTTAGTGATGTAAAAGAAAAAGGCCCCACACTAACCAAAATAACTATCTAAATCTTTTGTTAAATTCAGCAAACCTTAAAGTAGGTTTTTCCAAGTGACACATTTCAAAAATCATTATTCTGCTTTTTTTAGTGATGATCTGTTTGAATTCTCAACTCTCAATGACCTGAGATTTGGGGCTTGCTGTTGAGTAAAAGACAGACAGATGGGTGATACACAAAGTGGAAGAATTACTGTCCCAGTAATATACAAAGTCCTTAGTTTAGGACAGTGACTTCATAACTGCAGCTTCTAAAAGCACTACTCAGCTTTCAGCAGACATTTGGCTCTAAAGACCTCTGAAATACAGAGTGTAAGAAACCAAGCTGCTTCAGATTCCTAACACCATGATTTGTTAAGATGCAGGTGCTGAAGGAACAGAAAGAAACACAACAACCTTGACACAATGTACACCAAAGAATGGGCAACTGCAAAATGAACAGTGCAAGAGAAAAGCACACAAAGGAAAAATGAACTTACAGTTTCTTCAGGAAGTCTGAAATATTCTCAAAGCGAAGTGTAGGCACATTCTTATTTAAACACACCCAAAGCAGCAGATCTACATTCAACATCTTGTGGAGCAGTGACAAGAATGGAGAACTGGAGACAAAACCTTCTGGGGGACAGAAACATGAAGACAATGTTACTTCTGGCACAGAAATTTGGGATGTTACATACTTAAAGAAACTCAGTGTGTTGAAATGACATTTTATGGGCTGTGGTAGTTTTGTGGTGGTTGGCCTTAGCTGCCACTTTCATCTATCTGACTCTTAAAGCAGTTAAATGATCCCAAAAATATTTCTGCACCTCTGAGTTCCTTCATTACAAGAGGATCTGCTGCTGTTTCCATTAATACAAATCCTGGATGCTGGTAAGAACACATGGCTTAGATTCTAATCAGCTGAAAAATTACAGCAGGAAGCAAGATATTCTTAGGCAGATTATAAAATTTAAAAAGCTCATGTGGGACATGTTTTTAAAGTATTTTTTTTTCTTCCAGAGGAAAAAGAAAATACCCTCTCTTCTCTGTAGCAGGAAGACACAGCTGTAGTTAAAGGCATAAATCTTTTAAGAATATCTCAAGGTTTACCTAGGAATTTTTTTTCTTTTTTTTGGCATTCAAAGAAACTTCTTTCCTTCTGACAGTCAGTTCCTTTGCCAATTTCATTTTTCTAGAATTTATAATTCCCGAGGTTACCATGCTTTCAAGTGCTGTGCTGGGTATATGGATAATTACTGCTGTTGCTGTTTGGACTTAAATATTGACAAAGGTTTGACTGTTTTGAAGTACCCTCCATTTCTTTTACTGATTTCTCCTCACAGACCTTTATGGAATTGCAACTTTCTACACAGGAGCAGAGAGCTTGACATTGTAATTTCTGAGACTGTTCCATGTTTGAAAAATCACGTAAACACGATCATCCTGCCTGCCTTCAGTATTCACCCAGGATTTAGAAAGTTTGCCAGCTGGAAAACAGGAAGAGACAGGAGTAGAAATGGATTGAAACAAACACTTCATAAGAAAGATTTGCCAGTATTACCCAGAGAGCATCCTCAAATACCAGCAAAAACCCTAAAATCCAGGCAAAAATGTAATAAAAAAGTGGTTTGATGGAACCATGTGGAGTTAGGGGATAAAACTCAACTAGTTAATTTGAATTCAAACCAGAATTCTCAGGGAAGAAATGTGTTACCATTGAATTGAGGAGCAAACACCACAGTTGTTTCTGCTGCCAGATAGGCAGGAAATGAGCAGACCTTGAGGAATGAGAAGCCAAGGAAGAGAGGCAGAGGAATACACTGCCAGCACAATACCTGTGGAAAGCAGCTGCCATTCAGCACACCAGCGTGGATCTGATCTTACAACATGAGGATCAAGACACCAACAAGGTGTTATCTGAATCTTTATAGTGTGGGTAAATTTCAACCTACCTAACATCATCAACAAAAATTTTAGAGCCAATGCTTACCTTTTGTTAACAGCAGACTCAAAGCATCTGTAGAAAAAAAAAAAGTTTGAATGTAACAACAAAAGAAAAATGTCCGGAACTACATTTCTGAACCACATATCCTTTATAACCAACCTGGCAACATTATTGTTTCAAGGCAGGCAACTTTAGAAAATATATGACCAGATACCCAAAAGCTCCTCCACTTTTACTTTGTGCATATGGCCTTTGAGCACTATAATTTATGTTACCAGGGCTCACTTGTCCAGATGGACTTTTACAATATCCTTCTCACAGCTCTCCAGGTGTTGCAAATAAATAAAACACTTTATTTCAGGGAGATGAGAATAGAGTAGGTACCAGTGAGAGCTGCCAATGCACATATTTTAGCAACAGCCATTACAAAAAAATGTATTGCAATATTATTATTAAGAATGCCAAGTGATTCTGTATATTATTCAAATGTCACACATGACAAGCAAACCACAAAAACTGCTTTCAGTAAACTGCTGAAATCAAGTTGACTGCTGTTAATGATATTGTCACTGTGTCAAATTCAGTGAGAGAATTTAGGGAGTTTTAGCAACAGAATGATAATTGGCCCACCTTGTCCTGTGAGATACACTGTGCCACCAATATTAACAACAACCAAAGAAAAAGTGTAAAAGATTCAGTGGATTTCTACACGAGTAAAAGGCCACCCCTTCACAGAGATTCAGGAAGCAGAAGAGTCTGAGTTTGTTGCATGAATAATTTGTTGCAAACCATTTATGACCTTGAGTCTACAGCTTATTAAATATTCACACATCTTGTTCAGAATGAAAAAGGCTGGAGCATGTGAGAAGTGATTCTGAATCCTCAGCAGCCTCACACAAAGTGGGCTCTGTCTGCAATCACAACTTCTCCTGGATTACTGGGAGAATATTAAACACTTTTGTCTTATTATTTGAGACATATTTAATATAGGGGCTATTCTAATTACTTAAAGATCCTTCTCAAAACATACACTGGTTTTGTCTATGAAGGTTCAGATCCACAGAAACTGTTTCAGAGTTGCCCAAATCTCCTTGTACATAACCCCAAGTGACTGAATGGGTTGGTGCTCTTCAAGTTCTCTAATCCACACTGTAGTTAGTAAAACAAATCCAGGAGTATTATTGAAATCCACATGTCCATAGAAACAATTCATTAACGTTTTTTTAACTGAAAAGGCCTAGTGGTATACTAGCAGGCAGAAATGCAGATCAGAGAAGCAGCAAAAACACTGAATGTTTCACATCAAGCCTACCACAGATACAGAAATAAAACCATCTGTGGTCCTTCCGATCTGTAGATCTCAAACGACTGTAATCTTATCCTGAAAATTCAATTAGTTGTCAGTGAAAGAGTGGATGTGGATAGAAATGACTTTTGAAAGGTTTAGGTAAAATTAAGAACTTACAGAGAACTAAAAACCTGATCAAAAAGTCAAATGTTCAAAGGAAACTCAGGGTGTTCAAAAGTATAGGAAGAAAGCTGAGAGAAATATATGATATAACAAAATTTGCTAAAATTCGTCTGACACATACATGTTCTTTAGACACCATAACCAATGTTAACTACCTTTGAATTCTACCCCCATCTCTTTGAAAAGACAAAAACCTCAATCTAAAAATGAAACTAGGCATATTTTTTTAATAAATAGGCAGCTAAGTTTGGAACAGAGAAAATCAGTCAAAGCTGTGAAATTAGGCATTCAAAAGGCAAAACATGAATTAAGCCAAGGTCACCCAAGAAGTGTTAGTCCCGTGCACTGTTGAGGTGACACTCCTGATGTTGTCGTTCCCTTGTCATTTCTAAAATTATATCTATTTATATACATATCTATAAACACAAGCTGTAGATACATACATTCACATACTAATATAGAGCTACCTATGCTCTCATGTCTCAGATATAGGCTCAAATTTCCAAAAGGGCAGCCTTTGTGTCCTAAACATATGAGACCGAGTAGGAAGAGAAATTTTGGCACAGAGTTGTTTATCTGAGGTATCTTCTAAAGGAGAGCACCATTATTATTTATATTTCTGCACTGTGATAAGTGGAGGAGGGGAATTTCTGGGTTTTGTTTACACACAGAAGACAAAAATAAGCCCCTAGAGACATAATCTGAATAGACAAAGGAAGAAAACCACAGAGCAGTGAGACATACAAAGATCACTAGCATTTAAAAGTTTACGGAATAGGGGGTTTTATGGTAGTACAAGAAACTCATGTTTTCTTTTAAGAAAAATCATGCTTCTCTTACACAATGCTAAAGCTTAACATCAGGCCAGATGAATGTGCTCGATGTAATGACTATTCAGTCAATTGTATCACACAAAAAACCCAGAGTTTTTTACCTTGTTATTACTATTATCGCCTTTGTCACTGTACTTTTACATACCATGTAAACCCACAGAGCTGGTTCAGGAGAATCCCATTTTTTCCCCATTAAAAAAAAAGTGTTTACCAAGATTATTGTTTATTGACCAAATTAAAAATTTTCATCATTATTATTCCTCTATTCCAGTGACAAAAATCACATCACATTGTGGGTAGCCTGGTGGTGTGTCTTAAAATATTACTTCTTTTTTCTTAGTTCTATTTAGTATTCATGTAAAGAACTCTGTCCCTGTAGGGTGCTGCTGTGTTTGAAAAGAAATGGTAATTCAGGAAGATTGGAAATGAGTAGATGATTCACTGAAGATATTTCCTCACCTGTTTTCCATGTATTAACACTCCTGAAGGGTGGGGGGGAAAAGTATCCTGGACTTCATGGATGTACCTGTTCTATAACAATGACACTGCAATTAGAGGTTTTTCTTTAAAGCTGTAATTAAGCCTGGATGCCAACATCCACTCTTTTTAAAATACCCTTGTAAACTGCCTGTGATTACAAACAGGGATTTGGTATTTTTCAGCCAGTCACAAAAGACGCACAACAAAACTGAGTATTTTCTAATTTTATCATGTCAGTTTGCTACTTTCAAGCCACCTTGTGTTTTGAAACGGTTTCTGTGGTTTGGCAGGGAGTTATTACAAACACAACACCTACGAATTGGCCCATTGTTGAAAATACTTCCAGTCATTCAGAGTAATTTCTTAATTTCTGGGAGGTTGAGAATGGGGAAGGAAATGCACTTATGCTTTCAGAACAGGGATCCTTCAATCATTTCTAGAAAATCAGGAACAATATTGTGTTTAATTTTTATGGTGCAGTATTGTTCTCATTGAAAAGATGATAACAACATTCAAGCCATCCTGGCTTCACAAAGCATAAAATAGACCAATGGCTGCCATTTGGCATAATGCCCATTGCAACAGCATTCATACATAGGGATGATTTTCAAGAATCATTTAGGAATGTGACTTCTATCAACTGCGTTAAGTGTCAAAGGTGTCATCATAAAAATCTAAAAGCATTTCTTTCTGATCTTAAGGGTTATAGGGACAAGATCACAGAGCTGAGAGCACCATAACACAGCATCCATTCCCAGCTTCCCTTTTTCTTCAGGGATGGTTCGACACACGAAACCCATTCAGCTTCAGGAAAGGGTTGTGTTCCTAAAAGCTCAGGCCAGAAATGATCAAGGTCTCAACGTGAGTGCTGTACATCCATGAGGATCTCACTCCCAGAGCAATTCCTGCACAGAATGCATCAATGAATATGATAGATGAGCTCTGCACCCTCCCAATGAATGTTACAGTAGGAAGTTTTCAAGGAATTATGCTTTAGGCAAGACCTGTCTGGTGAAGCCAAGACAATAGTTTTAACATTTTCTATCTGTCCCTTTCTCTTTTCAAAGCTGCTGTTTCTCCTTGAGACTTTCACAGTCCTGGGGACAGGCTCAGACTCTTCTCCTGTGCTATGTTTATTCAACACAGAGACAGTTGCAGCATTGTGTGACTTATCACAATGAACCCACAAGACTTGCATGCTAAATATTGACTACCAAATAATCACAACAAGCCATTCACTGGGAAAAGAGCGAAATAAATGGGGAAAAAATAAAACAACACTCAAAAAAAACCAAGTGATAAGCTGTGTGAAAGCATTATCTCATCTCAAAGGACCATCCATAAACAGAAAGCTAAATTCATTGCTTGTTCCCTGAATTAGTGGCTCAGCTCCAAGAGATAAATTAATCACATTATTCTAGAAAGAAATAAGGAGACTGATTTCAAATTTCAGACAAAGGATCAAGAGGCTGTTAGTCATGGATTTCTCATCTCTACCTGGTTACATAGTTATTTCCCCAGTTAAAGCTCACTGATGACAAAGAAATTCCTCTCTTATTTAAATTAGCCTTGAGACATATTATAAACACAAAATAGCTAATCTTATGACCAGTTAGCTTCTATTTCCCGTTATATCTTTGTACCTCACAGGCACTAATGGTATTAGAGTGGTCAAAAAAAGTGCTTGGTGGATTGAGACAGCTCTGGAGATCATTCCTGTACTGGTCTTGGGGACTCAGTTCTAACCCAGCCCCTAATGCTGAAGGGAGGACACATATTTGCTGATTAGGCCAGAAATTAATTTAACGACTCATTAGTGCTATAGCATGCATCAAAAATTTCAAGGTTTAAGTACGTAGACAAAATGGAATAACAATTTTGCAAAAAGCTTGATTTTTTACTGTTTTATCAGAATGTAGCAAACTACAACCTCAAGGTTACTTGAGGTTGAAATAAAAACAAGCCAGCCCTTTTTCCAGAAAATATCCTTTGTCCCCACTAGTTGTGTTCAACTTCCACACATCATCTGGTGGGTTCTGCCTCCAGCTCCTGCCCACAGCCAGACCATAGCTGGGAAACAGTTTTAGAAAAAAATTGGGTTTGGTAGGGAGCTTCACATCTTAACCAGTCAGTTCACTGCAGGTAAGGAAACTACAGAACACAGTCAAGAATGAGAAAGAAACTCCAATTATGCTGAGCAGAAATATCACTTTATAGTTATCCCATGTTTCCAGTGATATTCCAGCATATTTCCAGGAACACAAGAAAGCATTCAGACAAAAACAAAGGAAGGAACTGATTCTCTTCATGTTGCTGTTCGTGCAAATTCATTGATATACTGGAAATTAAAAAAAAATTAAAAACTTGACACCATTGTAGGAGAATTGGTCTAGAAGCTGGCAAATGGAAGAAAACACTGAATGTTTGGTCCATCTTGTAAAAAATGCACAGTGCCAAAACAAACGTGTGATTGTGTCAGGTATGCGATTTGTAGTCACAAAAGCACAAGTTTGACCAGATGTCTTAGAGGCACTTGTGTTGTTACCATTAGAAGGGTTAAAAAAATAAAACTTATATAAAATATGAGTGTCCAAAACAAGCCTTACCAGACTCGAGCTCTTTCACATACAAGGTATGCCCCACTGTTTCATGTAGACATTTTAAGTTTCTCACTGCAGATTGACTGGGACAACTGGGAGTGTGAGATTCTCTAATCCATCCACTTTTCTGACCATTAAACTGATTTATTTTGGTGAGTCAAGGAAAACCTAATTAATGTAGAGCATGTGTGTTGAGTCATGATGTAGATCATGTTTGTGTCCTACTGCTGGTTATCCACTGTCCTGCTCCTGTCGGTGCCTTTGGAACTCTTTTCCAATGAACCTCTGCTCAAGTAATCACTCTGCCAAATATCAGTTGTAGAAGAGCTTGGTTTTTAACAAAAGGTCAAACAAAATTGCAGTGAAGACCCATGGGATCCTTGCAAAAGGTCACTTAAGACAAAACGGATCCCCAGCTGAAGAACAGGTTTCTCCACAGTGTATATTTTCTGTGGGCTACCTTTTCAGAGAAAAAAACTTCAATTCAGAGTTAAAATGGATGATTATAATTTTCTGTGCACAATCATCTGCAAATGAACAGTCATTTGACACCCAGTAAATGAAATAACCACATCGAGCTACATGACTTGCAGGCAGTTAGTCAGGCCTCCAAATAAAACATTCAATTCCTGAGCTGCTTTACTGATGGCAAATAAAGTTACAACGTGGTGATACAGAACTGTAGTGGTCTGTGGTATGAAGCTTTCTAAGACCTCAAGAAATTAATTTTCAGTTCTATGCTTGTTAAGCTGGATGAGCATTTCACAATGAATAATTTACTTGATTAATTTAGGGCCATCCCTCGTTTACAGAATTTCTTTGTGCTGACTTCTTTGGCCACTTTGTGCATTATTTGAAGTTGCAGAACAGATGGTTCGTTCACATATATTTCTGCATAATGATTGCTCATAAACACTCTGTCCTGGATAGTGCTTTGAATATCTGCTACGCAGGCTTTGTGACTGGATTTTTAACTCACATAGCACATGGGCTGGATTCCCAACTCACTTTTTTTTTCATGTCAAATAATTAAATATTTTCCCAAATTGCATAGGATCTTCAAAAAAGTGAGGGGAAAGTGTCTGGTTTAAAACAAAAGTCTTTAAAGATATGTGCAACTTTCAATTTTTCAATAGTCTACCTGGAGCTATGAAAACTCAGATATTTATGTAGAGATACTAAGCATTTAATGGGAATGAAACCTGTATACTAAGGGATTGATGAAAATATATGGAAAGCAAAATAAGACTCAACAAAACATTTAGAAAAAGCAAACAAATTGACTAAAAGGTACCCACAATGCAGGCAAAAGCTGACATAGATTTTACTGTTGTTGTCAGGAGAGATTCAGAGCTGGTCAAACAGATTGCCAGGCTTTTAACTGGAACAATAGCAGCTCTCCTAGATGATGATGATGATGATGATGAAGTCATCAAATGGATGTCATCTGTCTAAATCAGGTAAGAATTTGGGCAAATTAGCTGTTGTTGGACCAGATATAATATTGGTGTAAAAAGCCCCCAGCAAGCACGATTCCTCAATAAGTCCCTGTAAGAGCAAACAACAGTGATCCAATCCTTTTACTGCTAATGATGTGTTTGTAGATATTTACCTCTGCAGCAGTTTCAGCAGCTGTATCTCGAATTGCCATTAAAGCCTTTCTTCACTGATTAATAGAGTGAAGCTATTGAGATGTAGCATTTCCACTCGTGTTTATCCCGGTGTAACATTGCCATCTACAGGAAGCTTTCCCTGACTTGGAGACTAATTTTACAATCACGGAATAGGAACCACTGGAGGTGAAAATGTGTCCAAAATTAGCCCTGTTTGATCAGCCTGACAAACTGCTATTTTAAAAATTAGCCAGTAATAATATGGCTCACCAACAAAAGCAGTATATTAACCTACTGTCTGGCGAGTTATTAAGCTGAGAGATTGGCATTAATCTGGTTGAATAATACATTAGGACAAAAAGAAACACTTATTAAGGACAAGGGGCTTCTGATTTAGTTACTCACCATTAGTTGATCTGTAAGGTTCTCATACTGCCACACAAAAAGTTTTATGATGTTCTGTTCTACAGATGATTCAGAGAAGCCTTTCTCAGCATCTGTCTTTCTTCTCAGCTTTGTAAAAGGATTTATGCAACACAAATAATTTTTCACCCTGCTAGACACTGCATATCCCTTCAGAGGTACTAAATATACTGCCCAGAGAACCAAAAAGGCAAATATGCAAGAGCTTAATTTTAGACAGCTGCTTAATTTTAATCTTTGTCTTAAAGATAGAATATTTATGACTTTCAATATGGCATCGATTCAGACATATCAGTCTTCTGGAGAAAACTCTAAGACAGTTTCACAACTATTAGCATCCTTGTAATGAAATAAAATGTGTTCAGGATTGAAATGCTGTGTAATCTGACCAAGTATCCCAAGAAACACCACAAGCAGGGTGATATTTTACATAGGAACACTGAATTAGGGCTGACTCACTGAAATTCCTTAGTGGCACAGAGGAGAAAACCAGAATTAAATAGTCATCAATAGTGGGGAAAAGCTGGCGAGGTCATAGGAAGCAATCTGAATGAAATAATCTGATTGGAAGTGTGATCTGTGATGTCAGAAAAAGTGGTTATTGACTTTAATTCAGGGAAGACAGAATGCTGCAAGATATTTTCATTTTTGAGAATCGAAGGAAGAAGTTAATCAGAGGCAAAAAGAACCAGCAGCAATAAAACAGACATCAAATTTGAGATGGAGACTTTCTATGTATGCAGATGAGTCAAAGACTTGCACATTAATGCACTGGGGTGGCTTTCTACTTGGAAACCACTAGATGAATTCCTTAATTTACCTCGGGAAAAAACTGACAGCCAGTTGAAAAAATCCACTCAAAAAGCAAACAAACAAACAAATCACACTGGCCCAAGCTGAACTTTTTTTTTTCATTTCTCAATTCACTAACCAAACTAGAAAATCAATTACATTCACAACTCTATCTAGACACTCTTAATCCAGAAGACACATTTCTGGAGCAGAACAGAGAAGAAGGGGTAATTTTGCTACATGCAGAGTCACATTCTGGTTTCAGATTTCTCTTCTGGCAACTTCACACTGGCCTAGTTTAGATAAACAGATGACAGAAAAAGCTGATTTATTGCTACTTCAAAACTGTCAGTCTCCCATACTGAAGGATGGTTCTAAGCTGGTATCAGGGGGTGTCAGCAGCAGGATATTAAGATGGTTAAGGGAGATGAAGTTGGTTACCACCTGAAGCCAGCGGTGGAGCTGTGAGCAGACAGCCTCTGTACCAATGGTGTTGAGGACACAGATTTATAAGTTAACCTGCCATTTAACTTGCTCCAGCTGACTCAGTATTGTTGCAAGCAGCTGATACAACACTGCGGGTTTCAGGGGAAGAGGCAGAAGAAACTCTTTATCTTGGCCATGGCCAGGAATTGACAGACATTTGCAGAGCATCCCCAGAGTGTGGAGTCCTGGGAGCTCCAGCAGGGCTGGGATTTGTCACTGCAGCTGCTGTGACCAAGATACTGCCAGGAACCACCTGACTGCTGACACGAAAAGAAGCCACTAACTCTCTAGATATGACTCCTTAGACAACCACAGCAGTCACCCAGATCATGATATCTAGAGAGTCTGATGGTGACAGTGTTCTCCTCCCTCAGTGAGGGCCTGCTGTTACTGAATTGAAAATGAATTAAAACAATAATAAATCAGTGTCTTGAGAATGCTCTTTGAGTATTTTCAGGACCATTTTATTTTCCTGTACAACATATTGTTGCCCTGAGTTTTCTGTCTTTTGTCTTTCTGTAGAACTTTCTCACACAGCCTCCTGTAAACAATGTCTATTCTTAGAATGTTTACATACTTCTCCTGTGAGAGAAGAAATGATTGATGGTGATGTCCACCATCCAGGTTGAAGGGGTGGCGACCTGTGTAGCCAATCCCTTGACCTCTGTACAAATGTATAAAAGGAGTTGGATTGTAAATAAATGAGTTAGAGAGTTTTCTACACAGCCGTCTCCTGAGATTCATTCCAGTGTTCCTAAATTGGGACATGCCCAGCTTCGCCCCGCGACAACATATCATTGCCTTACTACCAGAAATGTTGATAGAACACAGAATTTCATTTCAGGTTTATTTTGATTAAAATATTTACAATTTACGTACTTCTTAAGAATCACAAGTTGCCTAAAATATATTTGTGCATGACCTTCCATGTCAGAGTATATTTATTGCTACTGATATATCTCAGAATTTTGAAATTATCTACAGAAGAAAATAATTTGTGGTCTTTAGAAATTTTTCCAGTTTTTTAAATAATTCTGTTAAAAGACTGTATGTCCACACATTCTAGAAGCAAAAATGCTTCACAGAAATTATGACAGTTATAAAATCAATGATTATAATACAGAAGGAAGGGAGGAAAATTAAAGCTATAAAAAAAAGAGAAGCAACAAAGATATTTACACCTTGAGTTTCCTAGGGAAGTTCAGGCGGTGGAAACGCAGCCAGAGGTGACAGGCAGTGGTGGCACTGGAGTGGTGAGGGGTCCCCCTGGGAAGTGTCAGCTCTGTGAGATTGGGGAGGGGGTTCTGGCATGAGGAGATGAGGGGAAGATGCAGCATTTCAGGGCTTGGGCAGAGCACACATCTGCTGCACTTCCCCTCATTAATACCTGCAGATTTTAATAACTTGCAGCAGGGACGAAAGGTCAGCAGCCCCGAGCAGGAGAAATGAGGCTGATCCTTGCACACATCACCTGTCCAACCTAGCATGTAAAAGGGTGCAAATTTTTACCTAAATCGTGGCCTGCAGAGGCTGGCTGTCATGATTTAGTGCAGAGTGGATCTGGTAAAGCCCACGGAGCTCACACAATCCTGGTGAGTTAGAGGCAGTGAGATATCCTTGCCAATCTGTTGCTGCCTCTTCCCTGATCCCAATTCAACTGCTTGTAAGTCACAACAGGGAAGCAGAGTAATGGTTTTGTGCCCACTGTAACCTTAGGCAGTTAGGCTGGGTTATGGGGAAATGACTGTAGTCAGGGCTGTGATGAATGCCTGTGCTTGAACAGGCAATGAATAACTCTGCATTAGAATTGCAAAATATATTATATTTTACAATTTATATTTTACATAAAATATGAACTTCTTCTGGACCTGTGGGAAAAACTTGCAGAAGCTTGGTTGGTATTCACACTGCTAATCCCAGAGATGAATTGGACACCATTAAATAGAAGAAAAATATTACTGAATAAATAGTTAAGGCTAATGGCTTTCTATGCCAGAGAGAAAATAAATTATCCAACATGAGACGCTGTATAGGCCATATCACAGAATTATTAAATAAAATGAGTGGCTCAAAAAACTCATCTAGGAAAATGATGTGGTATCCAACTGTATTTTTGAAAAGGAGGGGCTAATTAAAGGGTGGAATCAACAAATTTTTCAAACTTTATTGCTCTTACTAGGATCAAAGACATCCTTAGCTGATGAGCAAAAGGGCAGTCCTAAACAGGGACCCTAGGGAGCCTAAAGCAGTGAGCCAAAGGAAAACTTTATTTTAGTGCCTGTGGGCAGCAGAACCTGCTCTGCAGCAGATGGTCCCTGTCTGTCTTCTAACACTTTAGCAGCACTAATCTAAGGCACACTTGTGCTCACCTTTCCTTTATTCTCCGCCTGAGAACTACACCACTGCACATGAACACCTTCATCACAATGAAGTTCATCCATGCAGATATCCAGGTACACTTCTGCAGCCAGCACACAAGAACCCATCCTGGCATGGTGAAAACATTTGATTTACACTCATTTAGAGACACTGCAATTTGACAAAAGTAATGGCAAGGAATTCTCATGAAGGCTTTTTGCATATTCACAGCTCCTACGTGGTCCTGCCTTGTCACGGATGAACAAGATGAAGTTCTATCACAGACTAAAGAAGGAGCAGCAGATGGGGCACAGTAGTGTCACAGAATTGGAAGGAAACAAGATCACCTCATCCCACCCTCTGCCATGGGCAGGGACACCTTCCACCAGCCCATGTTTCTCCGAGCCCTGTCCAGCCTGGCCTTGAATGCTTCCAGGGATCCAGGGGCAGGCACAGCTGCTCTGGGCACCCTGTTCCAGGGCCTCACCACCCTCACAGGGAAGAATTTCCTCCCAATATCCCATCCTAACCCTGTCTGCTTTTAGTTGTACAACTCTGGGTGGAAGGAAGAGGCTCCAGCAAGACCCCAGGTACTGCAGTTTAAAAGATTGCTCTGTCTTTGTTTCAGAAGATTTAGGTTTATCCGTTTTCCTTCGATAGCAATGCATTGCACAAGTGTGCAGTTTTCTGTCTAATCAATGTCAGTTCTCTAGAAATGTTAGTCCCCTCAGCAGCCTTCAAGATGGCTGATTTCACAATTTTAAGTGTAGGAAGTGTGATTCCAGAGACAAAAAGACCCATTCTTTCTCTGTGCCAGACAAGAAGAGCAATGTTCAGCCTTAGGCTGGTCTTGTAAGGAAAATTTCCAGAATTCTCACTCTAATCCATCTCCTTCACCACACAGCAAAATCTACATTTACAGAACTAATCATCTGAGTGACTTGTCTGGGTACCTGGAACTGCAATTTGAACTCATCCTGTGGAAAAAATAGCCCAGAGTCACAGGTCCTATGCCAGATATCAGACCGCACCTGTATTCCCTTGCTCTGCTGCAAATTGCAATCAATTACAGATCATTCTGAGTTCATATTTCATATTTATGATTTCCTGTCCTGCCTCTGAGGCAGATAAGATGAAGTTGGTCCAACCAGCTCCTACCTCCCTTCTGCCTCGGGAGAGCTTCAAATCTCTGGCTCACAAAACTTCTTAATGCTGTTAGTGGCAACTCATACTCAGCAAGAGCTGGGCATACCAGAGACCTCAGTTAAAGATTCTCATGTTTTAATCTCTGGAAACTAACAACCAAATCCCTTTTGGAATAAAAAGTACGTAAAAAACTGGGCTCTTGGAGGGCCTCATTATTCCCTGCTGTAACTTGAGGGAGTTCACACAATATCAGGAACTACAGCTGACCTGCTGTGACATTACCCAGCACCTGTGCAGGATCAGCGCTGTGACAGCCAATTTTGTCACCCTGAGAGAAGCCCTCCAATTTCCATGTGTCCTGAGCTCCACGCAGGGACAATGTCAAGGCCTAAATTTCCAATGAGCCAGAGCTCTGAGCTGAGCAGTGCTACAATATAATGTGCATGAAGGTCAGAAAATGCTGTCACCTCAAATATGTATTTTGCACAGTTATTTTCTTAGCAAAGATATTCACTTGAGTATATCACGAAACTGAGGAAAATAACATGAGAAAATTAGAAGAGGCCATGTAAGAAATGAGACAAGCAGGGAAGAACCCCCAGTTCATTTTGACTGCATCAGCATGCTTGATCCAACTTGTAAACCAGCCGTAACAGAGAAGCATTTTCCCTGTTTGAATTGCTTTAAGAAGTGGAATTAGCTTTATAAATATAAATCAGTTAAAGATAATGCAATATTTATAACATGGTATCTGATTTTTCCCCCTTTAGGATTCCATTTAAAAGGAAATAACAAGGAAACAGCGCCCTCAGAAAGACAGCGGGTTTACAATTTATGCTAATTAATTTTCATATTGACACAAAACTAAACCCTGCATTTTATTTGACTGCGGCAAGGAAAAAAAAAAGGCAGATGGAACAAAATAGATTTTTTTTTTCTGCAACAGATAATTCTGTAGGAAAGTCTCTGTTTTTTACCAAACCTGTTAATCCTCATTCATTGTTTTTGTGCCCAGCATGCAGCTCGCTGCACCCAAACCAGTTCCAATCCCTCTCCCAAACCCCCAGACACAAGGGCAAAAGCATAACCGAGAAAAATGGTTCCATTTATTTGAAGCCCTGAAAGGCTCCAATCAAGATCGAGAAGTCATTATTCTAGGAACTATATAAAAAGAAAAACAGCCCATCCCTGACCTGCAAGAGGTTCCAAATTGTCCATTAAATCAAATAACATCATTCAAAGTTGGAAGAAAAAATTCTATTGCTTGTAAAGCTAGGAAAAAATGCAACACCATTCTGTGGCTAGAAAGCCTGTTTGGGATTTGGAAAAAGAACTACCAGTTGGCTACTTCCATTTGTATTCATTGAAGAGTCTGTGCCAAACTCATAATTGCTCTAAGTTGTTGAGTGTCATTGATGCTATATCAAAAAGAAACCCAGGCCACAGAGGTTCATTTTCTATTAGAATTATTAATCAACTATCTGCAAAAGCCTGACATGAAGTTTTCTTCCAACTCTGGCTGAGTCAAATCCTATTTGGTGTTCAAACAGATCCATTTTTCTCTTCTTCCTCCCCACACATATGCCCCATCTCATTTTGGCAAGAATAAAACCACTGAAAGGGATAATATGCAGAATTATGTCTTTGATTAGAGAGTCGGAGAAAAGCTGAAAAGCAGCAACTCCACCACATTGACCTGCTCAGGCCCTGTCAGCTTTACCCCTGTCCTCCAAATACTTACTCTACTTTGTTATACTTTAATTATTCATTCAGGTTTTTCCTACTGTTAATAGAATTTGCCCATCATATTTATTAGTTTATTCAGTTCAGCTGGATTCAGAGTGTAAATAAGATTTTTTTTTCAATCTAATAACCCCTTTGCTCCACTGACTCCATTTTGATTTTTTCCTCCCCCTAATTTTAATAGAAGCAGCAACACTAATTACCTGCCCTCATGTCAGTGTTTCCTCAGCAGCCTCCTCCAGCACTGAATTGCTGGTTTCCTTATTGTTATTGTCATTAGCCCTGGAGTACTCTTATAAGGAACATTTCATTCAGCCAGCATGAGATTCCTGCAACAGAAAAAGAACAGTTTCTTAGTTAGTATCAGGATGCTGTCTATCCTTAATGAGACAGCAGCATGATTAGAAATGGAGATGTTTTCCATCTCACATCCACATTCATTTCAAACCACATTTCAGTGGAGCAAACACAGGCTTATCCTGAGATGCATGTTGTGCCTATTCAAAAAAAAAAAAAAAAAANNNAAAAAAAAAAAAAAAAAAGAAAGAAAAAGTGAATTCTTTATCTCAGGTTTGCAGCTTTCTCAAACATCATAAAATCCTAATTCACTTTTCCTTATTTTAATGGCTTTCCCAGTACAGCTTTTAAGCAGACATGGAAGCTAGATTTATCAGTGTCTGGCAATAACATGGTTCTATAGTCCTCACCTAACCAGGCAGTGTCTGAACTATGCTGTGCAAAGATATCTACTACATTAACAAAAAGGAGAGAGTGATAGTTTAAAGCATGTTAGTAAATGCTTGAGCTTAAAATCTATCTCCCACATCTTATCTCTCCATAAGAATAAACTGATTTATTTTATTTTATTTTATTTTACAGAGATAGCTGTTTAAGAATTTTATTCAATTGAGACAGAAAGCAACTTTATTCCACTGCTTTTCTATTTTAAATATTTGCTTTACTCACTGTGTTGCCTTACATCTTCCCCATTAGTTAAGTCATCTTCAATATTTACAGATAGTTGACTTTGCTAATCCTTGTACAATCTCGTTTTTAAAATAGCTGCCAAATGACTTGGGATGGGAAGACTATGAAATATATTTGGCATCAATTTATTCCTGAGAAGAACAATGTTAGAAATTGGAGGAGAAAAGAGAAAGACTAAGTATTCCTCCAGGGAAAGGTGACACATGGAAAAAAAGGTGACATGAAGGATGGAGTCATGGAAAGAGAGGAGAAAGGTGATCACACTTATTGGAGGAAGAGGATGACACATTTGAAGATATAAAGCAACACAGGAACTCTGTTTTCTCCTGTTAAAAGGCGGTGTTGGACACAGTGAGCTCAGGGGCATTAATGAGGAAAGACACTGTAAATGGCCAATTTGAGGTTTTGGGGGGAATGGAAACCTAAATGAAACCCAATAAGATGTGTCCTACAGTGAAAGCCAGTGAGTGCTGCAGGGACAGCTTAGACTGGGCTTTTGGGGCCCAGCAAAACTTGTATTTTTTGTGTAGCTTCTTTATAAAGCCCACCCTAAGAGCTCAGATTCATGCTCTTCCCTGGCCTACCAGGCAGTGTCTTGTATGGTTTGAAATCTTGACACAGAGGCATAGAGGGAAAATTTCACCTGAATACCTATTCTGAATTCATGATTAGTGCCAAAATTCTTCAGAATTCACGATAACTGACCTGTTATTAATCCATATTAAAGAGTGTCCATGGCACACTAAGTCTGTCGGCATGGGAGCAAAGGGGTTAATTTGAATGAATTTGTGAAGTGGTTTAGCCAAATTGCATTAGATTTTTGTATTAAGAGTTGAAAATGCCTTGATTAAATTTTCTTTACCATCCTAAGTAATTTAAGTTAAATCAAATTAAATTGAGGACATTTTATTTCTGACTATGAACGTGGGCACTGAATTTAACACAGTTTAACTAAATCTCTTTATGAGTGACTGAGGCAGGGAAGGAATCCTTGACAATTGCCACAGCTCCCTAAAGAAATCGAGACAACTCTCTCTAACGACACTTCATTCCTTAAGACAGTTGAAATCTGTCTTGTGCATTTAAGGAGGGATAGGAGGGAAGAGAAAATGTATATGCCTCATGCTGCAACATTATATAATTCCATCCAATACCAAAGGCAGACATTGGACCACTGCCATCCCATATGGCAAGAAAAATGTTCTCCCAGTTTATTATTAATAGTGCTGTGACTCAGCATCAGAAACCATTATTTTAAATATCTTCCACCAGAACTGACTTGGCACAAATCTTTTTGCCACAGAAGGTTGGCCCTGACTAAAACCTTCTACCCAGCCCTCAGATGAGCACAGTGATGCAACAACCTGGTGATCCATTTCCACATGAAAATGAAAGTGTGTCTAGCCTTCAAGGAGTTGATATGGCATTTTGAATTATATATCAGTGAGAAAAATTTACTGGGTAAATGTTAAAATCATTAAAGTAACTTTTCACTGCAAATAGAGAGTGAATGCCTCATCCCAAGACAGCTATGAGATGTATCAGTTTAGGTTTTTAATCCCAAAGTATGCATAAATCTCTCCAGTCTCATCTCTTGTCATCTTCTTGTCAAAAGAAATTTCATTTCACTTCCACCCATCACTACTCCCCATGGTTTCTGTACACATTCCACTTTAAAATTTTATCATGGGAAGAGGGAGGTTCCTTCTAGATTTCATGCAAGGTTAAACTATGAAATCCTCAGAAGAAGAATTTATTAAAAAAATAAAAATAAAATTTAAAAATAGGCTTAATATGGTTAGTAAAAATATAAAATCATAGAAAACCCTTGATATTTTCCCTCTCTCCATCTACCTCCATTTTGCTTCCAAAGTCCAACAGAAAGTGCAGGGTTTGATGCACACGTTCCCTCATTAGTGTGTGTGTGATGCTTTTGGAGGGGAAAATAGATGGATCAATCACCCAGGCTGACTCCCAAGGACTGCTCCCATGTGACATCCCTTCTCCAGCCACAAACACCTCATTAGTCCATAAAACCTGCAAGTATCTAAGGGCTGTAAAAACTCCACCCCACACCAAACGACATTCATTTGAAATGACTTGATTCTTTCAATAACCTGTTACTTTCCATGTGATTTTCCACCTTTTTTTTTTTTTTTTTTTGCATAAGGCAACACACCCATTTATTTCTGCAGGAAGAAGGTTGATTGGAAGGTCGAGAGTGATTTGACTTCATAAAAGCACATAAGGAGGAGCTGGCAGCACAAGAAAGATCTGTGCTTATTAGAACAGGCATGACACATGCATAAGACGTAAATATAATCAAGAGCTTCTCTTCAGTACCTGTGGTTGTCAAATCCCAGTGAAAGATCATTTCCTGCTGCAGATCCAGGTGTATGAGCTCCAGCAGACAGGATGCACTCTCCTCTCAGCTCCATCCACACATAAGGAGCCAGTTCAATGTGCGACAGAGCAATGAATTGAGTGTCTTCTACTTTGTTTCAATAGAAACCAAGTTTTAAGGGATGAGACCTTAGATAAAATATTGCCTGTCACCTGACACTTTACAGAGTGCTAGAAAAAGGGAAAAAATTACAAAAGCAAAAAACAAAATAATAATTTTGCTCATAATAGTATCCTAATATCCATATGAGGATGGACATTAATTTGGCATTCTGTGACATCTGCAACTTCAATGATCATCTATCACCATTTACGAGGATTATTTATCAATTTTTAACTCTTTGAAAGTAACTCTCAAAAGGGGATGAGAGACAAACTTTGCTTTTAGATTTCACAGACACTTGCAGAAAAAAGAAACAACAAACTTGGTTCCCTTGAGCTCTCTCAAAGGTTTAAAAGGACCCTTATGTGCCTCACTTTTCATGTCTCTGCCTCTTCCTGGTCCTCAGTTCCTCTCTTTAGGATTTTAAAGTCTATTTCAAATGCCTTTATCAAATAACATTAATTCCCAAACTCACATGCTGTTTAGATCTATTCTTCTCCTCTGTCTTCACATCCCAGCCACCATCCCAGGATATTACTCAATTTTTTCCCCACAGCCCCAATCTAATACCTTGTTTCCATCTTTGGCTCAGCCACTTCCAGGTTCCCTCTCCTGTACCCAAACCTTTATCAGATCAATACCTGTTGTACTTTTACCCCTTCCTTGTGTCTCTTTTCCCCTTAATCTCTCATCTGATCCCAGTGTCACTCCAAAGAATTGGCTTCTCACTTCTACTTTTTACTTTGGCACCAGATCACCTCTGTACCCACCCCTGCCCAGAGCTCCTTTCCCCTGCTCTCAATCCCTGCCCCATCCCTTTGAATTCAGTGTGATGAGTCCTTCTCAAGCTGCCTGTGCTGTGGGATGCAGGGAGAAGAATCCCATTTGGATGGCATTTTGTCCCTGGATAAATGCAACCCAGGAGGTTTCATTGCTATTCCATTTTCCTTGAATTTTTGTGACACTGATTTTGAGACAATTTTAGGAGTGGGCGTATTGTACATCATAAGCACACAAGAGCTTCTGGCTGCAACCCAGCAGAAACCTCCTACATTTCACAGGTGGTTTGTGAGCTGCAGATGGAGAACTTCTGTGCAAAAAAAAAAAAAAAAAAAAGCTAAAAAAATCATCCATCCTTATTTGTCCTTTCATTACTATTGGTTCTCACCACTTCTCTGCCTTTCTGAGAACTGCAGAACTGTGTTCAGCTTAAAGAAAGCTTTTAAAGGCTAACAAGCTCTCTTATTTTACAACACTATTCTGACTGCTACCGAACTATTTACTTCATTAATTTCTATTTTTCCTATTGTCCTTTATGCAATTGGTGAGAAATTTGGTCCTGGCTGGCAATAGGACAGAAAATAGTGTCCCAAAGGGGTTTTTGCAGAGAGAAATGTGGTGTGCCAAGGACAGAGCAAAGGAGGGGATGGGTACAGAATCACTAAGGTTGAATCTCTAAGGTTGGAGAAGAACTACAAGATCATCAAGTCCAACCTTTGACTGATCCCACCTTGCCAACTAAACCATTGCACTGTTACATAGTTTCTTGAACACCTCTGGGGATGGTGACTCCACCACTCCCCTGGGAAGCTCATGGGAGTGCTGGTCCACCCTTTCAGTGAAGAAATTCCTCCTGGTGACCAACCTGAATCTTCCCTGGTGCAGCTGGAGGTTATCCACTCTTGTCTTGTTGCTTGTCCTGCTCCTGGGAGACGTGGCTGATGCCCACCTGGCTACAACCTCCTTTCAGGTATGAATGAAGGAACAAATCTTTAACAGCCTATTCAGACACCAACCCACCAAATTTCACAATATAAATTTGCAAGGACTTTCATGAGCCACTAAGCTGCCTGTTTTCCCTGCCAGGCTGAATTTTCCCTGCTGAGGCCCTTCCTTAAAGGAACACTTTGCTAACCAACAAGTCTTTTAGCAACACCACTTTTAAGCTTTTGATCTTGCTGCCCAGCTCTGCCAGATCCTCACTTCCAAACAGTGCATTAAGGTAAGAGCTGCTGAAAAGCACAACATCTATCATCTAGTGAACTGTGATATCACAGCCTGCAACACCAATTAAATAAATAAAATGTGCTCCACACTGCACTGGGGAAGAGCCTGACTGAGGTGTACAAAGTCATGGACATCATTTGACAATGTGGAGAATCTTTACTCACCAAGCTCCCACCAGTAGAATGAGAAACACACTGGCATGAGATACTGAGATAAAAGCAGGTCCTTTTTAATGTGGCTTTAATTTGTTGACATGGGCTTATCAAAGCAGACAGTAACAGCAGGTTTAAAAATGGATTGGGCAAGTTCATAGGCAGTCAATTAAAAAAAGAACTTGTTGTTTTTCCAGCTAGCTCATCTGCTAGTTTCAGGCAAAATTAAAGGTAAGAAGAAAAGGCCATTTATCTTTAAACTGACTTCAAATTTGCTTCTAATCAGCTGGGAACTTTGTTTGTTGTATTTAAGAAAAAAAAGAAAAAGCTAATTTAAAAGAAAAATAGAAATGTATTTCAAGTCTTATTGCTTCTGTTCATTTTCATCAGACTCAAGTACTTAGACTCTCAAAAGGACATAAAACAGTGAAAATGGTACTCATGGCAGATGAAAAATACACCCACTGCAATTATTTTATAATTAAGCCCTGATGGTGTAGCATTTAGAAAGAGTCAACCTATCAGAAAAACCCAAGTCTATAAAGACAGGGCTGGATTTGCAAGTGCTCTGCTTGTGC
Source organism: Cyanoderma ruficeps (assembly GCA_008694505.1). Lineage (NCBI taxonomy): Eukaryota > Metazoa > Chordata > Aves > Passeriformes > Timaliidae > Cyanoderma > Cyanoderma ruficeps. The sequence continues at coordinate 5,686,783 of VZDJ01000301.1, read as the reverse complement.
TGTTAATGAAGGAGAAATCAAACGAGAATAGGATGAAGAAAAGTTATAAAACTGTACCTTGGACATTTCTCCTTGGTGATATCATGTTCTCCTCTTAGAGAAACAGCTCAGAGAGACAGATGTGTAACAAATAGAAGGTAACAGTACACAGGTGTTTGTTGCTCTGGTTTCAGCGTCCAGCTGTGTTCTAATGCTACGTGCCAGTGCTTCACTAACTGCTGTCCCCTGGACCAGTATTTGTGTCCATATCATTCCATGCTGCCTAGATAACAACTAAAACACAGGGCATGATCTGTGCATTCATGGGGAAACGAAAATAATAACATGGTCACTTAACCCGACCCTTTCCATGCAGCTGTAACCTCTCATTAAGCAGCAGCCTCCAACAGGCTGAATTTTGAAACATTGCAGTGTCCCTGCTACTTGAGAGGTTGTGAATTTGCTGACTGATCCCAGCATTCCTCACTGTTAAAAAAACCAGAGAATTTTAACAAAAACAAGTCCAGCTCCCACCAAGGATAAAGCAAAAACAGCACTGCAAAGATCTAGAAGATGTCAGCCATTGTTTAGAAGTAAAAAGAAACCAGAGTCAAACAATGTTCAAAATACACAGTGAAGACACAGGTTGGGTCTTCAAAGGAACTCTAGAGCTGGGACTCTCAAAGGGAGATATTTAAAATACTCATTTTGCATATTTTATATGCATCAACTTGAAAAAACATCCATCAATGAGTAACAGTTTGGAATAGTGACTTGATGTTCTTTTTCCTTACATTACTGAAACGTTAATTTCAATCAAATAAAGGGAAATATGAACTTTAGACTCACCAGGTTCTCCACCACAAGGCCATGGATTTAAATAGATGGTATAAAAAGAGAGCTGGTTAATTTTACATCCTATTCATACATGAAACCATTGACACAATGAGGACCTCAGCACACTGACATGGTTTTGAGAAGTTCAGTTAACATTTCAGTTACACGCAGAGCTCATCTCTGCCCTTTAGGAAAGGGATATTTTCTTATAATGCACAAATGTGGCTAAAAATATCTTCAATCCAATTCTAATTTGTCTTGCCACACAAAAATAGCAAGCAGCACAATTAATATGCATAAAACATAAACCCATTAATGTACTGCATTTAGGTGAGTTAAAGGAAGTGAACCAAGATCATAATAAATCTTCTTATGTGCTTTTGGTGATACACTGACAGGTAGGAATTAAACATGCAAGGAACTTTTATTGAACTGTCCAGATCCTGTTTATATTCAATCAAAGTTGCCCACTTTATCATGCTGTTCTTGACATTGCTGTGAAATAGATAACAGCTAAATCAGAGACTGTCAAACTGAAGTAACTTTCAGGAATTAAATAGTAGCGCTGAATGAAAGCCATAATTGAAATGCACAAAAAAAAGAAAAAAAAAAGCCTCTAAAACAATGGGAATTGTTTTAAAACAGTGGCAAACTTTAGATGACATTGAAGAGACAGCAGAAGTCCCTGATACAGCAACAGTATTAGGCAGATTGTTTGGGCAAAATGTCATTGTTGGAGTTTCTTGTGCCTTATTACACACAGACATCATCTGGGACTCTGCACAGTGCTGAATTACTATTTACAGCAGTTTGACCTTGAACATTGGAGCTGCATTAATACAGCCCATTCCATGGAACTGATAGATAGTTAAGAGGTCAGTGAAAATGTATTATAGATTTTTGTATTCAAATAGGAAAGAAAAAAACACAGAGATTTGTATAGATACTAAAAGGAAGCATCTGTTCATAAAACACCTGGACTAGCAAAGGACAGCCTTTTCTACACAACAGTTAAGATGCAATACATTATTGATCAAGCATTGTAACAAGTTTAGCAGCCTTTCAGAGCTCTCATGATGCTCTAATTATGGGATGTAAATTGGAAGCTCTAAAATATGTGAATTTCCTGAAGATGAAATTTAGCCACCCTCAAGCATGCTCGATTAACTGTGTGACAAAGAATTGCAAGCAGGAGTTTAAAATTCAGTATTCATTCAAAAGAAACCAATTTGAGGATTTCAAATACTCCACTAACAGCAAGAGACTACCAGTATATAGCCTGATTATTTCACATCCTAAAGCTTTTCTCACCCCTACATTTATAGAGACATCTGCAAATGCTAATAGAGTTCTCTCTAGGATGGGGATCATTAAGTCAAAGTACTCAAGCACAATGGGCAATGAAAGATTGAATTGGCTAGTGCTCATAACAATTGACAATGATGCTAATATATATCAGTACTTCACTGAATTTGTGCAGTGTATTCAACATCTGGAGACTCTTCCCTGGATTTTATGCAATCACTATAAAACTTTAAATAAATACTCACTAACATCCACGCATTTCAAATATATATCTGTATCCTGTTTTTCATTATCTGGAAGTGCCCATAAAAAAACTTGGGGAATAAATGGGAGAAGAGAATAATGAGCACTTTTCATACTGTGGGCAGGCAGAAAGGTGGTACAGTAAAATCTGCTCCTGCACATGATACCACCACCATGTCCATTTGAGACTTGATCTGACACCAGTTCAATCACTGGGAGATTGTCCCTGATTTCTAACGAGTTCAAGAGCTCCCCCCTCAAAGTGTTTTCAGCAGGGAGGTGGGAACTGCTGAGGAGAAAATCCCCTCACTCTGTTGGTATTTGGTCACACTCAGAACAAAAAGCACCAGGGGGTTTCAGGTGGAGAATAAGAGCAAAGGTTTCTGTCCCCCCTCAGGCCTGAGAGCAGCCTGCAGCAGATGCCTGGGGAACCAGGCAGGCCCAGTGCACCATTCCATCTGGTCACACTTGGAAATGGCACCCTGAGCTCATTGCAGTGTAATTCATTTAGGAGAATGCAAAATTACACTGCAAAGGGACTGCCTAGAGCCTTCCTCTTCAGGCAAAGCTCCTCTTCCCATCTTGAGATCGGAGGGCTCAGTTTTCCTCCACCCTGAGGAAAATACATCCTTGACTATAGATGCAAATATTATTATGGATCTCCCTCGTACCTATTTGCCTTCAAAAGGCAGAACTAAAACCCAAAACAGATTAAACTGCAAAATTTCATGTCAAATTCTTGCTTGAGCCAGAGGTCGTAGTTTGTTGATACATCTACACACATGGAACTGATAACTTTCCTGCACAATCACATGATACTTGTTTCAAAATAAGACCTTTTTCACAAATTTGCCCCTGAATGCATTACTGACTGTGAACATATATCATCACTCATCTGTACAGGAAACTTTGGGACATACAGTGTTTAAACTATTAAAAACCCTCATTTAATCACTACAATAACATGAAGAATGGATTTATGGTTTACCCTTGTAAAAGACACTTATGTTTGTTTTTTCTCTTCAAATTATGGAATATAAAAGTAATATTTTTAATAAAATATTTATTTTGTCAGCCTTTCATACCACCACGTATCATTTGTCAGTAAGAAACAACTGGAGTAGGATTAGACACCTTGAAAAACATAGGACAGGTTTTATGGCATATGGCAACAGACTTGTGTCTGTTAAGAATAAATAAAAGTATAATCTACTTCATCATGATTTTTCTCTCATTGTGAAATTATTCATTTCTTTACAATCCAGCAGAAAAAAAAATGGAACATTTCTGCTCCATATACTGTTGTCTCTCAAGATCAGCAGTTCTTCTCACACTGTGATGGATGCTGCACTGGATTGTAGAACCCAACTATACCTGCTCTGCCATTTCCTCAATGTTACATTCATTGTATCCCACAGCATGAACTCACAGTCAAGATCCTGAATACTGCTCCATGATAAATATCACAGATGAAGAGATGGTCCAGCGCCAACATTATTTTCATGGTGCTGGCACATTTCCTGAGCAACATGCTTGGTAGTAAACACTGTTTCAGTTGCAAAAAGTTCTCAGGCGCTGCTGTAGCATTCAGACAGAAAGTAATTTTTCTAAGCATTTTAATACACTTCATGGAGTTATTTCATTCAGCAGCTCTTTCTACAAATCAATATTTCTCTTTCATTCCCTGAGTGTTTGTTGGAGCAGGGGGTGATCCTGTCAATACTCACACCAGTGAGGAGTTCAGCTGCACTGGTGCCCTGTATTATTCAGCTGTACGACACATCCAGTGAAGAGCTGGCAAGACTCGTAGCCTTGATATATCAACTCAGCTCTTCCCTGAAATACAACCATCTCTGGGGTACAGCTTGATAAATATTCAACAGCACAGGGAAACACTACACTGCAGATTTAAGACTCAATCTGGCAAATACTTACACAAGAGTATATTTTCTTCACGCTGCTAAAGAAAAATACTTATATGTATAAACGTATTCATAGGCACAGGATTGCAGAGTACAGGACCCAAGAGAGGAAGGAGAATGGAGGAGAAGGAGGAGAAAGCCTTTCCAGTGCACCCCAGAGGCTTCATTGTGAATTAAATCTCTTGCCAAAACATAGAGAGGATGTAAGCTGGTCAAGCTGGCAGCAGCTTGAACCAAAACCACTCAGGAATGCTCTGTATCAGGAGTGGGGATGGCAGCCCAGCACTGCCAAAGGTCCAGTGAACCCAGGAATGTAACTGAGCACTGCTGACAGCAAAGCAGGCTGTTTAAACATCTGGGCATGAAGATGGAAGGGGACAGGCTGGAGTAAATGCACTTTGCAGGCATAAGCTGCAGAATCTATCTCAATCACGTGTCCCTCTCAGTTTCACCCAAGATTTGGTAAAATTTGTTGAACAATCCACAGCATCAGAAGGCCTTCAGAAAACTCAGCCCATGAACATTTTCACAGATGAGATATTTTAGGTTTACAATGGCTAGTCTTTGGACATCTGATCAAATATATTCCCTATTTTTTCATAGGAAACTACTTTCTTCACTGATCTTCCCTCATTTCAGCACTATAAAAAGAAGGCACTTTAAACACCTCTCTGGCACTGCTTCCCAGAGAAATGCTTCCCTATTTCACTCTTCATAAAGGTCTGCAATAAAGAGATCCCTGTAAGCCATCCTTTCTAAAACTGTATATTCCATTTAATAACTCATACAGAACCAGAATTACAGGAAATGTGTTAATGGGTTCCTTTTTTTTTTCATAGCCCAGGCTTAATTCAAGCTCTTCAGTGCACAGAAATGGAGAATTTTTCATTCTCTCCTGTTTGGGCATGCACCTTAGTGAAGTATAAGGTGGTCTCTTCAATCTGCAGAAACTCACTGACAAAAAAGATAGATCTATGATATTTGGTGATCACATATTAGAAATGCATTGCAAAACTTGCTCAGGCAATTATTCAACAACAACAGGCTGAAGTCAGCGGAACCAATCTGAAAAGGCTGCTTTTGTTTTGTACTTATGGGCAGTGATGCCCCTTACTCTGACATTAACAAGTTTATCTAAAACCATAATGGCACAGCTGCAATTTATTACCTGGAGGGTTGATTTTTGGCAGGTTGGTTGGGTTTGTTTTCTTCAATGTTTTTTGTTCTCTTTTTTAATGTGCAAAATTGGGGTTCCCACTTCTGTCTTGTTTAAGCCTGGGTTTTATCCATAAAGGGACATTTTACACAGCTGAAGCTTTAAAGAAAGTAAATGTCAATTCAATTTGTCCTTTCAACCCACACCAATTGAGGAACAGTAATTTTTTTTGCTGATGAAAGTCTCTTGGCCCTCTGGCAAACTAAGATTTAGTGACAACTGATATTTCCAAAGCTGCATGCAGGATTTGGGCATACAATTTCCATTTTGTTCTTGATGTATCTGAAGCTACAGATGTGAATAGGTAAAAACCTACAGCAAACTGCAGCGCAGCAGATGCCTAGCTATGAGCACACCTTGTACTGAAACACATTTATTTGTAAGAATTTGTAAGATCAAGCAAGCCCTGATTCATTCTGCTGTAAATACCTTGCTACCAGCGTGGTGTTAAATTATTTTGGGGCTACGTCACATGCTTGGACCTTCAGAAATGCAAGGCTACTACTAAACAACAATATTTCTTTTCCTTGGGAAGGAATTGTATGGATGTTTTCTGTACTTGATGTGGAGTTATGCTCAAACTATCATATTTTGGGTGGTAATTAAAAATGAAATTACTATATCTATTCTCTCCTTTTATAGTTTTATTTTTTTCATTTCTCATGTCTGAAGTCCTTCTCCAGACCAAGAACTCCCTAGTAATTCCACTGATGATTTATATTGGTAAAGAAGATTTCTAGGGCAGCTGCCACCCCCATCTTTTTGGTTGAAGAAAAAGAGACAATGAAATTTCAAGAGAGCAAAAACTGAAAAGGGCAAGGGAAGAAGGAGACCTCCAAAGCTTATACAAACTTTCCATTCACAATCGAATATATCTGGACAAGCCCAAACTGAATCAAACTTCTGAGCTTTTAGCCACTTATGCACTGAGTGCATTGAAGGTGTTCTTTTTATATTTTTGGGGGGAAAATATAAGCCACATTTACCATTCTGAAAATGAATGTTCTCTTCAATTTTCTTTTCATAACACTAAAAAATTGGGTTGATGAGCATTTCCCTTAAAATTGTTTCTTCTGCCAACAGTCTACAGATATATTATAACCACCTATCATTGGAGTGACAATATTGCATTATCCATTAAAATAATGGGGATATAGGAAAATCTAGCTCCTAAAAATGTTTGAAGCTGGCTCAATAACTCACAGATTTCTTGAGGTTCAGATAACCTTTATTTCTGTGAGTAATTATCTAAGATATTTGGGCCAATCTTTTGGGACTTTCTTTTAAAAAGAATGAATATTAAGAACTAATTGTGCCTCCTTAGGATATAAATATTCACTTTTGGCACTAAATGCTATACCCCAAATTGTTTAAGATATATGTTATTTAGTGCAATCTGTTCAATAAAGGCAATATCATCTGCTTCTCATCAGTTTTGACTAAGGCTTTGTTAGATTGAAACATCCCTTGTCAACACATTTTCAAATGAACAGGAATTCAGGCTGTTTTTGTCCTTTTTGTTCCAGTCGATACAATGGTTCACAGGATTAAATTAAATGCAAACTCTACAAAGGTCACAAGCTATTGGTCCAAAGTAGCCCAAATTAATCAATGCATAAAGGTCTCAGTACACCAAGGGATACCTAATATTCCTGAGCAGTTAAATTTCAGGGCAGCCCCATGGGTAAGGGTATAAATTCTGTTGGGGTGTTAGAAACACTGGAGATACATTTTCTGACACCCACGTGCCAAAGGAGTGTGAAAACTTATCTGGTGGCCTGTCATTCCCATCAAAGTCTTCAGCAGAGCTATGGTACCCCTGCAAATTCTTGAGATTTCCTGCTGAGAAAAGAAGTTTGGGGACAGTTATTATACACAGCTAATCCCCCACCAAAAAAATGAAAAAAACCCTTCAAGCATCCGTACACATTGAAAGATACAAGTCCCTAAATGAATTGCTATAGCAAAATTTAAAGGGTAAAATGCCACAGATCATGTAAATACCTTCAACTCTGAGTGCAAATCCCAGACAAAGTTCATTGGCTCAGCAATTATCCTGTGTGGACCTTGTGCTTGGCCCTGCACCCTCAGAAAGGTCACTGGAAGGTTGTGACCCTATCAAAGGCCTCTGGTGAACTGTGTCAGTGAGGCAGCACCATCCCTGCTGCTCATGGAGACACAAGGAGAGCAGCCAAGCTGCAACTGAGCAAATGTGCCTTGTTTTATCCACAGCTGGAAGGATAAGGTATGGCAGGTTATGTTCTGCCTGTGTCAGGAGGACTTTGCTGGTTTGATGTGCTCTCATTAGTGTTTTTATGTAAAGTGTTTCTTTTTAGACTAGTGGTTTTTAAAAAGGTTAGTGGCAAGGAGTGAGGTGGGTCTGAGGCAATTATGTCTCAAACCAACAATAGATTTTATCTTTGTATTTTCTGGGTAAATCGTTTTCCTCACACTAGGAAGGAATGCCATCATCTGCCAGCAGCACACTTCTGAGGAACAGGGCTACACTTAGACTTTTTATTCTTTTATTTGTTTTACAATCCTTTATTTTTCAGATACTGAATTTATATAGTCAAGATTGCACCCACAGGGTGAATATTTGTATGCTTCCAACTCACTTCAGGAATGTTTACCTCCTTCTACTGTTCCACATAAGAAGTTAAACACCCACTGCTTTCACCTGGTACATTTTTGTTAGCTGAAGAAGCAGAAAATATTCAGCTTATGTAGGTTAAACTCCTACTCCTCGGATAAATCCACGTAAAGGGTGGCCATATGGCATATACAGAAGAATACCTGTCCTGGTTTTGGCTGGGATAGTTAATTTGCTTCCTAGTAGCTGGTATAGGGCTGTGTTTTGGATTTGTTCTGGAAATGGTGTTGGTAACTAAGGGATGTTTTAGTTATGGCTTAGCAGGGATTACACAGAGCCAAGGCCCTTTCTACCCCTCACCCCACCAGCAAGGGGGCTGGGGGGCACAAGATGTTGGGAGAGGACACAGCCAGGACAGCTGAGACCCAAGAGATATCCCAAACCTCATGGCATCATGCTGAGCACATAAACTTGGGGAAAAACTGGCTGGCCATGGGTCAGTGGGTGGTGAGCAATTGCCCTGTGCCATCACTTGCTTTGTATATTCCAATTCTTCTGTCATTATCATTATTATTGCTGTTATTGTTGTAATTGTTGTTACATCTTACAGAAAATATCCTGAAAATCTTCAAACAGAGAGAAATTTAAAAATATAGAAATCCAAGTTTACCATTCCATTACTCATCTCAGGTTCACTCTTATGGCTCTCTGTACAGCAGCATAGATTTCCAGAATTAATTAACTATAAATTTCTATTCTGGAACTTGATATGGTAATGCAGTTTTAGCTGATCCTATGTAAAAATCTATGGGACTGATGAATACACTTGCATCATTCTCCCCCCCCCACTTCTATTTATTCTCAAAAATTAATTTGCACATTTAAAAGTCTTTTCTTTGTGCCTTTGCCTTTTCTGTGTCATGGTGTAATAGCCTATTTCTTGTGCTGCAATTGATTACATTTACAGAGTGAGGAGAGAAATCTGAAAGCCTCTGATAATGGGAATGTTTGTCTAAAAACATGTTGATAGGAAGCTTACCATCTAAACACTAGATATTCTCATTTTCTAGCAAAATCTGGACTCATTCTTATATTATAGTGAGAGCAAAAATATTATGTGAAGGGGACCAGTCGTCTAATTAAATGAATATATTAAAAGTTTCTGGTTTTGACAGGTAAGAGGTAGCTGTCATTCTTTCTGGCACTTTGTGAATTACTTCTGTCCTTCATTATCCCAAAAGATTATTATTGCTCTGTTTCTTGCGAGTGTAGTGAGCTAGAACAGCAGAGATAATAGGTTATTATAGGAAAATTTGGCTTTGACATTTATATGATAAATTTGAAGTCAATTAGAGGGAAAATACTCCATTAGATAAAGTGAGTGTACCAATTACGCAGTGAAGACTTATTGCTAATGGCATAATTGAAATTTATAGAGTGGTGGTCCCAGCACTGTAGAATTAGATTGCATAAATGATGGCAGTAGCAAGCATGTAAACATTTTTGTTCCTAGTCTTTTACAGGCAGACGATGGAGGGAGGTTTTTTATTAGGATTCCACCCTGATGTTAAATATAGAGAGTTACCAGGAAAGGACTGATGTGAGACACTCACCTTCTTCCATAAGTTCTAGTAAAAAGAAAATAAATATCCCTTTTTGGTAAAAGTTGTATGCATTTTCATGGAAATTAAATACATGCATAAGGAAATATTAAGAGAAAGTAAAAATAAAGCATTCCACGGGAAGAATTAAACAAATATGTAACTTAATATGAACACCAAGCTACAGGGGAAACAGAAAAATATTTGGTCAAATTTAGGTATAGAGGTGGAAAAACGGGGAGGGTTTCTGCCTTAGATATTGAATTGTAAAATAACCTGACGAAGAAACTACATGAAATTCAATTTATAGCAGTTCAAAACTAGATGGAAAGATATGCTGGAAGATAAATAGTGGAGAAAATCATGTCAGATTAGACCAAAAGGACGGGTTAGCCAGGATTTGATTAAAAACTTGCCAGTCATGCTTTTAAAAATTCTGCATTTTCTAAAAGCCTTAAGGCAAGCACAAAAGTTGGGAAAACAGTACAAGTAGGGAATATACCGAGCCCCCCAGTTGTGATGTGCTATTTTTCTGTTTGTTTCCTCATGTTCACATCCAACTGTTCCCTCCTCCCTCACCTCCTCTCATCCTGCCAAGGACCCAGCACGAGGCTGCAGCTCTGTCCCGGTACATCAAAGGCTGGTGACAGAGACAGAGGCTCAGCTGGGAGCCAGATCCATGCTGGACACTGCTGCCTGAGCCCACAGAATCCCAAATTTCTCCTGCCAACACAAGAGGCAGGTCTGGGGCTTTCAGCAGCTCCCAGCAAACGCCTCAGCACGAAGGGCAAAAGGAGCTCAGTGATCAGCACCCCGAAATTCTGCAGGATCAGCTGTGGAGCAAAAGCTGAAAGAGGAACCAGTGTCCATCCTGGGCAGTGTCCAGCCTGTCAGTGCTGTGGCAGGGCACAGCTATGGGAAATGAGAAATACCAGCATGAGGCCAGAGAAGGGCACACAGTTAGTATTTTAAATGGGATTGTCACCATGCAAGCCTATCAGATTTATGCTTCAATACAAAGAGGACCCACATCTCAAATATGCTGATCATCTCCACAGACCTGCGGGGGAATTAGTACCTGGTGAGGGCCTGGCACAGGTTGCCCAGAGAAGCTGTGGCTGCCCCATCTCTGGAATTGTTCAAGGCCAGGTTGGACAGGGCTTGGAGCAGCCTGGTCTGGCTGGGAGGTGTCCCTGCCCATGGCAGGGTGTTGGGATGAGATGGTCTTTAAGGTGCCTTCTAGCACAAACCATTCTATGGTTCTATGATTCTATGAATTTGGACATTCATCTGCCAAAAAAAGTGAATTCATTATGTGCCAAAATAGGAGCTTAAGATTAAATTGAAGTTAACTCAAGACCTTCAGCTTTGATGATTTTGGTTATGATGTACTAACCTGAAAAATCTTGGTGGTGCAGAGCTGGATCTGTAACACTGTGCTGGGCTCTGGTGGGATCTAAAGGATGTTGCTCTGCTTTTACCCACTCCATAGGACAAACAGACACAGCTTTACTCTGGGTGTTATTCCTCAGGTAAACAAGATGTTCCTCAAGCAGAAGAACCCATAAACCTGGTTCTTTATAGATTTGGGTCTTTGCTCCTCTGACCCCACACTCCCTGTCAGCAGCACCAGTGTCCCCCTCTCCTTCCCCTCACTCCCCCTTTGCCCCAGGGCTGAACTCTGCAGGTGAGTAACAATCTCTGCAGAAGCCAGGCTGGAGGCAAACACAGCAAACAGCTCCCACAGGACAAGTGTGCAGTGCTGGAGTTCAGCCTGCCTTTTCCCAGTGGGCTAATCTGGGTCTCTCCTCCTCAATCTGATCACAATCTTTTTGCAAAGATAAGATAGTGAGAACATAATTTACCTTCTATTTCAAAAGTTCCCAGCTGATAACTGGAGAGAAAAAAGACCCAACCTACTGTTTCTTTTAGAAAGTAGGTGAAAAATAAATTTGAGACACTATTTTTCACAAATGTAGTTAAAATAAAACAGCAGATATCCATTATAGGCACAACAATACGTGCTGAAGCTAAGGTTGCTTTGCTGTTTCTATTGTGAACTGTGTTTCCTGAGCTGTCATCATTTCTTCACTGAAATTTTGCTGCCTATTGGGTTTTCTGCAGTTGGAAATAAGGAAAGCAATAGTCCCTGTGTTACTTACTGCAGAGCAAGGGATGAGACAGAAGCCTAAATCATTTCTGGCTGGCCTGCTAATTCTTCTTAACTTATCCTACTTATAGGACCCCATCTCACCTCTGCAGCTACTGCAGCCCAAATAGCAGCTTAGACCCCACTGACATTTCTTCTTTGTTTTCAAAAGCCAACTCTACATGCCTTCAGATACAAAATATTACCGTTATTTAGGTCCACACAAAACCCATTCCTTCCAAAATGCTCTCTCACAAATCCAGCACTTATTCCTCCTCAATCCAGTTTCTACTCAATCCAGCATATTTCCAGTTTCTCTTCTGTGAGCTTCACTTGCCACTCCCATTCAACCAGGCACAATGAAACATGTGCAGTGCTCCCCTCCATACCCTAGATGACTGATCCTCACACCCCTGAGGAAAACTTATTCCTTTCCACCTGCAATCCTTATCTCTGCACCTTCAGCCAGAGGTACAACTTTCAGAGAACACAATCGTAAACATCATCCATCAACATTTCTGTATGCATCCCCAATGACTGAGTACAAGGGATGGAAACTTCCAAGGAACTGCCCTGACACGGTTATGCTGTGTTACCTGGTATGTCAGCTGGTGTGTTATTGAGGGACATTCCTCCTGCTGCTCCCTCCAGCAGAAGTCTGCAGTCATTAAGGCATTAGTGCAAAGCATGCACGTATGCACACGGAGCTGTGCTGCTGCCTCTGGGTCATGTTTAATGAATGAAGCGTGGCTGAAGTGCACTGGGACTCAGCCTATCCAAATTGCTTGTTCTGAGGATGCCAGTCTGAGCTTCAGCCTCTTATGCTTAATGTCATACAAGGGACTACTTGTAGAAATAGAATGGAGATTGCCTCTTAATTTTGACTTATTTTCCTTTCGTGTACAACACTGCTGTTTGAGGATGCTGGTGTGGTTCCCTCCTTCGTTTCCCTCCGCTTAACTCACAACGTTGCAACTGAAATTTCACCACTTAAAAATGTTTTTAACACATTGGGCTTTATTTGCCTCTTTGTTCTTTGTTTAAAAAGCTCAGTGCTTCTTGATGAAATTCAACCCGAGAGCAGGAAGATGCTCAAAGGACAGGCAGAGATTTAAAAGCTCCAAGGCTGGAGTTTTATTTATGCTAAATATTGCTGACTCCACTTGGTCTTTTAGCCAACTCTGATCTAGCTCAGTTCACTCTTCCTAGGCCTCCTGCCAAAGCAGAGCTTGCTTTTGTTTAGTATGCTTAGTGTATTTTTATTATCATATCCTTTGCCCTGCTGGGGAGTTTTAGAGTTTTATTTCAGTTCCAGATTATTATTTCCTATGATCTGCTCAAAGTGAAATCCAGTTATTTTTTTGCTTAACCATCTGGGGTAGCAAAATGAAAGAACAATTTGCTATTTCACTGCTCCCTCACACTTCCTACAGCAGGTAAATAACTGGATTCAGGTTCAAAACAACTGTGCATTTGACAAGTTATTGACAAATGTTTTGGTGGACCAGCAAAGAGATTTTTTGGCTACAAGCCCACATTAGTAGTTGACATAAACGCTAAAGCCCCAATTCTCTTTGCTGTAAAAAAACAACAAAAGTAAAAGCAGCAGATCAGCATGGAAAGTGACACCAGAATCAAGGTCTATTTTCATCACATAAAATGAGAATAAACCTATCTGCCCCATTTTATCTCAGTCCAAATGAACAGATTTAAAATTTAACCAATTTTTTAAGACCACGTAAGTCTTCTAGACAGCATCCTCTCCATTTCTCTCTTCCTTCCCCAAATATCAATTCTAAACAGCATTGCCAGGTAGATACATTGAATAAGAGACACAATTACCTTCTATTCAGAGCTACTCCCTGTATGCAAGCACCCCAGACAGCTTTGGACTAAAATTATAAACCAGTATTGATGAAACAATTTCCTTCAGCTTTTATGTTCGCACTCAAGGATGTACCAAAACAAGCTCTAATGGTCAGATTTCAAAAGAAGCTGGTATGAGAGCTCCAGCTGGGAACAATGACAGCAACTAAGCCTGCAGCCCTTTCAGAAGCACAGCCTGATGGTATCCAGAATTGTGAATCATTCAGAATAGTATATTTTCTTCTCTTGCCTTCTTTAAAGCTACATAAGCCTGTATTTATTTGCTGCTTTACAGCTTCCTCTACCAACAGCCCTATAATCATTAGATGAATTATCCAAGCATGGTAATTACTATAGAACAGATGATCAAAAAGACAAAAAAAAAAATCACAACAACAACAACAAAAACCCCCCCACAAAAACTCCAAAAAAAAACCCCCCAAAAACCCCAAAAAAAACCAAACCCAAAAGAAACCCCATCAAACCTCCTAATTATTACAATAATATAATACACTTCTTTTGTATATCTGGTATTTTTGTTAATACTGCTAGAACAATAAACGTGCATTTGCCATGATCCTTTTAGTTAAGAAAAAAAGAAACTTTTTAAAAGAATATAGAAATCTATTTCTCTCTTGGTTAATACCTACTACAGAGGAGATTAAAGTACTGTGGAATATCCACATTGCAAATAAAGAAAATAGGAAATGTAAAAATTCTTAATGTATTTGATTTAGGAGTTTATGGCTCCATTTTTGATATACCTTCAGCTGGAGGATTCCAATGGGCCTGATGAGCAACAGGAACTTACACCCTGCTGTTTCTCCATGAGAGCTGGACCTTTACTTGTTGTTATATTTTTACAATTTAAATTGTCATGCCAACTCCAGTCCACAATAATCATTGCTGATGAGAAAGCTTTGTTTAATTTGCTTTGAAGATGACAATGACAATTGTACTTGCATCTATAAAAATGTTATTCTGGAACATTTACCAACAAAAACAAGCACCTCCACAGTCATTTCCATTCCCTGCACCTCCTTTTGGTTGTTTTTCGGAAATGTTCCCACTTGCTGTTCCTCAAATGTTTTCTTCAAAGCATGTGGTGCTTAAAAATCAAGGGACTTTGTGTTTTGTCACTGTTCTGCATGATCCATGTAAAGCAGCAATCACCAAAAGCAAAGAAATTAACCCCCCTCTTTTTTACTTCTTTTTCCATCTGTTCTCAATGGGTACACTATTTTAGACCATAAATTGGTGATATCAGCTGTTAAATCTTGCTGAAATTATTTCTGTGACACATAATCCACAGTCAGTGCTTTTAGAGTTTATGTCCTTGAATGAGCAAAATCCTCACTGAAGCTCCTGGGGATTTACCCCAAAACATTAGCGGGATTTGGCTGCAAGTGGCTTCCAACAATATTTGTAATTTTGTTTCACTTTTTGCCAAGTACTTTTGAAAAGTCACTTTAACAAGAAATTTCATTGCCTAATGGGCTGTGACTGCTCATGATAGGATTTCATTTTAAATTCTGTTCATTATGGTGTCATTAGGGAAGATGTGACTTGTCTTATTGCATCTTACCATTTACCATGATTTTCATGTCCATTATTAGTTTGGATTTCCAAAGTAAGATATTCACCCATTACCTGATTAAATACATAGCAGAAGTCAAAGTGGAAGAAAAATTACCTTATGGCAAAAAAAGCAACAAACTGAATCTCAACAAACCTGGTCATTTTCCAGCTCAGCCCCGTTCTTACCGTGGCCAGGTTGTTTTACCCTTTGTGGTAAAGCTCCTCATCAAATGCAAAGACAAATACTGCACCAACCCCACCTGTCAGCCAGTCACTGGAGGCCGAAAATTCTCCAGGAAAAAGCGCCTCATCCTGCTCCAGGTGCCACGGGCAGTGTGGATTGTGCAGCCTTTGCTGAGCCTCTTGGTGCTGTGCTAAGGCAAGAAACGTCAACTGCAATGACCAGGTGTGTGCTCCTTTACAGCCCCACTGTGCTCACTCGTTACCTGCTCTTTGCAGGTCGCTCACTTGAGCACTACTTCTTTATCAGAAAAGGTGAAATTTTAGCCTAATGAACTGCCTTTGCTTCCTCTGTCAGGCATCACTTTAACCTCTGACCACATTTTCCTCCGGAAAGTACAACTGCACCAAGGTCAACTGCACCATTTCCAGCAAGCAAATCTTCAGAACAACTGGCTGCTGTCACAGTGTCAGGGCAGCCAATGGTGTTTCAAAAATACATTGAGTCTCAAGAGATCTTATGGAGAAATTAAACTTCTTTTTCCATTGCACTACATTTAGAGCAGAGCCACACACAGCTAGATGCTGTTTATTTAGATTTATAGCTGTGGTCAAGCCACACACACACACAAAAAAAGGAACAAATAACACGAATGAACCATTTAGGAAAGAATTTTCACGAATCTTTAAGTCTCATTTTGACAGCCATGCTTTCTTAAAGCTGACCAATGTTTATTTTGTTGTGGCTAGAAATGAAGCTCGAATCTCATTCACTCATTTTTGATTAAGATCTTAAAAGCCACAAGATATTAAAGTCTCTATGATCTTTCTTTTAACAGCACAGTAACACCTGCCCTCGCCCTTCTCCCACTGGCTCTGCATGAACTCTTCAAGGTGAAGGTGGGCAGACAACATCCTGATAAAAAGTTAATTCATCCCCAAATGGTTATTCAATACTGCCAGCTAAAACTAAGTACAAAATTGGGTCAAAATGAAAAAAAAAATCAGTAAGAAAAAGGTTGATCATTTTCAGAATACTTGAAATTCAGATTTTTCAGCTTTTCATTTTTAACTGATATTTTGTTTTTTCAATGCCTTTCTTTTGCCTATGTTTAGATAAAGTCAAACCAATTCCCATGAAATTCAAGTATTTCAATTTGCATTGAACAACTGGTTTCTGGTTAACCAAAATAAAGTTTTTCCAAGTCTGATCACTACTTCTCCATCCATTGCAAAACTTAAAAGCACCAGTCATAGCCATCTTGCTTGGATTGCAATTCAGATTTTCCCCCTTCAGTTTACATTTTGGCCAAAACACTGAAAACACCTCATATTTGCCAAGCTCTATTCAAACACAAAGGATTATGGTTGAGTGCTCTGGAAACCTCTTTAGAGCTCTGGAAGATGAGAAGTGCTCCAATACCTTTGCTTTTGTTTGTACAAGCTGTCATAGAGTTGGTGGACACCACATTTCAGTACCACATATTTGGAATACTCAGGGAATGTTCTCCAGGCAGTCTCTAAAGCTTGTTGTAGCTTTTATGGTATGGGAGTCTTTTTTTTTTAATCAGCTTTTCATGTATTATTATCCCAGTATCAGACAAGATGGAGATTTGTTCAGTGCTGAACTCTTTCAAAGATCCAATCCACGTTTCTGAGATGAGAAGCTGAAGCAGCAGAAATATTCTGTGTATTAGCGGCTTCAAATTCCATCTTGCAGAAGTGGCAGATCACATCAGTATGCATTTTTAGATCTATTACAGCAATATCAGCAGTCCTTGATTTCTCAAAAATGGTGTTATTTGTGAAGGTAGAGCAAGCTGTCACCATCTGACAGGTTTAGATTATTTCACTGGGGACAACCACTGCAAGGCACAGACAGCAATTGATTCATTTCTCGTCACACTACTCAGCACCCACTGCAGAGCCAAGCTGGGTTAATGCAAAATTAAAAGTTACCACCTTTGTGCAATCTTTATTCACTAGCCATAAATACAAAACAAACCCCGTTTATTGTTAGGGTTTGCATCTTAAGTGCCTTACTGCTTTACTGCTGATTAAAAAAAGAAAATCATTGAGTTTTAAAATCTAACAAATCCTATGCTCCTTTATTCCAAAACAATCCTACATGATGCAAAGATGCCACATGCTGAGCTGGCTGGTCAGGTGGAGAATCAGTGGTTCAGGTATAAGCACAAGCAAATACTGAATACAGTTTTGCCCCTCAGTGATGAATTACCTCTTGTGCCTTTCCATTCTCATCTGGGAGAACAATGTTCTGGGATTTTGTCTGGTAATAAAGATTTTAAAATTCCAGCCCAATGTACTTCTTGCAATAATTATTTTCATCCACATTTCTGCTGGATTTAGATATTGCTAAATCATCAGAGAAAAAAAGGAATCAATAAAAAAATCAATAATGGCAAATATATGTGCACATGTACTACCCCCATGTGTGTGCACAGCCCAATGCACACTCGGTTTACTAGACTTGCCCAGAACATCAATTATCATTTAAATTATGGGACATGGCTAAGTCACAGCCAGTATTTGAAAATTCAAAACTAATGGATCCCACCCTTTTAAAACAACCTTTGAGAAACACAACCTAAAGATTTTCCCTAAGTAATTTTTCTATTGTGTAGAAAGGGGTGGGTTTTTGCATTGCTGTGTTAGTCTCCTTCCCCATCTCAAATGAAGTTTAGTTATTGCTGCAACTCTGTGACTTGTGCCTCCCTATGGCTTTGGGGTCTGCTTTTGATTTTAAATGTGACCTGTGACAGACAGCACAGAGGAAGGAACAGGAAATCTCTGGGGAAACTGAGAAATAAGCCTATCTGGAACAACTTAGATTGACTAATTTTAAGAAGAAAATTAAGAGATTGATACTGTTAAAGATGCTTTTACTCCAGCATATAATACAATGAACACATGTTATTTCTTTCATGCCATGAAGACAGAAATTCAGAAATGTGTTATACCTACATTTACAAATACCGTAAATTCAAGTCTCAAAGCTTTGAAGATCAGTAAAGAAAAACCCCATACTTCTTTAAAAACAACCCCCCAGATTAATAGTTTCAGAGTTTAAGTAAATGTTGCATAACCTTTTGCCCACATGGAAAACCTGCATTGTGTCTAACCGCTGGACACAACTGAGTGAGAAGGAGAACATCAGAAGGAAAAATCACTGTCTCAGAGTTCAGCCCTGAAGTGTCACCCCTGAGAATGGAAATCTGCTCCTCCTCTGACCCAGAACTCATTCACAATATTTGGCAAGTGCTCCTCTCACATGGGAACACTCCTGGTTTCCAGCTGCCTGGGCTTGGGCACTCGCAGTTGGATTGGCAGGACTTGCTGAATGTCATCAGCTGCAGCTGAGATCAATTATAGCTGTGCTTTAAATGCTAAGATGTCTTTTTAAAAAGGAAGAAAAAGAAGAAAAAACCCTCTACATTTTGGTCTAGAAACCCCAGACTGGGTGACATTTCCTACAGGTTGAGAATTTTTGGCTTGACCTTTCTGGGCTCTTGTTTCCCTGGTGTAAAGCAGGAATGTCACCTGCTACTCTGGAAACTGTTATGGGAAGTTGAGTTCATCCATATCCATAAGAGCCTTGGAAAACATATTGAAAAGCCCTAGAGAAATGCAATAAGTGAAGCTTTATTCAATGCAGCACTTGGATAGTTATTAAAAGGCAGTTTTTCCACACACTGTGTGAGGAGTGGAAAAAATACCGTGTGAATCCTCATAGGATGATATGAGAGCAAGTGAACGAGGCAGGAAGTCATAATTTATCAGTGACCAGAGAGAGCACAGGTAAGATGTTGACCTGAAGGTTCATGTGTATCCTTAATGCTGGGCTTTCTCATCTGGGTGTTGGACTTTTCATAAAATATTCTTTAAAATGTTTGGGGTTTTGGTTNTTGTTTGTTGGGTTTTTTTTTTTTTCTTTTAGTATTAAAAGGCTATTTCAGTCAAGCTGACCAAAACAGAACAACTTGAGAGTAAAAATACAACATTATGTGTGTCAGGGAAATGCAAAGATGATTTATCGCTAATTACCGTGGAGATGATGTGTCTGAAATTGAGGTCTCTCCATCAGGGAAAAAATGTTTGCGTCATTAGAAACAATAAACAGAGGACCAAATTCATCAGTAGCCAGCTGGAGACACTTCCAACAGCACAGAGGAGTTTTCAACTTTGTTGTCAACAGTTCAGCCTATGACATTTGATCAGAAGTTTTAGACCAATGTCAGTGATTCTTTAACTGAGAATTAATGGAACTCTGATTCTTGGTTACATTAGCAGGCCGGGAAGGTGACAGTGACAGTGAAATACTGGATGTGCCCCACTCCTTCCTGCCTTTCAGCCAGTGAACACTCAGCACATCACAGTGAGATATGGTTTCCTCTGCAGGTCAGACTACTTGCAGCCCAAGTACATTTTCAGTTTCTGTGCTGAATAACAATTACAGCAGCGACTTGCAGCCACACCTATGGCAAGCACATACCCTAAAGAAGTACTTGGTGCTCTTCTTGCTTGCATGGTTTTAACATTTCATTTCTCCCAGCAAAAATTTACTGAAGATGTCCTCCAGCATGTCTGTAAACCCCAAATATTTATAAAGGTCTTAGGGAGGTCTCTCCTGATCTCCCACCTAACGTTCTTGATGCATCAGATATTGCTTTTTCTTTTAGTAGGACCATCTGAAAAGAATGACAAACCTCATAACACATCTGGTATTTAGCCAAACACAAAATACAGCAGGAATATGCGTTTCTACTATGTCAGGCTGGTGCTGCCCTGCCCCAGCATTGACTGCAGTTTTTTCATTTCATATCTGTGTCTCTCTGAAGCCAATGGAGCCCAACCTGAACACAAATGTGCCATCGCATGCTGAGCATTATGTGGGGGGAAAGCAACCATTCCCTTACCACGTAGAACAAAATAAAAAAAGATTCCCTAAATATTCTCCTGTTCTTCAGAAATGGAGTTGCAGGTGGGCAGTGAGGATAAAAAACTGAGGGAAGACAAAAGTGGGTCTGAAGAAAGCAAAAGCCATAGATGAAGTACAGATAAAACCCAAGATCAGTTGCTTTGCAGCCTAGATACATTTAATCTCCCTATCACAAGATACACTAAATGCAGAATTGCATTGCACCTCATTTGTAGGCCCACTCTTCCTAATGCAAAAGCACTTCAAAAACAACTCATACACCCTGAAAGGCTGAAACTTGATGGCTTCTTGCCAAGAAAAAGGTAGCTAAATGTCATATGATTTATTATTTTGGTGGAGTAGCTTTTTCCTGCCACACTCATCACATTAAATACTATTCAGCATTATTAATTCCAGTGAGTGTTTTCTCAGCACATGGGACCATTACACACTATCTGAGTAGGGATGAGAGCAGCAGGATTTAATAATTTCAGGAGATACACTGACTTAACTTCTCTGCCTTGTGTTCAAACCAGAGGTTTGACTGATGCTCCACCTGGCTGGACACAGGACATTTCTTTACTACTGGTCTGCCTGGCCAATGCAAACAGACCACTGGCCACAGGAACTGGTGGGCACAGCTGAAGGTTACACCCAACTTCTCCCTTGCTGTCCCACCACCACTGACTCTACAGAGTTCCCTGCACACCACAAGTGTCCCCTCTGTCCAGTATGAGAAGCAGCATGAGGCAGGATGGTTCTTACATCCACATTGAGCAGGTCAGCTCTCTTACACTCTCTCTCACAGGATGCATTTTTAAACAGCTTCTTCTGCCAAAACTCTCATTTAACCCCCCCTTTTTTTTTTCCAGTGAAGTAGATTAGCACAGATAAACACAAACTATCCTTCAAAGCTATCTATTTGGATGGCTTTTAGGTTATATTCTCTCTTTCTGTGAGGAACAAACACAGGAGCAGTCCTGTGTCTTAAGGTGCTTGATTTTGTCTTCTGACTACTTCCTCCAGTGAAGCACAGGTTCTGCTGGGTTTTCCAACTTCACCTCTGCTGAGAAGTCAAGCTGCCTAACCATGAACTGCAGAAAGTTTTAGCTATTGACCATCGCCCTATTGATCAAATCTCTTTGGCAAAGACAACACAGCAGGTCTGTGTGTGTTTGTCTGTTTTCCTTGCTTCTAAATCAATTCCTGTCCCTATCCTGGGGTCCAAGAATCCATTTTTTTCCATTATTGAGGCAGGGCAATAGACGCTTCCAGACACTGCTCATGCAATAGATTTTAGGACATCATCCACTCCAACCATTCATTCATCCAGTGATCAAGGGTGCCTGATACTCAAACCACAAGACATTAATTTTTCCCCTCTGATCCTATTACATTCGGGTTCAAAACTGTGTCTGTTCCTAAGTTGCTGATTCTATCAATTAGTTTTTTCTAGTAAAATGTTTGTCACATTAAAATTTGTGGTGAACTTTGGTCAAAGTTCAAATTTTATTTTCATCTGGAAAGAAATGAAGCCATTTTGGAGGAATATTTTCGTTATGTCATGGAATAATTTATAAATTGGCTTGTAAATACCAAGTCCAATTTCTCCTTCTCCAGAAAGCACACAAAGTGATCTGCAGCATTTTACTTCAGCTGAATGTCCCTTCCATCCCCTGCTCTGACAACTATTTTAAGAGGAGCCTTGGTGTGACAGTATCAGATTTTCTGTGTCACATCTCCCATACCCACATTTCAACTATCATGTGCCATGGGACAGCAGCAGCAAACAAGTTTAAGCAGCTTTTTCCACACAGCTCTGTGGGCCCACACAGGCACGAAGAGGGATGACATCTAATTCCTTCCCACTATTGTGTGTGATGAGAAACAAAGCTCAAGGGGACTCAAATGGGAACTGAACACTTTGTGATCTGTACCTCTCAAAAAACCTGAAAGCTCTTAATATAAAATGGGCTCTGACAGAGCAGAGCCATATTGCTATTATATTCAGTGTTAAAATCTGACTGCTACTGACACATTATGGTATACTATTTAAATCCACTATGCTCAGAAACCTCTTCCTTTCTCATCTGTCTCACTTTTTCACTGAACTGCACTCTTTTCCCTTGCCAAAATGCTTTTGGAATACATTCCTCTAAATAACAGGATGGGGTGACATCCAAACAGTGTCTAATACCAAGTGTCTTCCTGCAATAATTGCACTCCTGTTAACTTGTTCCCATTTGCAAGGTATATCAACTTCTGATCCAGCCTGAAGTCCCCATAATTAAGTCTGACTTTTTAAATGACATCTTTTATCACAGAAAACTTTGTACCTGGTACACTTGGTGTTCCCTTCCCAATAAAAAGGAACACGGTTAAAAAGTGGACAATCATTTTCCATTGCAACACTTTTGGGCCACAGCCAAAATGTTTGCACACAGAAATAAACCTCCAGTGCCCACCTCCCCTTCGCTGGCTCAGCTTTAACTTTCCTTCTTGCACCATGGTCACAGACTCTCAGATGTAAACTCACGTGGTTGTTCAGTAGGAAAAGATGGTGATGGATCTTGATCCACAGGGATTCAGACTGAAATCCCAAAGCACCAGCAGGGCCCTTGCAAGTAGCTATTGTCAAATCCTAACCAGCAGCTTTGGGCTGAAAACTGCACTATTCAGTCTCAAGTTTTTCATTCTGAGTTTTTATTATTTTGACCAAAAAAAAAAAAAGAGAAGCAGGTAATTATGAAGTCCCAATCAACACTAAGCCTGTAAAGGATATGAAGTCATTTTGCAACATGAGTTGCATGAGTAAACACAGGTTAACCCACAACTCACATAAGCACTGCCAGTGCTGCCCAGGCTCTGGCTACGCACTGAACTCCCCCATGTTATGGTATCACCTGAGTAATGGTGAGTTGTGTACAGCATCATTACAATCAAATTCAGCCTCTACTTTACCTGGGAAAGCTCAATATTATTGAGGGAAGTAGCTGTGAGCTAAAGGGGAGACCAAAATGCAATTCTTGATTTCTAAGGACTAATTTGAAATACACTCCTATATGCATTTGCAAACCCAAAGTCATTGCCTTCCTTCAAATCCTTCCTGAAACCCCCGTGCTACAACACACCAGGGTGTTGTACAACCTCCAACCAAGCAGGAAACCACCCTGGCTCAGCAGCAGTGCACCTGCTACCCCCTTTATCCCCATTTGTCTGGGATCATGGGATCTTCAGGCACAGGGTATGTTTTCTGGTTTGTATTTGTAGCAGGACCAACACAATGATTGCAGTTCCTCTGTAGCAACAAGGGCCATCTATGTGGACATTCTTGCGTTTTTTCCCTTTCATTTTTGGTTTGATACATGTTAGATACATCACATAAAATGCTTCAAATAACCCCCAAAAGAATACTTCCTTACTTGCCCAGCTTCCTATTTCCTTATTTAAATGGCTCAGTGCTGTTCTTCATAAGAATAGCATTTTTTGTAAGAGAAAGGAGGAAGGAGAAATCCACATTTAGACCCTCTTTCCAGAGGGATTCCATACTCCTTCACCAAGTGTTTGTCAATATCCTCATCCCAGCCTCTCTGGCAAATATACTATTTGGCCTAAGAAGACAATGAAGTAACATGGGCCCGCTGTCATCACCGTGTGTGACCAATTCCTGTCACTTGCAGATCTTTCATTGTCCTCACTCCACTCAGCCCCCACCCAGGAGCAGAGCTCCTGCAGGCAGTCAGGACCCCAGACAGGCAGCATTTCCAACAGCCACTCCCTGGAGCTGCATCCTGCAGCTTTACTGCTCTCTCTGGCACCCTTTGGAAGTACCAGACTGATCAGTAAGAACAGAACCAACAACACCTTGAGGAACAGGGCCTGTGTCCAAAGCTATTTGTGATTTACAAGGGCACTGAAAGAACCACCCACCCTTTCCTACTTGCTGCATCCCTGGCAACAGTGAAAGGTGAGGCACCAATGACCTTCCCTTTGTCATTCCAGCCACAGAGACTGTGTCCCATTGCATACTGAGGGGAATTGTAGCTTTTTAGGTTCAGGTATTAACTTCTCACAGCACTCCCCAGTATACTCCCAGTGTGGGACCAGTTTTTGCCCACCCTGGTCCAATTTGCACAAGTTCTTAGACAAAGAAGTAAGAAAGATGAACTCACTGAAAAGTCTTCCCGTAAAAGAGAAATAAAAAATATGAGCAAGTCACCGGAAATAAAAAAATGGCAATTGCAACAACTTGGAGCCATCAGCTCTGAGATGAGCAACCACTCTCCAATAAGCAAAGCAAACATGATGTCTGATTATATTAACTAGAATAACAGAATTTAAACCACATGTAACTGGATTTTTAAAAATTGCATAGATTTCTAACAAACTGTGTCGATCAGTTGAATGATGTTCCTGTGAGTAATGAAAGTAATACAAAAAGGAACGAGAGGTAGAGCACTCTGTCATAATCCCATGGAGGTAAAAGAAAGGAAGTACTTAACTAATTTAATAATGCAGTTGTAAAATATCTGTGTCTGGGTCTGCAAAGGGATTACCAGGCTCACAGTGACAGGAAAGTAAGATACCAGAACCTTTGAAAGAGGGAGCAACATCTCCCTCCACAGCAGTGCTTTCTGGATCTGTGGGGTGCCACATTCTAAACTAAATTATTATTTCTGACAGTCAGCAGGAAACATTTTGCATATAAACAATTATGCTGCATTAAATCTGCCAAAATGTAGTGCACTGATTGTATTTTTAGCTACAGCTAAAAGGATGCCCTGGAAACTCAATACCAATTTAATATATTTATATAAAGAAGAAAAAAAAACCCAGTTATTCTGAGGCTGTTGAACTATGCTACTTTCACATGATGCACATGTTTTAAGCCCATGTTTCACACTTGGCCTATTTGTTTCTCAGAGGAGGCAAACAGCAGAAAACTCACAAGAAACTATGAACTGCAAGGAGCTGGGGATGTGGGTTTTAATAAGTCACAGCAAACAGAGACTCTCACTTGGGACCAAAGCAGCCAGGCAAGCACAAAACAGAACAACTCCATTCCCACTCTGCCAAGTGTCATCACACCTGAAACTCAATGGGATGGAAAATATTTGGTCATGGACATGACAGGACAAGACAAAACTAGCACCTCTTTCCTTCCCTTAAAGTCACCAAGCTTGTTGTCATTTATTAGAAAGCAAAACATGAAAGGGAGGATGTAGGTGCATGGTAGTGTTAAAAACAAGGTCATCTGGGGACTAAAATTTCTGAGACATCCAGGGTAGATGCCATTAGTTCATGTAAGTAAAGACTTCATCCAGAACAGGCAGACACATAGAAGATTAAACCCCCCATAATGATGCACACTCTTTTCTTCCTTCCATTTTGCTGTTCATAAGGATCGCTTTATATTGCTTACTCAGAAAACAGTTGAGAAATTATGTGCAATAAATATTTCCTTAAATTGAGCTGGCAGAATCTATTTCTTCTTTTAAAATATATTGTTCCCAGTTTACTTATTACTCTGTGCTGGGACTTGCCTCTTAAAGAGAAATATTGCTTGAGGGACCACTCCTCATTTAAACAAATGCTATTAAGCTGGAGTGTGAAGATAGCACAGAAAGTACCGAAAGGCTTCCCTGGCTGCACTAAATCAAAGCTAATGGCTTGAGATAAAGTAAGTGGAGTTGTTCTTCTGTTCTTTGTCAGTATTAATATTTTAAGTTACAGCTCCTCACTAGACTGTCTCTGTTTCCATACCCTCTTATTTCAGGCCAGGAATTCTAGAAGGCTCCTCTTATGCACAGCTCATGCTTTTTTTCCTGGTGTTTTGCTGCTGCTGCTTCCCGACTCTCTCGACTGCCTGACATTTACTGAGCTTGGAGTAGTGCTCACATGACATTCAATTTTTCATCTGAATGCTTGTTAATCACAAACAAGCACCAGGCCAATTGCAAGCACCGTTCACCTGGAATATGTGGTCTGGTAAACTAATTAGGGCAACATGGAGTGCTAATGCCCTGCTTCACAGAGGGTAATTACATCAGGAATTAAGAGCTTTCAGAAGCTTTTGCTCTTGAACTACAAATTGTTTCCTGACCTTTAGATACACTTTTTTTTTTTTTTTTTTTGCCTTGCAACAAGCAGTTTCCATCCCTGTAGCCCAAATCTCTCTCTTGAATGCACCCCAGAGTTAAGTCTTCTTACGACTTTTTCCCACTCCCTTTAATTGAAAAAAAAGCTCTTCAAAGTATCTTTCCTGTAAGCATTAGATGGTCTTTTTGGCTGAAAAAGAGACCACAGAAACTCTTCACCATATATTATAGTGCTCCAATCATTTCCAATAATGCAATTAGATCTCAATTTTTTTTTTCAGAAAGCAGTAAAACCATTACAGAGTGTGGTTTTAGAGGCATCAAAATTCTCATAAATTCAATTTCAGTTTAGGAAACAGATTCTGCCAAAGTGAGAGCAAGGAGACATTTTTGGAAAATTCTAAGCACTAACTTTTGTCATTTGTTTGGGCACTAAAGGCACCCAGTCTGGCAGCCAGCAGAAAGCAGTTGCCCATGACTTTTGGCTGGAGGGAAGAAGAAGAAGAATGGAGAAGAAAAACCATGGATAATGATCAGAAAATGGTGTGGCAGAAAAGTAGCAGCTTCACATAGATAAGTGTGTTATGAGGACAACGCAGGAAAGTGTAAGAAAGGCTTGAAAAGTGTGCAGAGAGAGGGTGTTTTCTTTTTTTTCTTTAGATAAATTATTTTGAGTAGTTAATATTATAAAGAATTTATAAAGAATGAGAAAGATATGTTTATTCACTAAAAAAGAGTGTATAGACAAAATCAGAGAGATCAAGGCAAAGAGCTGTAAAAGATGTGAAGAATAATAAATCACTCTCAAGTAACATCAGGAAGAGAAGGAAGTCCAAAGAAAAAGAAAATGTCAACAATGAACACAGGAAAACGATCTACAGAGGAGAGCCCTGAAATTTCAGTGGCCTTTCTGAATGAACCTTTATTTAAAACATTACTTTGCAAGTAAATGGTTGGTAATGAAATGAGCAAACTTTCAGACAGAGCCTGACAAACACCATCGAGGCTGCCAAAAGAGCTGGTGGAAGCTATCAAAGAACTATTAGCGTTCATCTTTGTGATCCTACAGAGGAGGGATAAGCTACTGAAAGACTGAAAAAAAGATCAGCATAGTGCAGTTCTTTAAAGAGAGAAAAAAGGAGTAGCTGGGAGATTTATAAATCAATCGGATTAACTCCAGCTCCTGCAGAAACAAATCAAACCATTTGTCAGAATCAGGAAGATAACAAGGAGATGAGATGCAGCCAGCAGTAGATTTGTTAAGACGAAAGCATGGCAAAGAAAAGTATTTTATTTCTACAGCAGGTAACAAACCTTCTGGAGGCAAAAACAGTAGCCATCATCGATCTCAAAGCAAGACCTTCAAAGCTACTTCACTCACCAGTGTCAGAAACAAACGAGGGAAAATCTCTTGCTAAACTTTTTCTCTGTTACAGGTAAGCAGAGGGTGTCAGGGTGGCTGTATCGAAAGATTGTTGCCCCATGGAACAATCACAATACATGAGGATCTACTCATGGATGCTGCAGGGCCTGCCCCAAACCTCACAGTGTTATCAAGATTTTCATTAATTATCAAGGTGATGGAATGGGGAGTATGCTATTAAACTTTCAGGTGAGGGGAAGTTTGGAAGCACTGTGGTCATAATGAATGGCACATCCAGAATTCAAAATGCTTTTAAGAAATAGGGAAAAATACCTCTGGTATTCAGCCATGACAGGCACATCGCTGCTTACCTTAGATAGGATAATCAACTGCTGAAATTTGGAAATCCTTTAAACAAATAAAATTAAAAGAGTCTGAGGGTAGTGGACTACCAGGAGAAGGCAGGCTGTTCTATAGTACCCCATTGGAGGGTTTAATGGGAGGATAGTTTACAAGCATCACCTTCCCCTGCTCTGTGTTAGCCTTATCCAACAGACTGCAAAAATCCTAAAGAAACACCAAATCCTTGGAGTTTTTGGTTTGTTGTTTTGTAGGGTTGGGATTTCTTGGATTTTTTTGTTTTGGTTTTTGTTTTGGTTTTNTTTGGTAATATAAGCAGAACATTAAGCCAGCACTGACTTGGGATCAAATCATTCCCTCTCACTCTGTCCAAGTACCAATTGCACCTCCACATGTCTTGCTGATGTCCCCAGATCCCTCATTTGCAGTGACACTCAGCCTCCTCTCAGGCAGTTGCTATAGGGCAAGGACTACTTTTCATTCTGGGAGATGTGCTTGCTGTTTACTCCAGATTAATGGAAAATGAAGGCATTGCCTGTAAACTAAAACAAGCAAAGGATTATTGAGAAATAGCAACTCAGAATTCAGAGAATTTTATAAGACTGGCGGCACATATACAAACAAACTAACACGAAGAAACTCTGCATGGGATTTGAGGTACAGATGGGGCAAAGGAATTATTCTGTTCTAGCTGGTGTTAAAAGTATTTAAGGACTGCCCAAAATCTTATTCTAAGTCTAGTGTAAATGACTAAGGTGATGTGGAGTACTAATCCTCCCTTTTACATGAACAGGGAACAACTCCTGAAAGCAAAGTCAATGGCAGAGATTTATCATAGGGTACGTGCTACCCTGCACTGTAACCTGAGCTAAAAGGGATAAGCATCACTTACAGCCTCATCTTTGATAGAGACACCAGCTTCCCTCTCCTTCTCAATGTGCTCTCTCATGTTGAGTAGGTGATGATATACTTTTCTCCTCCAAGGAAATTTTTAGTCTTTTTCTTTGGAGTATTAGGCTTTGCTCCCTGCATGCAGTGCCACAGCACCACTGTCCTGGTTGTGGCTTGTGCCCAGGGAGATCTTGTGTGCCTGAAAAAGGCATTTTTAGGAAGTGTTCAAACCAGCATAAGCTTAGAAGCAAAGCTAAATGGAGCAGCTCTTTGTGAATCCAAAAGTTGCATCCGAACTATTATTCTGAGATGTTGAGTCCTTCTGAGTTCAGACACTTTCAGGAGCTTGAGTGTGAACTTGCAACACCCAAGTCCCAGTTAAAGCTTTTTATCTTGCAAGGAGTGAAAAATATCTAGACACGTTTTCATAGCTGCAGTTCCACCACATCTGTCTCAAATCCTGGTTTCCATGCAAGGAGTGCTCCAGCACTAGAACACATTTGAGTTCTGCTCTGCCAGCTGAGGACCCTTCCCCAAGCTGCCATTCCCACCTATTGCTCACAGCCACAGGAAACTTTAAACTTCACTCTATATCTATTGAGACAGTAATATACAACAATCTAGCTGAATGAAACAGCTCTGTGTGTATGTCCTAGCTTGACACTGCCTGGCATTAAGGACTTCATTTTTCCCAGATTCCTGTCTCTGTGAAACTGTGCCACCAGGCTCCTCTGTGCATCACAACCCGTTGCTGCTTCAGAGGTTCTTCTTGATTTACTGTCAGAAGCTCAAGGATATGAAGCACAAAGCTTCAGCTGCTGCCACAGCAAAACTCCAGATGTCAGGGAGCAAACAGAATGACCAATTGCACT
This sequence comes from Cyanoderma ruficeps, assembly GCA_008694505.1. Lineage (NCBI taxonomy): Eukaryota > Metazoa > Chordata > Aves > Passeriformes > Timaliidae > Cyanoderma > Cyanoderma ruficeps. The sequence goes on along the minus strand of VZDJ01000301.1, from coordinate 5,656,791 downwards.
AAGATAACAGGATATTTATGATTTGCCAGGCAAAGTAGTGTATTCCAACCAAGCACAAGCACTCCTATTTTACTTTATGATGCAACCTATACATTCTTGTACATGAACACTACACCAGAAAATAAACAGTATTTGAAAACAATGACGGCATATAGCTTCAAATGAAGAATGGTTTTGGGGTTTTTTTCTCCTTTCTTTTCCATCTGACTCACCAGTTTGGGAATTCAGCTGTGAGAAAAAGCTTTTAAGATACTGGACACTGGAAGTGTTCAAGAGAAATGATTTCTCAAGACAATAAATTTAATACTTGATTGCGATGCTTTCTGTGGCCAACTGGAAGACCAACTGAAAAGGCAGAAAATGCCAAGCTTCAGAAGGTGGTGAACTTGAAACGAATCCACATTTAGCTTATTCACATTTGTAGGAAGGCCTTCACACCTATTTGAAAGTGTTCAAAACAGAAATCCTGTGGGAAGAAACACAGGACTGTAAGCAACACTGAAAGTTGTCCTAAAGCTTTAAAAAAAAAATCATTGCCCCAAAACAATATCCTTCTTCCTAACAGGTTTAAGGGAAATGTCATTATTTTATTAAAGTGATCCATCTATTCCTTCAGGACTGGCTCTGTGGCAATGTTCTGGATTCAAGAGGATGTTACGAGGTGCAGACTCCAATATAAACCTGAAAGAAAATAGCCACTGAAAATATTTCTTCAGCAGTCTCTGAGAGACGTGGTCAGACATTATCATAGAGGGGATACTATCAGCTTCAATACCACGATCCCAATTCTGTTGGAAGGGTTCATGTCTGAGCAAACAGGATATAACAAGACACAGCCAAGAAGAAATTTAAAAAAAAAAAATGTCAGAGAAGTTAAAAAAACCCATCAAATACAATGTCTGATGTGCTTTTGGCAGCTTCTCACCCGTTATAGCACACAAGTCCTTAGAAGTTGGTAAAACCAGAATTTTGGAGTAAGATGAACCCACCAATATCTTCTCTGGGCTAAAGATAAGAGAAATGGCATAGCATCAGTGTATCTGGGCCACTTGTGAGATCTGGCCCTGAGAGTGATGCTTTTCACCAGACCCCCTCCAAAGCACAGAAGAGTCCCTGCCCTGACATGACTGAGATAAAAATTGGCTACACCTCTCATGGCAATGCTTGGTAGACTCTGCACCTTACCAATGGGGTAAAATCCATTTAAAATTCAGTCTCAACTAACTCTTTCAATCCAATAAAACTGACTATAGCACTAGCACAAAATTCCTGTTCTGGTACAGAGTTCCAAGCATATCAGTCAGAATAGTCTTATTTGGAACAGGCTCTTTATTAGGGTCAATTACTGTGACACGTTAAAGAGCAAGAACCGGCTTGCAGTTATCTCTGTGTAAATATTTTTATTATATATGATATTTGTTACACAGCAAATCAGCATCTTCCTTACTCTGATATGCAACTAGTTTCTGACAGTAAAATCACATCAGTGCATCCTCCTGCCCTATTCCTCCTTGCTCCTGGAACACGGATGTCTATAAACTGTCACTTCCTTGGGGCTTGCAAGGTAAGAGCTATTTTAAATGCTGAAGACTTCAGCTTACTTACAAACAAAGGTTTCTGTGCCACCACGAGCGAGTTAGCCTGACTGCTCCAATCCCCTATTCCCTTCTCATGAGACTCTTGTGTCTTTTATCATCTCACAAGTGCCAATCTAATGCACCTAAAACTGGCAGGCACTTGCACTCCTGCCTGCTGGCATCCCTCTCCCACAGGAGCCACGGGGAATGTCTGGTGGAAGGCAGGATTCGTGAGAACATCCATGGTGAATGGCAGAGTGCTGAGAGTGACATTTGGCCCTTGGACCTTCCCACTGCAGACTGACACTTCAGCTTGATTTATTTTGTCATTCTTCCATTTCCCTCCTGGTCACGAAACCTCGTTTGGTTTCACCAGCAAATGAGTGTTTGGCCTTTGATTTTACTGGGGACCAGGAATTCAATCCATGCCCTGACTGCTCAGCTCTGTCACCAAGTATTCAGAGAATATTAACCTTTTCCAACTTCCCCACAAGCAAATCTTGCCCAGGATCTTGGCAGCAGAAAAGCAATGACTTGATTAATACGAAGCATGGGGTGGCTGTAGAAGGAGCATAACTTGTAAGGAAAATCAGCTCTTTCTTGTCAGTAAATGAAAGCTAATATTCTTTCCCTATTAAGGCAGGCTCCTGCTTTAAAACTTTTATACCTTCCATATATCATGTTTTTGGAAGAAAGTTTTGCTATTTAAATAGCTGCCAGAGTGTTACAGGCTCATATGATTGCAATTTACAGTACTCCATAAATCATCAGACCTCAGATGCATTGGATAGAGGGGAGCTTAAACTGACATCCTGCCTTTTTATGAACATTAAAGGGCTGGATCTCATTACATATTTACACAGAAGTATCCCTGCTGCCTTGGCCAAATTGTTCCTAAAGTACTTTACATGGAGGGACACAATGAAGACAACCTGAAGCTTTGTACATTAAATTATCTAAGTGTTACAGCCAGTCCAGAGGGGTTAGCTCAAGTCCAGGAGAGATCTCTGTGGTTCCTGCTGCTCCCACATAAAAAAGGTGGAAATGTGTCCTTTAAATAAGAATCACATGCAGGAATCCCATGGGAAATCTATCTTCACTTGCCTGCAGAAGGCTGGGGCATCCCACTGATAGGATCAATTTTCAAACCAACATAAAGAGGCATAAAACTGCCTGGCACAGCACTGTTGCAGTCACCAGATGCAGGCACATCAAAAAACAATGGCACGTCTGAATCACCTCCCTCTCAGCTCCTTCAGCTACACCAAATACATCTCATCTCTGCCGACATCCTGGGTGGGGTTTGCATTTGCCTCCAGCAGACACTCAGTACCCCCAGCCTCCCTGAGACACCATTCAGCTCCTGCACAGCCACTCCTGATCCACTCCTGATGCTATTTTTTTACAGACAAACTGGAAGATGGTAATATTGCATAGAATGAACATGAGTGAGGTCTTTTCAGGATTTTCCCTCACAGGCACTTTTTTGGGGTCAGCTGTCTTTGCACAACCAGAAACTCAGCCTTTACAGACTGGGATTACCTCAGGAGTAGAATAATTTTAGTCACTCAGCAGTCAGTTCTCCTGCAAATCTATCTGATACATTTCAAGCAGAAATCAGAGTTAAACCTTTACATACTATCACCTAACTAGACTGGTCATCTTCTAATTACTGCAGATCTCCCAGCAGAGCCAGAGCCAGCTATTTCAGAGCTTCTCTCCATTCAGAGGGCAAGAATCCACTTCTTCATGGAGCAAAAGGAGTAAAAAAGCCAGGAAAAAATCATCACATCATTGGAAACAACATCAGGAGATAGAAGACTGCCTTAAATGATGTAACTAATACTGGCTCTCTGTGAGAGGATACCAAGAAATTACTCAGTTATTTAAAAGAACCAAACAAAAGAAACCACCCTCTGGCCTTGGTTGCTGGTTCTAATCAAGCAAGCACTCCTGCACACTCCTTATAACTGAGACACATGCTCCAAAAAGCTGAAAGAACAAAACCAATCAACATTAATAATGAATTCCAACTTGCTCATGGTAAGCTTACTTCACTTTTTCAGTCATACGTCCCCACTTAAGAGGGTATTGCTTTAAAAAAATCACATCCTCCCCCTTCCCTCCTGCCAACAAAAGACATGGCAAATATTATGGCTATCATTATTGTCCTTGGATGAGCCAGCCTTCCTGAAGAGTTTCCCTTCCCTCCAGCAACAGAGGGGAATGGTCACAGCCAAGAGAGGAGCAAAGAGCAAGCCTTGCTGTTGGTTGCAATAGTGTAAAACTCTGTCAGCAGCTGAATCACTCACTAACACCAACAGAATTATTGTTCCAAGCAATTTGCCTCATGGTTGGGGTTCAGGTTCATTTTTCTAAGCCCTGTGGAAGAAAAGACCCCTGCTCACAGTCCCTTGCCTGGCAGTGATATGCAGAAGTTGTGCAGGATCACAGAACGCCTCAGTCTCAAAACGTGGCTGAATTATGAATGAGGGAATTCAGGCGTAGAGATGCTGAAAAAGACATTAAGTACCCAAATGTACAGTGAGGAGACTCCTAAATATGAATGGGTTTAGCTCCCTGCTCTCCAGTCGGGCAGGAACATCTGCATTCCTCCACTACACAGGGAAATTATGGTGTAGACAAAACAGTACAATGCTCCAAAAGTATTTTTAACACTTCAGTGTTGGCCTGCCCTGCCTAGACTCAGGCACCTGATTTAGGCTATTAAATAGTGTCTGTTTGCCAAAACAACTCCCCTTTGTAGACATCCAAATCCCTCTGTGGACCACAACAGTCCCAACCAAAGTTACCTCTGCTACTTATGACAATTTCATTCCCCATTTCCCCAAACGCAGTCACATCCCAATATCCCCAAGCTCAGTGAAGTGGCCATGCCAGGAATGAGGGGGAGCCAGGTCTGGTCCTGCTCCAGGCTCCTGCCTGCTGCAGGGCTCTGCTCCTGCAGGGAATCCCAGCCAAACATCCCACCTGCCAGAGCCATACACTTTGTCTGTCCCTCCCTCCTGCTCACTGCCATGGGGCAGCAGACTGTGCAGCACAAGGGCTCACATCATGTTTCACCCATTTGCTACTCAATAAATCTAATAAAATGTGTTACATGATCAGTAATCTCCAGGTAGGCATTAAACATTATAAATTCTGACACTTAAGTATGGTCCCAGACATAACAGCATCATCATGTTCTTGCTCACATCCCCAGAAGAGGCTTTTCCCAAAATTAAACTTGGGAGAGGCATAAAAGGACCTTTTTTTTTTTCCTATGAGTTCAGTCAGCAAGCAGAAGAAAATATAATCAATTTTGTAGCAAATANTTTTTTTTTTCCTATGAGTTCAGTCAGCAAGCAGAAGAAAATATAATCAATTTTGTAGCAAACATACACCATAAGAAACTGTATAATCAATGCACTCAGTGGATATTTTGGAAAATTCCGTAGCACACAGACAGCAAGTAGAAAAGAAAAAAAAAAAGCAGGAATAACAGTTCAGTTTGTCTTGATCCTGATATGGAAACATAGCAAGGCGGTCAGTGCACATGCAGTTTGTATTTAGCACTAATTAGCAACTTTAATCCAATATCTATCTTGATCTTCCCAACTGCTGTGAAGCACCTTCATTGATTGTGTAACAGTTTACAAAGATCTGCCAATTTTCAATGATTAAAATCTTGGCAGCAGTTGCCCACCATCATGGTGCAGCCTTTAAAATAATGAAAAAACCCCACTCAATAAATAATGACAGCATTTAATAACGATTTGAGGATGAATGGTGCTTTTCTGGGTAGGACCTAACTCCTGATCTTTGAAATGCAGGGTCATGTTTGCTTTATATTTTAAACTTTTCTCTGGCTCAGAAAGATGAGAGTCTAACCTTTCCTTCCCTTTCCTTCCCTTTTTAATGAAAGCTGAGATTTGCCTAAAATATTGTGACTATAGCAACCGGAGCAGTTTTTATTATGGGGGTATTTTTAGCTGCTAGACCAGGTGACACGGCTGCAGCAGAGCCACTTGGCTGGCACCTGCCCAGTTTATTACTGTTGTGGCACAGCCAAAACCAACCCTGTTACTGCCTCCTTGCTCTAGGGTGAGCAGAGTAACCACGGCTGCACCCACACACTGTGCAGGGTGAGTTTGTGTCCCACGGGGACACAGCAGCAACAGTGCACAATGAATTTCAGTGTTAGTGCCAAGTGTCTGTCCAGCTTTTCCAGGATCCTGCCCCACAGCACAGTCCTGGAGAAGGTCAAGGGGTCTGTATGGTCATCCCCATGAAAATGTTCACCCCAGGGAAGTGCACTCACAAGCAAACTCTGAAGAGCATTTTCCTGACCTGTTTTCCTCTTCCTGCCCACACTCAATTTATGTCCTCCTGACAATCATAAAATACAGGCTTTTCCAGTGCAAACTTTGTGAAATTAAGTGGTTTATCTAGCCACAGCCAAAGGTTAAATACACATATTTTCCTGCTGACTTCACGGCATTTAACCTTTGAAGTTTGGTTGTGAAAATCCCTAGCCCATCCATGTAAAACAAATGGAAAAACTCAGAGAGCAGCACTATTTGGGATTACTCAGGGATGTTTGAGTAGGTATTATATTTGCCTCTCTCCAAGCACTGCAAAAATGATTTCTCTACCTCTAAAAAACCAAAGCACCCCTTTCCCCTGCACACACATGCCCAGGGGCAGGGCAGAGGGGCAAAGTCACTCCACACCCTCCCTATTTTAAGGGTAACATTGACCCATTTGTCTAACTTGTCACAGCCACAACCATTTTCCTACACCTGGAAATTATTCTGGAACAGAGATGACTCCCAGCAGATCCAGGACAGGATTTGGAGGCACAAGAACAGCAGGACCTGTCCGACAGGGATCTGTGAGAGCAGAGCTGCCCCAGGGATCAGATGACAACCTTGGGGACACAGATCCATCATAGCTGCCTGGGGGAGGGATGAAATGGCAGAGGGAGGGAAGTTTTGGGGTATGTGTTCAATAGGAGAAAAAATTGCTATTGAATCAGGTCAACTAAACAGGCCTTAAGTCTAGACTAAGGTTTCCATTGTATTTGTGTGGCCAAGCTCATGTTTGAGAGGGAACAGAGCTCCACAGCTATCTACAGGTTCTCCTGAAAACCCTGCACTGCCTTATCTCTCCCCAAGAGTCTCCTCTCAGGTCACTTCTCCAATATGTTTGTGCTGGTAGGGACAAGGTTTCATGTGCCACATGAAATAAGCAACAGATTAGGTCAGAACTCTACAGAAAAGGCCTTTTGAGGATTCTGCCTTACAGGAGGGGGTGTTGGAGCAGGGATGAATTATCTTCCAGGAGTGTGATACATTTCATTTTGCTAATGTATATAATTACATTTGTAATTATATGTTAATAATAATTATATGTATTATATATTTGCAATCGTCCAGTGAGGGCTTCAATCCAGAACAACAAATGCATTTTTACCCACTTTGGGGTCATCCAACTGCTTAATTTTTAGCAATGTCCATCAGCAGCATCAGAAGCCAATAAAATCAAACCTACCTGAATTCTAAAGAGGTCAGCAGCATCAGAAGCTGGAGGCAATGTCCCCACCTGGGTCTGAGGGAGTCCTGGTCCCACTCTGACACTTGTTGCAGAACTCAGGCAGTTTATCGAGCTGAGCTGGCCAAGGGCACGAGAGTCATTGCCTCCTGCTCAGGAAATATCCTTGCTACAGAAAACATGGGCAGCAAACAATCAATTAGAGGAACAAAGGAAGAATTCAGAGCTCAAATGCATCAGCGTTTGCTTCCCTTTTGTCACCGGTGTCACCTTGTGCTTCCTGAGGATCTGATCCTGCTTTTGATGCAAAAGCATTAGTGAGAGCTGCATGAACAGGGCAAGGAGAGACTCTGTGAGGAAAATCACTCAACACGGGCAGAGCACATCCCAGGCAACTGAAAATGCTTTTGACATGGGAGGAGATGCAGGAGCACACCTGTAGATATGTAGCACACGTGTCAACATCAGCAGTCACTGTGTTTATGAAGAATTTCACTGAATAAAAGATCTGGCAAAACACTCCTTGAGTGATTCCTGTCTGCAGCACACACACCCCATGGCATGCCTTTTCTCCCCCCGGAGTGTTATATTTCACCAAACTGGTGAATTGTTAAGCGCCACAGGCTGTCAGCCACCCACAGGGAGCAGTGTTTTCCTCACCATTTTGCCCCTGTGCCTTCCCAAAAACAGCAATTCCTGCAGGTTCCCAAAGCCCCCACATTTCACACAGGTACATTCCCCGTGCTTTAGTGGGAACACAGCACAGGTACACAGGGGCCTGTGATAGCAAAACGTAATTTGCTCAGATCTTTGCCTTCGGGGTGAACACCGAGATGCTGCCAACAGCCAGAAAATTTGTGATCTAATTTAGAGGCAGCAAGGCATGCCTTTTCTCCAGGTTCTTTGGAAAACAGAGCTGGGTTTCCACTTTTGCATGATCTAGCGGGTTTTTTTTTTTTACCTTTTTTTCTTTTTGAAGTACTAAACAGTGTTCATCTCTTCTGCACAGGGCAGCATGCTGAGACAGAAATGAAGGCATGCTGTTGGCTGGGCATGCAGCCTCGTGCTCCCACTGGATGGCAGGTCAGGCACTGGGACACCGAGGTTGGTGCTGGCAGTGATCAATTACCACCACTAAAAAGGGGGGAAAGTAGGGGTTTACAATTAATTTTTGCCACAGGTGCACCATTAAATGTTTAGATGGCTGTTCTACAGTTTTCTGTGCACTTTCTTCCTAGTCCTTCATCGCAGCACAAAAATGTGGTTACAATGAGTGATAGGAGATTTCAGCTGCAATTTTGATACACAGCATCCCATTTTCCCTGTTTAACCCTGCCTCCTGTGGAGTGTAAGAAATGGGCTCAGAAATATCTCAGACAGACTGACTAGGGATCTTTTTCCCCCCTCTTCCAGAAAATTTCTGGGTAAAATCTGCTTCTTCCAGTCAAGCTAAAAATACTGCAAGAAAGAGTCTTTCATTGTGAAGCAGCACTTGGAAAGGTTTCCTAAAAGTCACAGGCTGGGACTGAGAGTTTGAGCTCCTGAGATTTACACTTGGCTCTTGCACTGCACTCTGGTGTGTTATATGGTTTTGTTCTCCTTTGCCCCTGCTGCACTTGGACAAGTGACAACAGCAGGGTTGGAGATGCCAGCACATCCAGATTGCCCAGGCTCTGCCCAAATGCAGCTGGAGCACAAGGTGCCCCACACATCCCTGGCACCACAGGCTCGTCAGAGAGACACCACCTTGGCCCCAGTAGTTTGGATGAGGTGGTTCCTTCCTGGGAAGGGATTTCAGGGGTGACAGCACCCCATCTCTTGCCTGTCTCCCCTGCGATACCTCGTTGTGGCTCTGCCCCTAAAGATCACCCAGCAGATGATCTGCACAGAATGGTTGACACCAGAAAGTGAGGGATTTGGGGCAAAGAAACAAAAAGATAACCCACACCTTGGCAGAGCCATCCCTTCTCCTAAAGGAAAACGCTTTCCCTTTCCACCTTTTCTTCCCAGGAGCAACTCCCCAGAGGCACCAAGTGACTTGTGTCATCTTTGCTGACTAAGGCAATGCTGGGTTTTGGCCATCAGCACCTCCTAGCTGTGCCCATCACCAAAAACTGTGAGTTTTACTCAACTCATTTCCATCCATCCAGGGGTAAGTGAGTCCTAAAGATGAAACAAATACCACCAGCCCAGCTCCTTGTTTCCAACACAAGTACAGGGAGTTTTATGCTAACGTGATTTAGCAGGATGCATTGCTGCTTAGGTCAGGACAACCCTTCAGAGGTAAAGCCACTGGCAAGGGCTCAGCTGCTGTTCGGGAACTTTCTTCCCCTCTCCCTGAGTTTGATCCAGCTTATATGAGCAAGTGCTTCCATGTCCTCTCTTCGGGGCTCTCATGCAGATATTCAGTGAATTTAGAGAGAAAAACCCCAACCCCAGCCTCCCTTGCTTCCAAAGAGCTCCTCAGTCATCGAATTAAAAGGTTTCCCACACTCTGTTCTGTGCTGTTGCCCCGCGAAGCAGCAGCAGCGCCGCGGGAAGGCCGGCTCGGCTGTCGCTCGGAGGCGTGACACGGTAAAGGGGCTCACGAGTGAGAAATGAGTGTGGGCTGAGTGCTCGGCAGTGGCTGCCTGCACCTTCAGACAGCCTCAGCGGTGACGAGGGGCGTCCATCCATCAATCCGTCCATCAATCCGTCTGTCCNCCGTCTGTCCGTCCATCCATCCATCAATCCGCCCGTCCGACCCTCACGAACGGCCGCGGCCTCAGGGCCGGGAGCGGCGCGCGGGCTCCACCTGGCGGCGCCGGGCGGCGGCTGCAGCGAGGGATCCGGTCCCGCTCCGCCCTCAGGACGGAGAGCGGCATTCCCGGCGTTCCCGGTGTTCGGAATTCCCGGCGCCCGGCATTCCCGCCCCTGGGAAGAGCCGGGACACGCCCGAGCTTTCCCTGGCCTGGAGAAAAAGGGCCGAAGACCTTGGTGTGTGTGTGGCCGCTGCCCATGCACACGGCCGCTGTGCAGTTGGCAGCTTTCCGGCAGTCACCCATTCACCGCCTTCTATAATCATATTATTTACAATACTACAGGCTAAGGTATCAAACTCTTCGATGCACCTTCTTGCCTTTCGCACTCGTGCAGGCTGGGGACAACCTGGCGGCACACAGTGCACTGTCACAAGGATGGTCACCACTGGGAAGCAGGATTTGGCCCCTGGGACAGACACCTGGGAGAGCCAGTACCACCTGCAGCACATTTATCAGACACTTTCCCCGGTGGCTGAGCTGCTCGGCTGATGCTGGGCTGTGCATCCAAGCTGCAGTGCCAGGCTGGGACCAGCATCACACCGTGAGCCTGTGGCTGGTGGGCTCTGGCACGGGGTGAATTCGGAGCTGGGCATCAGCACCTCCTCTGGAGAGTCACCATGTGAAGCCCTGGAGCACCAGCTGCCAGCCGAGGTGACAGGGAACTGGGTTGGGCGATGCCCATTCTTAGTTCCCAATGGACTTTGTCTCACCCCTGGAGTGCCAGAATAAGAGCTGGCAGAAATGAGCGTTGCTGGCACTTGTGTTCAGTTCCTGCTCTGCAGGAACTTAGCTCTTCCAGCAATTAAAGATGGTCAGCTATATCCTCAACACTGTAAACCTGTGCAGCCAGTAATTACCAATATCATTTCCCCATCAGAGCTGCTGACTGCTGCCCTCCATCCCCTCCACTCTTCCACTTAAAAAAACCTGACCAAAACCAAACCAAACAAGGGACCATTTTACATTGCTTGAACAATCACATAATCTGAGACAGTCCTGGCTGCATCAGTGCTTAAATCACTCCAGTAAAGATGTGAAAAATACTGGTTCAAGATACTCAGGAACGATGGTGAGTAATGGGAATTGTCCAGTTCCACAGGCTAAGGGTCAGATCCTCAACTGAAGGACTTGACTATGCAGCATTGTGGGCTTTCAGGATGAGAAGAGCTGAAATGCAAACTGGAAGCTCATATTTAATTCTCAGCCATTCCCTGAGGCTCCCATGGCTGATCTGAGGCCCTCCCCTGCATTGCAACCTGGACATGCTTGAGTTGTTCCACAGCAGTGGAGTATTTTTGGTTCTGGATGAGTGGACCTGTAGTTCAGTTTCCCAATCATCAGTGGAATGACAGGTCACTGCTGTAGGGGCTTGTGTGAACCTTTGGAGTGGGAGTTAAGCTGGCCACAAATCTTTCCCTTCAAGTTCTCTCTCCTCTGAGGGAACAGACACATTGACAGTGCCCTGCTGCCAGCCTGGGAGAGCAGAGAGATGATACAGGATATGCCCGGAGGCTGCCTGCTCCCTGTACTGGCACGAGCTGGAGCTGTTGGGAAGCCATCAGCCTGCTTTTGCAGATGCCTTGTACAAACATTTACATTTCTCTGCAGACACCATTTGGTTTTATCTGTGTGCTCAAGCTTTTCTGCTGTAGCCAGCTGGGAGGGAAGAGGGTGATCCCAGACCCCACACGGAGAGGTGCCATGAATACTCCAAGCTCACAGCCCCAAGGAGGATCCCAAGCAGGGGTCTGGGGTATTCAGCATCACCAGGGACTAAAGGAATGCAAAGACAACAGGACTCAACACCAGGTAAAGGTCAAGTTATAGTCTTGAACTGTGTCTTACCTCAGAATTGCTTTTTGGGGAGCATTATCCCTCTCTCAGTGCCTCCTGAGGGTGAGCTGAATAACTAGTGATGTTCCCTTTTGCAGGTGGGTGAGAAGGTGACAAAAGGACTCCACATGTCCCATCAGCAAACTCTGCACCAGCAGTCACATCCAAGAATTCCCAGGCCCTCAACCTGTCTGTTTTCTGTCTGCTTTCCACCAGGAGAGGCAACTTTAAATCAAACCAAGGTTGAGTGATATAAAATGAAAGCTTTCCAGAAAGCTGAATTTCAGGGCAAATACTGACATCTCAAAATATATTCTTATTCACTATTAGGAGAAAAAACAAGTTTTTCCGTGAGACAAAGTCACAGAGCTGTTCTGTTTCCGTGATGTTGAGCCATTTCATTGTGATAATGTCAAAACATCCTAAAATACTGTCTTATGTAAAATAGTAAACAGATTAAGCTTTTCAATAAGACAAAATGAAATTAATTTACACAAGCAAGTCAAAATGATTTGTTTTGACTTCCTCCTTTAAAACCATTCAAATTTCCAGAAATCTGAGATCTCAACACTAACAATACAAGGGAACTCCTCCAGACTGTTTTAGACCAGCTCTTCACATAACAGCCAGACTGATTTCAGCCCCAGCAATATCCACTGTTGTGTTGTTACCTGGCCCACATCCCACTCTTCTGGGGTCTGGAGTAAAGAGCTGAGCACATTTATGGTGTGTGTACAACACCCATGTAAACCCTTGGGGCTGCCTTTGCTGTATTTTCTGCTGGTCCTGTGCCTTCACCTGGGCCTGAGCAGGTGAAACTGAAGAAGCTGGCACCCAGGTGACAGCTCAAGGGAAAATTGTGGTCATCAGAAGCAAGAACCTGGAAAAGATCATTGTCACCTCTGTGGAGTCACCGAGAGCACATATGGCTTGAGACTGGGCACTTCAATCACGACTTCTGAAGCTGTACCAAACCACTCAGTCTGTGCTTATTTGTAATTAGGAGGGGTTGATTTCTTGTATTGACATCTCTTTTAAATCAAGCTGGAAAACTCATCCTGTTACAGTCTGTCAGCATTTCCATTTCTCTTTATGGTTACTGCTACCTAAGAAACTTCAGACTATGCTATTCCAGGCCTCACCTTTCTTTCACAGGTAATTTTCAAGTATTTCAGCTCCTATGAAAGGGCTGAGACTCTTGTTTTTGGTGCAGCAAGACATGGCCCAAAATATTCCCCCTATGTCTTTTCCTCCTGAAAACACCAAAAACCTCTCCCCATCTACCCCAGTTTGTGCCTTGCTTTTAAGAAATGCACAAAACTTCAAATTCTGGTTACAGCTCCCAAAAGCAGCAAGGCCAGCCAGCTACAACGCAATGCAGGCTCAAAAAAAATGAGAGAAAATGTTAATTTTCACAAAACCAGCCTGCAGGCAGCCTGGCTCCCTCCATCCATCACAGGAGTGCCACTGCAGACCATTTTGACAAGGGAAGGACTCTCTCTCTGACATTTTGTTTTCCATCTCCCCTGGCTGCGCATTCCCCAGGGTGCACCACCTCCCCTGTCTGAGCCCACTGCTGGGGCATTAAATGCTTTATACATTTTTCCCAGTCTGCCCTTTCAGAGAGGCTTTTTCCAACTTCAGCACTGTGTTTTACTTTTCAGGCTATTTCTTTCTGACCCCATCAAGTAGTGCCCTGAAAACACAAAAATAGATCAATTTAGAGATGACAGTTTTAATTCAAACCATAATCTCTGTTTTTATAAATATATCCTCTCTAAGTTTCTTGGGTGTTTGTGTACTAAATAGCCTGTATTGTTTTCACTTTGCCACCTCTTTGTATTATATTATTTTTACAGCTGACAAGCACTGTTAGACTGTGAGAATGCTGCAGTGTCAAAAGCAGATTGAATTTGCTGATTGCTGGAGTTCTTTGTGCTTCTCACACAAAATTCCCTCTTTCCCCTATAATACATCTGTTGTTTGTATATTCGATAAAGTTAATATCTGTGAAATCAGTCATTTCCCCCAGCTCTAAATTACACTGCAACAGACAGAAGATTGACTTCATTGTATTGACAAGAAAGAACTCTCAACAGTTATTATTTGTGGGGACTTGGAGAGATTACAAAAGCACACAGAATGGCTTTATCTGGGGAGTGTATTTCTGTAAAAGCTGATAAGGTGATGTATGCACATTAATGTGGGAATGGTTTTTAACAAACTTCTACCTTTCTAATATTTTTGGAAAGAAGAACTAAAGAAATAGCATAAATCAATACATCATCCCCTTCCTCTCTTCATGCCAGTATCCTCTTTAACACCGATCTCATGTGCAGTATTTATGTCTACATAAATAATTCAGGAACCAATTAATCCAATTCTTTTATAATTACCTCTTATAATGGCATACAGCCCAAATCCCAGCAGCTTAATTGCTACTTAATGGAGATATTTATGACACCAACAACTAATAAAGGATATAGGCACTCTCACTTATGTCAATTAGGGACAGGGCTTAAGCTACTAAACTCCTGATTTGGATTTCAAACACCTCTGAAGTCCTGGAATTTGAAAGCACAATTTGTTTTCACTTTGGAGCCAGAGGCTCCATCTCCCCTATTTCACACGTATGAGGGTTCAGCCCTCACTCACTGCAAGGTGATAAGCCCCACGTGCTGCCACTGCCCCAGTGCCTCAGCTCTCCCAGCAGGGCTGTGCTGGGTTTTGTCTCTTTACCAGATTTGACCATGTTTGCCCAGGCTGGCTTCACACACCGTGAGTGAACGAGCACAGATCACCCTGAGCTCAATCCCTGAGCCTTGCTCAGGACATGGAAGCAGCCTGGATGGATGCTGAGGAAGTCTGGGATAGGAATATTGGGATGCACTATGGATCTTGCTCTGATGAGCGACCCCCAGCATCAAAAGCACACTTAACTGAAGGACACCATTCAGACAAGGGACAGCAGAAATATGAAGATCTGGGAATGTCAGGAGTGAAAATTTCCAGCGTCTTGGTTTAGAAATTAAGCTCTTCTTGCTTCAGCTTAGCAGGCCTGGGATTTTCCCATTATCCCTTCAGAGGAACATGTAAGAGAGAAACCCTGGAAAAGGAATGAGTGTTTAGTGGCCTACCTAGTTTGCTGTTTGTCCTCAAGTGAGGAAGGTACTTCCTGAGCACAGTGTGACACGCACTGCCTGCTGTAAAAGCATCTTGTGAGGTCGTCTCACACATCTCTTAAAATAATCCTGCATGAAAACACGAGAGCATTCCTTGGAATTCCTGTCAGGGATATTTTAAGCAACCTGTTAAAATATCAGCCAAAAAAGACACTGATATTGGGGTAGACAGAGGCAATGTGGTGTTTTTGAGAAGGGCATTATCTGCATTTGGCTGCATCAACTGGTTTGCCTCAGCCCCAGAAACCCTAAAGCTAAGGCAGGACAACAGCCACGGGATTTAGGCACTTTGGATTCAGGGGACTGCATTTAGCTCAACCTGAATGCATTTTTTGATTGATTTAAGGGAAAATAAACAGTTCTTAAATGAAAAAGGAACACCCACGGATTGGCTGGCACAGGTTTAAGTACACTCCTACCAGTGCAATTTTCCCTTTGTTACTAGTTCTAAAATGTTAATGGCTTAACTTGCAAAAACACAAATGCTCTGAAACTTTTTCCTGTTACTTCTAAAGTGCATTGCATCAAGAAGTACTTGGTAATTAGAGGGAATGTGCATTTAAAAGCTTAAGAATACAGCTTCTAACTGAGAGTCACTTAGTTTTTATGATTGCTTTTATCTTTACAAGCAGCTGAAGACATCCTCTGAAGTCTTAGACTTGTCCTAATCAAATGTTTCAGTCCGTGTATTTTCATGAGACCTGGCAAATTTATTCCATTATGCTGCTATTAATGGTGGATATTTATGCATTAGGATGCAAAGAAGCGACTCCTACAACTAACATTTCACTAAGGAAAATTTTGTAATTACACCAAGAGATTGGGAATTGGAATTCCTGGGTTTCTGCTGAGCTGTGGGACAGACATAATGTGCTGTCCCCAAAGTGAGTCACTTTGATTTCTTTGTCCACTGAGGGCACAGTAATGTTGCTAAGGAATGATTGTGAACATATTTGATAAAAGAGTGACTTTCTTTGGCATTTAATCCCTTCACCTGTATGCTCACTCCAGGGCATGTTACTGCTGCAAGGTTCTTAGAGATCCTCAGAGCAGCTTTATTGTGTTTATTGGTGGTTAATGAGTTAATCCCTTTCTCTCTGACCTGGGTCACAAAGCTGAGAAGCTGAATTTGAAGCAACAACACTAGATAAGAGGTACACCAGAGAAGTTTATGAGGAAATCAAGGAGAAATTGAGTTGTTACTAAAGGTGTTTTCAAATAAATACCTTTACTTTGTTTACAAATACCTTTACCTTCAAATACTTTTTGTTTGGGGAGAGGATTAATTATTTTCCAGGCTGTCCAACTTTTCAGAAAGAAAATAAAACCCATACTGCTCCAAGACCCAAAGACTGAAAGCTTCTCCATTTCTAATACAATCTTAGAGATTTGTTTGTTCAATTAAAAAGAACATCTGACCTTCCCACTGCTGGATCCTTCACTCCCAGCACGTGATGAGCAGGCAGGGCAGACAGGCAGTAGGATGCCCTGGAGAACAGCAGAAGTTTATTTCTATAGGAAGAACCTCTATTTCTTCCTGTCCCCAAGGACAAGGACATGAACAATTCCCTGGAGAGTCCCATGTCTTCCAGCATTGTAGGCCTTGCTTGTTTCTCTTGTGAGAACTTCATCACCAGTGGTGCCACGCCAGACTGGTGCTGGACCAGTACAGACTTGGGGAGCCACTGCTGATCTTCCCTTGCCCTGGGGATCAAATACTCAGGAACATTCAAGATATGGGAACAAAACTGAGCCCTGAAGAATCCCATGCCAGGACAGCCTCTATCCTAGGATAGCTCTCTGGTGGTGGCCTCTGGTTTGCCACGTGCCAGGTGGGCAGCCCAGCTTTTGGCTTTTGCATGTGCCAGCAAATGAGTCCGAGGATCTGTTGGGTTGAAATTTCCCATTGAAACAGCTCTATCTGGCTGAAATGTTCAACAAAAGAGTTTGCAGAGGAAGGTATTTTATTCAAAGGAATGTCTTGAGTTTCACAAGTGCCCTGACTTTGGTGGAAGAGGTCTCCTCTCTGAGCTGATGGTGATTTATCTGCTCTATTAAATCCAGTGACAAAGCCCTGGTGCTTTCAATGGGACCAGAAATTAGACTGTCTGTGAAAAGGCAGGAATGGAGGTTTCACCTCAGTTGCTCTGATTTAAATGCAGAGAAGCTCTTGTGACTCCTTTTGTGTTATTTCAGCTCTAAAGGAACAGAATGGGGAGCAGAGCTGTGTCATAATTGCCAAGGGCTGAAACCAACAAATAGTTCAAGCAAAAATATTTTATCATGGTATTCCCAAGAATATTTGGGAAACTATTGATTCATTTCTTAGAAATTACATAATTTCTTTTCATTTAATGATAACAAAAACAACAAATTAAAAACAACAACAACAAAACAGCAACAACAAAACCCAAACCAAACAAAACCAACCAACCAACCAAAAAACCCACACACACACAAAAAAACAAACCAACAAACAAAAATACTAAACTAAAACAAAACCCAAAAAAATCCCACCAAAAGAATCTAAAACAACCAAGCAAACAAAATCCTTTGCCACTTCTCACTTATATTGAGAATATACTTACCTGGACATGTGTTTCTTTTTTTCCTCACATTTCTCTCAAGGTACAATTCAATCAACAATAAATACCTACATTTTATCCCCTGTATTTAACAAATAAAATTCTATGGTAATTTCACAATCAACAATGCCTCGTGTTAGGAATTCCATTATTAAATCTGATTGAATATGATTAAATATGGCTCATGCTTTCCAAAATGGGTTGCATGATGGATTTAAATGAACTCATTAGTGGTTAATGCAGCAAAGTGCTTTCTAAATGCTAATGTTTGGCTGCCTTTGGCTCGTTAATTAATTTGAAGATTGTGTAATTACGGGAGCTTTCTATTAGCATACATCTCTTCTTTTTATTCCCAAACAACAGTTGTTTGTGTGTAACTATTGGAAATTCAATTATATTTATAATAAAAATAGGACATCAAACTGCCCAAACAAGCACACTCTGCAGGGGAACAACATCTTTTCCTTTAAAGTCTCCTTTATTACTGTTATTTTCAAAAAGAACATGGGCTCAGCAGCTTTCTCTCAGCACAGAGAAGGGAGAGCAAAGCACATGGCACTGCCAGATAATTACACACCCCTGAAGAGCTGTGCTGGATGAGTGAGGGCTGAATGTGGCTTAGGTAGAAGCAGGAGCAGAGCCTGGCTTGTTTCCTCTCTCTCCCCCTCCTCCTCTTGCCTTTTTTCAAATTTATTTATTTTGTACTTTGCTTTTAAAGGCCAGCAAGCCTGAAACGAGTCAGTAGGGCCCAGCCAGCCCAGGCAGGAGAGAGGAGCTGGTGTGTGTGTGCCAGGCACAGCCCCTGGGCTCCTGGTGGATGTGCAGAGCCACAGATTCCAAGGACTCTGCACCGGCTGGAAAAGCGACACCTGTTAAATTCTGCTGGTATTTTGGGCAATGAATGCACTGGCAGCTCCACTTTAAATAACACCACAAATGGACATAAAGCAGAAATAGGCTCTTAAGCAGATATTAGGCACAGGGATGGGGCTATAAATGCAATAGAAACAGAAGGGGACCGAGTGTTGCAGACAAGGCTTGTGTCTGTAACAGAGACATGGGCTGAAAGAGATATGGGTTCATGAGTGATACTCCAGGGATAACCCATGTCCGAGACTCCTGGAGCTGTAAAGCTCCTGGGTGGAAGGAAAAAAAAAAGAGCTGAACCTCCTGGAGACATTTTGAATGATAACGACTAAAAATTTAAATCAACTCCCTCAAGCATTTCTCCCATGCTTTTCAAAGACACATCTGATTCCTCTAACAAGTCCCATGGTTGTATTCCCAGCACACACTGAGTTCACATCAGTCCTTATCATAACAGGAAACTTGTTTGTCATCAATAGATTTTGTTTCCACTAAGTATGGGGTTCTCTGCTGTAGTTATCCAGGGCCATACACAGCTGGATGCAGTGGTATCACAAGTGTAAAAGCCAGGAAAACAAACCTGGGGATTCATTAGCATGCACAGCACTGCCTGAAAGGAGCCTTTCTCTGCCAGCAGCTGCAAGAGCAGCAAGGCATTAACATATGGAATAATTAAGCCAAATAAGTAACTACTGCATTTTCTAGTGAAACAGGACAACTTCATTTTCTCAGTCAACTTGTATCGCAAAAACTTCCAATGTGCATCACTTAGATAAATCACCTGATGACTGTGGGTTTTTAAATTGCTGTTAACCATGGATGCTCATCCTCTGCACTTCAATATGGATATATATTATTAAAAAATGAGCAATTAGGCATGATTTAATAGCTAGCACCAAAACCCTCACCACATCTTCCTTCAAGGGAAAAAGGCAAGGAATGATTATGAAGCAATGATTATGTTGGCCGGGCTGAACCCCTGCTGGCTCCAAAACCCCTCATCCATTCAGCTGCCAGAGAGCCATGGGATGGGTGTCAGTGATGACCTGCACTCAAATGTCACCTCCTAAGGCAGCTGGGAAAGTGAATCACTGATTCAGCAGCTGACTGGAACCGGCAGAAGATGCAGGAATAGAAACAGGCCAGGGAAGAACAGTACTGGTGAAGGCTGCAGAGATAGGATACTAACAGGAAAATCACCAGGGCTTCAGCCAGTCTCTGGAGGGGAAGGCAGGGAGTGAGGAGGAAGGAACCAGGCTCCAAGCAGCTTCTGCAACCTGCGAAGTCTCTTGGGCTGATGAAAAATACATGAAACAAAACCTAAAACATGCATTTCAGCCATGGCATTGACAGTAGGAAAAGGTGTAGCACAGTTTAACAGGTCAACACCAAAAATGACAGAAAAGCAGCGGATTTCATGCAAAACTGCAACCACTGCCTGAGATTCCACCAAATGTCTGTAATCAATGTTTAAAGCCATAGAGACAGGGGCTGGGTCGGTTGGTTTTTTGTACTAAAAAATTGTACTGAAGTTCCCAGAGATTTGGCTGACAAATTTCAGCCAGCCACCCTAGAAATATCTGTAATTCCAAGAGGGAAAAAGCCTTTCACCCTCCTGGGGTACGACATTTACGGGTGAGAAAGGCAAAACACAGCACTGCTCATATCCCCTCTCTGTTGTTGGTGAGGAAACTGCTCTGCTATGAATCACACCTTCAGTCCTGTTCTGATGCTAATGGCCATGGACTGTGCCACAGGGAAGAGGCAGCATTCCTGCAGGACAAACTGGTGCAAGGAAACAACAGGAAGGTCTGGAAGTGCACAGAAGCCAGCTCCAACATCCAGCTGTGCCTGTGGAAGTTTCCCTGGTGTTCTGCCAAGCTGACAGCCTGGTACTGTTCCTGAAATCCTAACCTTTCCCTGCGTCCCCCCTACACCCACACAGACACCTGCACCTCCTGTAATTCCCTTTGGAAGAGCACTCCATCCACCCTTCAGCTGGAAGGATCACGGTCCCAATGCATCAGCTCTTTTATCTGCCTTTTAATCTCCTTTTTTTCCACCCTTGAGGGATGCTCCATCTTCCCTTCTGCAGACAGGGAAGGTCTGCACACCATCATTTACTCAGCGGAGGACGAATCTGACAGGCTAATCTTAAATTCTTAACAGCTGTGTTTATTTACTTAAGTAGTAAATTGTTTCCTCTAAAGCACAGAGGGGTTGGTTTGAACACACATCTCTGCAGTTGGGGGAGGTTTGGTGCTTGCACATGCTTTCTTTTGAAACTACACATTTTTCTATCACAGAAGTATCTGAATTAAAGGCAATCTTGGGATCTGAGCTTTGTTTTAATGACTCCTCTGGCTGCTGCTTTGTATCCAGGGGAAGGCAGGCTGGAAGTGCAGTAAATTGGCTTGGAGGAAATGGGAAATAATAACACCACTTATGCTCTGACTGACTACACTTGCTCCCATTCCAAGACACTTTTCTGTTACCCATTTGTAATTCAGTTCAGTTTACATAAGCAATTTCAACTCCACATTGCCCTTTCAGCCTCTCTCCACACTCACCCACACAGGATAGTTCTGTACAAACAGCATCACTCGAGGCCAGAAGACCTGCCAGAATACTTCAATGAGTCACTCCCCCATACCCTGAAACTTAAAATCCCGCCCTATTAGTCCAGACCAAGCTGGTTTTTGTGTTTCTCACACAACACATGGTGAGTGCTGCTGGGACAGCAGCAGCTCCTGAGCTTGCACTGCTCTGTGGATGCTCCTGCTCACACCAGCCTGTGACTGCTGAGCCTGTGCAAAGTACAGCTCCTGCCCCAACACTGGGAGAAGGAAACAAACCCCAAATCTCACAGCTTACCGTGAACCAAGCGCTGCTGCAACCACCCCAGCTGGAATTGCAAGTTTTGGAAAAGAGAGGAGATGCAGAAATCTAATGGGAAAATAGCACATCCTTCCTGCTCAGCAGCAGTGGTAATTTCTTAATATTAATGAACATGTACCACCACTGATAGATGATCCCGTGCTAATAAAATCTGCTCTTCTGGCATCCACTTCTCCTTGGGGATATGGAAGCAGCTGAAAATACAGCACACACCTACCCTCTCCATCACCACTGGGACTGCTGGATCCTTAAAACTCCCTCTCTCCCACAGGGCTGTAAAAGGAGATGCATTTTCTCCATACTCCCCACAGCAGCAGCAGTCTCACTTGAGCAATGGCCTCTACTTAGTCTACAGGTGCTTGGGGTTTTCCAGTTCTGAAACATGGTATGTGTTTAAAGCTTTTTATTCACAGTAGATTTGGATATTGTTGCATCCTTGTGACTTTGGTCTATTTAAAAGAAGTCCTTCATCAGAAACCAGGAATATGTGGGTCTCCATGAGACAGAAGCAGCCTTGTCTGAAATATTTTTATCATATTAAAAAGCATTTACTGCCTGAAAGTGTGTTTAATATAGAGCAGTTAAATTTTTTTCTCTCTTCCTTGTTACTATTACCAGTGTCTTAATATAACACTGGAGCATTTCCTGAATTCATTTTCTGTTTTGTTTCAGTGCAGGCTCTGCTTCCCAGGGGCCCTTCTCCACTCTCTCTGCTTGTGGAACATTTCTGTCACTGTTGCTTTGGGAGCAGGGTCCCAGGTGGAAGCCATGGGCAGATACAACCCTCAGCCTGGTCCTGTGTCCTATTTTGGGGAAATTTTGAGTTTAATTTCTAGCTTTGCCACAGACCTGCTGGGGCAGCCTTGGAGGAAAACCTGTCACTAGCTGAAAACCAGGAAGGGGGAACAACACAAAGGTTGCAGAAGGGAAAACAAGTGTTCATGTAAAACTTCCAAAAACCAGGGGGTGGTCCTTGCTGGGACATCAGCACAGCAAAAGCCTCTACATTATTGAGCTACTTCTCAAGAGTTACAGCAGAACTGCAAAACCAGAAATTTATTTTGTTTTCAGTTTCTCCTTGCCTTGTTTCAGAGACTGTATTTCTTACAAACAAGATTCTTATTGCAGTATTCATTAGATCGTCTGTCAAGGAGAGCAGTTGGTGTGGATGAATTGATTAAGACACTCTGAGGACGGTTCAGCTTAAAGAAGAAAAGACACAACAGATTTCAAAGATGTAAAAGGCTGCTGTACTTTTTTTCTCCTCTCACATTCAGGGTGGACAAAATGCTAAGTTTTTAGCTGCACAGAAGATTCAGATTAGAGAGGAAAGTGCTTTACCATTAAGGTCACTCCAGTATTAGAACAGGAAAGCCTTGGAGAGCAGCCTGGCAGGACGAGGCTTGTGCAGCTGCTTGACTGCCAAGGTCCTTCCACACCTACAACCTCAGACATTCCCCCTCACCTTCCTCATCACTTGGTGACTCCTGTTATTTTCAAACAGAAACTCCATTAGCAGAAGTATTCCCCTTTATTCTGTCCACCTTTCCAATTGCTATATTAGCTATCAATCTTCATGCTTAGTCACTGATGGGTTTTGCTATAACTTCCTCAGAAAAATCACTTCCTTTCTAAACCACCACATCTGCTCATTTACAAGTCCTCCTAGAGAAAGTGGAATAAAATGGCTGAAGAGCTGGACAGAACTCTTGGGATTCCTATATCCATGTAAAAAGTGATCCAACTGCAAATGCAAAGGAAGTCACAATGTGCTGATTTCAAACTAACAGAGCACTCTGGGCACAGATTTCTCATCCTTATTGTTTCTTATTGTTCAATTCAGAGACACAATTTACCTGCAACTAGAAAAGCATTTGATGGAAACACTGAGTCGATTTATGCACCCAGCCAAGCAAACAGTAATAAGCCAGGAGATAAATAAATAAATGGGTCAACAACTATTTCACTCTTGATTGCTCAAGATAAGAAATCATCTACCTAAAGCCCCAAATTGGAGATCACTCACTGTCCAGACAACAGCACCAAACTCCACCTCTGTACAGCTGACATTTCCAAGAAGTAATGGAGAATTCCCTGCTTGAACAACACACAGGGCAAAGTTATAATTTGTTCCCTAGGAAAACTATATTGGATGATTTTCCCATAGAATTAGCTGCAGGAACTGGACAGAAATAAATAGAATAAAATAACAGAATATTTAATTCAGCACACACAGCAAGTTTTACCGATCTGAACCTGAGATGGTAAACAACACAATTGCAACAAACTACACAAACTCCTACTTCTGTGTCTTGGGAATTGGCTCCTGGCTTCAAATTACTCACTGCTAGAAAGCAGTTTGTTTGTGCTAATCAGCACCTGACTTTGCTGCAGTGTTCAAGCAAACTGAAGACAGATGGGCTGCAGCAATAGAAAGGGAAAGAACTGCAAAACTTTCAAATAACTATTTAAGAAGTGAACTACGTGCAATTCTTCACTCTTGTCCTGTGGTGGGAATTTGCTACTTTAAAAACTAATCACTTATGACAAATTAAGGGATATGTGTCAAAATCACTGTGGCTCCCAAGTAATATGAATACATGGTTATTGTGCCATTAAAAAAGGGTGTTTCTCCATATTCATAAAGCAGGAAGCCCCAGTACAGCCCAAGTCCAACAGCCAGCAGCCACTGTGCTCCAAGTGGCTTCTGGAACTGCAAATGATGCAGCAGCACAACTGTCTGAGCAAGGAAGAGGCTTTGGAGACCCAGTGCAGCTTTGGAGAGCCCCCAGCCACAACTTAACCCCCACCTGTGCCCCTCTGCCTGGCATTTATTAAAGGCAGGCCCCACACCTTCAGATATTCTTGGCAGCAGAAAACATTTGAAGCAAGGACAAAGGTACAAATTAAACTAAATGGAGGTGCAGATTTCCACCTTGGTTTTTTCCTTGGTTTCCACCAAGGCTGAGACAACACCCCAGGAGCAAAATGTGCCTCAGGTTTGAGCACTTCAGCATAGTGGGCACAAGAAACTTGATCTTTAATGGATGGATTTTTGGTATGTCAGAATAAAAAATCCTTCATCCACCAACATCTCTTTTCACAAGTGCTGCCTTAGGTCTGCTTGCACTGAAGTAATTGGGAATTTCCCATCAGCACCACTGTGAGCTGAGGCCTTTGATTCTCTAACAGGGAAGGCAGAACACTCAGTCCGAGCTGTCACCAGTCCAGTGGAGTCTTGAAAATGTTCAAGAACATGTAACCCAGAAAGCTCAAAATACAGCATTCTCAAGGTTAAAATCAGGGCACTCAGCATCTAGAACGAGTCAGAAAAACTCTGTGGAAAAAAAGAAAATAGTCTGCTGAAAGCACTCAACCTCTATCGAGATGTCTTGACATTTTTTTTTTAAAGTCAAAAATCTTGACTTGGTAACTGAAGAATTAATCTGGAAGCAGAACATTTTCACATGACATCTATTAAGAAAACCTGTCTTTATTAATCCTTCAACCAAGCCTTTATGGCACCAATTTTCAGTTAGTCAGATATCCACGAAAGCCCCTGCACTGCAGAACTCCTGGGTCAGCTTTCCTTAAGGACAAAATACTAACTGGGGCATCATCATTCTCTACAGAATCATCAATAAATTCCTCCCAAATTATTATTCCCTTACAGCTGCCCTGTGCTGACATCAGCAAACCAAAGATATTGCTTCAACTTCCATTAAATCACTTCCCGGTGAGGGAGGGAACACAGACTTTGTGAATACCTGAGGCCACAAGCTCCTACAGAGTTACAAGAATGAGGCTCTAACTAAAGTTCAAAGGGAAGATTTGGGAAGCAGTGAAATAAGGCACCTACCTGGAATGGTGTCTCCTCTTCACAGGATGGGTCTGGCCATCACTTCCACGTGAGAGCAACATGTACATAACACCACACTGCTCTGTGGGTCCTGCATTTGCACTAATGAGATATCAACTCACTGTCTCAGAACCCTGAAACTGCTCCAATGCTGCTGCCTCAAAATCCAGGTGATGCAGAGATCCTGCAATGCACTCAGACTCCAGGTGAAGGGAAGGCAAGACTTGTTTTACACTTGTAAAAAAGAGTCCCTCCTGTTTTCAATTCATTACAGGCACTTTTCAAAAGCAAGTTTCAAAATATTGGAATCAATTTTGATAGCATTACTGAAAAAGCTACCACTTTTAGATATAGAGCAAATTAACAATCTACAAGAAAAAGCAGCAATTTCACCATGAATTCTGGACACGTTGAAAAGAATCTGTCCAGGTTCTCTCACTCAGATTATGACATGACCCACAATTCTAAAGGAATTACGCCATTCCATGCATGATGGATGTGTGCCGTTTCACATTGAATCTGAGTGGTTTCACACATTTGGAATGCAGGAACACAGACAACGTTGCTCTGTTGTTGTGAGCCAAATTGAGTCGCCCTGTAACACCAGATCTTCCCGACATGGGATCCCATCACCAGGGAGGAGCTGCTCCCACACCTCCAGAATCTTCCACACAGCTGGGCTGCAGCTGCAAGCACCACTGGACTCTGCTTCTGTTCCACAGGTGTAGGGGTGAGGGGAAGATGGAGCATGTAAAACACAAAACACATCAGTTCCCCTAAATGGAACAGCAGGACGGGGTGGCAGGGGACGGTGTCAGTGTCACAGGATCTGCTGTGTGCTCACAAAGATCCTGCAGCCACACAGTGCAGCTCCTCCTGCTGCTGTTTGCACCTTGTCTTAACGTGAAAATTAGCCCAACTAAATATTAAAAATAGTGTTTCGGTCTGTCACTTCCCCCGCTTAATGAACTGCAAATCTTCCATCCCAAGCGTTTAAAATTACTGGTATATAACATTCAGCCAAGGTAATATCAAAATATATTTTATTCTGGACCTCTTTCAGATCTGATTCAAATTACAGTTGTCAAAGCAATACAATGCAAAGGGAAACTGCAACAGAAAATGTGCCTAAAAGGGATATAAGGGCCTTGGGGACAAATCATTGTGATGTAGAACCAAAATACATCATAAAGTGTAATTAACATGGTCCAGGACAGTATAGAACATCTATATCAGTCTTCTTTAGACAATAATCATGAAAACTGAACAATAAAAGTCCTTTAAACAAGTACAAAAAACTGTCATGGGCTGATTTACACTTTTACAACAGTTGTAGTTTAACTGGATAACTGAAGAAATGATGCAGACATTTTAATCCAGTGCTATAGGTAGGCTCACAGAATTAGACCCAAAGGATTTGTAACTCCAAATGAAACCATTACAACTACAATGTCAATGTCAGGAGAGAGAGAAAATTACTTCTGTATTCTAGAATTACTGTTCTGCACACTGCAGTCTGTTGAGGACAAGATTGCAAAGTACACTGGACTAGCAACAACATGCAGACTGTTTTCTTGTATTTACCCACAAATGTCAAAAAACATTATGAAGTAAAAATGAATGATTATTTAAAAATTAAAAAAAACAAACAAAACAAAACAAAAACATGCCTCAAGTTACTGTCAAGCTTCAAACTTAAAAGGCAGAGAAAGCGAATTATGTACTCAAAACTACTGATCTGAAGCACTATTAACACTAAATCTGCAATCCACTCGAAACGGCAGATTTTCCTGCTTCGTCTGCCTCCCACCAGACTGACAGTGAAGACAGTCACACTTTCACAGCTCGTGGTATTTCAGAGCTTTCTCTAGAGGGAGAAGTGAGGACTGCTCCATGTCTCTCTCCCTACGGAAAATGTCAGGGATCTCGATGGAGATTTACTGCTGTCTCCCGAAGCCGTGTTTGCTTCTAACATGCCACAATGTTGCTTCTGCTTTCTTCAGGCGTCTGGAGAGGGTGGAAGTGATCCCACCGGGGAATGGCTCTACAGGGCTTTGGGAAGGGAGGAGCTACCCTGCTCAAAAGGAACCGGGCTAAATCTGGCAGGCCCTGCTCTGGCAAAACCCCAGGGACACCGGGGGACCCTCGGCTTGAGGGGGATGTGGCTCATTTTATCCTCACTGGGGTTCAGCACGGCCCCGGCACCTCCAGCGCTCACCCTGGCAAAGGTTCCTCGTGAAGTGACAGTGGGATTTCTGCTGGAGTAAAAATCGGGTCCCAAGGCTCTTTGCTGAACAGACAAAACCAGACAACCTTGTATTTACACAGGCTGAAACTCCCCAGTTTGCAGTGGTACTGAATCTCCTTCCCACAGCAGAATTAAACGTGTCAGCTGCTGGGGTCACCCTGCTGGCACGGCCGCCCTGTGCCACCCACTGCTCTCCCTAAACACAAAGGACATTCCCAAGGTACAACGCCCCATCAGACGCCCTAGCATGAGGTAAGCAGTGTAAGGAAAAAGGAGTGCTTTTTAAAATGAAAAAAATCAATTAAAATCGGTAGAAATCTTTGGCCTTTCTCTCAAGATGCATTAAAGTGTCACGAAATCAAGAAACATGCTTCGAAATGCCATGTCGTTCTGACTCTGGTAACTACTACCTCCCCCTCCACCCAACCCAGAAAAAGAGGCACTTTTAGTGTTTCATATAAGATTTCCAATCATCTAGTAGACATGCTAAATAACCCTGCACAATGGTAGTCCCAGAATAAACTCAGTTTATCAACATTACAAAGAGTCTAAAAAAGCTTTTATGAAGACCTAGATATTCTCTTAACTACACTAAAAAGTCCACTGGTTGGGAATCTTTACATCAATTTAAAAATGCAGAAAAAGGTAAAGTAAAAATAGAAAAAGACGAACTCTACGGAAACCTGGATCTGGTCATGCAAAAATGAGAAACGGGATTTCGAGATGGACGCACAGAAAGACAGCGAACTCAAGAGCAGTTCATTTCTTATCCCATCATTAATTCTGAGCCCAGCTTTCCCCCTTCCTTTTATCCTCTGTTTGGACATTTGCCTGTTATCGTGTTGAACTGATAAAAACAGGAACGACTCCATCCGTAAGACTGAGCACGTACGCACACGCCAAAGTCAGGGCCTTGCTGCCGTTTGGCTTCCCCTTTGAAAGGAGCAATCAGGACAGTCTACCCCAGCCTGGAACACGAGGCCTTTGTGCTATAAAAGACAGTGAACAACGTCACGGTTCTGTGGTGGTTTTGTCTGGTTTTGGGTTGACAGGGTGGCAGGACCCGGCACGCGGCGGCTCCGGGCGTGCGGGAGCAGGAGCAGCACTGTGGCATGCGAGGCTGGACAGCTGGACAGCTACGGCCAGAGCTCGGCTTGGGGACACTGGCTGGGGGACACTGGCTGGGGGACACTGGCTGGGGGACACTGGCCTGGCCCCAGGGCAGGAGGCACTGCTGGCCCTCAGCGGGGCAGGGGCTCTGCCCACGCACCCAGAGCGCTGGAGCCGACGGAGCCGACGTTCCTGCCGGACCCACAGCTGACAGCCCCGGCCTGAAGCTCTGGCGTTCTCTATTTCTGAGTGTGGGATGCTATGCTGAAGCAACTAGAATTACAACCAAAACGGCTGATGATTGAGAAAGAGGAAAATGGCAATACCCTAAAAACATGGCTGTGTGATTTTTTGCAGCTATGTCACGGAATTCCACCACAATTGTTTAGGTTGGCTGAAAGAATCATCCAATAACGTTTATGAAAATGAATAAACTGTCCATATTAAAATACAAAAGTACTATCAAGAATCACTTCTGACTTTCAGATTTAAATTCAGTGCAATTGACAAATGCATTGCTAAACGAAAAATGCAGCTTAAACATACTCAAAACATTTGTGTCTATTCCTGGGAGCACAGTTTAAAATTATTGCACAGAATTTTTTTTTTATTTTTATTTTTTTTTTCATTAAATGACAGAGGTCAGCCACAGTCATGGACCTCCAGCAATAAAAGCAATATTTCAAGTGCCAGACACTCAATATATTAGGTTTCCTACATATTGTAACTCACAGGGTAATTGCTCTAAACATTTGCAATATGTTCCAAAACCCTAAAAATAGCTGGCACGGAACCACCACGGATAACTGTCTTTATGGATATGACTTGGTGTTGGTTTTAAATGCTGTGTATGATAGCAGTATAATCCTGGGGTGTATATAAACAATGTATTGTTGACTTGTCTTTACCACTGGCAAATTGCTACCCTACCTTAGCCAAACTCAGACTTGCTTCAAGTCGTGTTTATTTCATGGAAATAGCAGAAATCGATGCCTAAAGAACAATGGTTAAAATGTCAAAGCTGCATTATCTCAATTAAATGAATTTATACTTAACTTGGAGGGGGGAAAAAAAACCCCAAACGAATAAAAAAATAGGTTAGAGACTAACAATCATAAGCCACAAAATTAATTGTGATTGAAATAGTGTTATAAAACCGATAACTTTGCAAAGCTCTGTAATATAAACCATTCCTTAAGTAAAATGTCTGTGACATAAATTTGACAACCTCTCTTTTTTTATAAATTTACACTCTTGGAATCGTATGCAAGACATGATGCAACCTTTTCAACTACACATACGCATAAACACAACCTCATGCTATCATTTACAAATAAAATCACTATTAGTATACTTTTAATCACATGAGCAGAAAAAGGTTTGCCATATACATCTGTCATTGTAAGAAAAATACTTGATATTGTAAACAGAGTAAAAGACACTATATAGTAGTGATTATTAAAAAAATAGCAGCTTACATCTACCCTATATTTGGAAAAAAATGTAGTCACAAGATACAATAAACTGCAGGACCGGAGCAGCAGGGGAATTAGTGCAAGTATTCATCTTTTAAATAAGCTGAATCACTGCTATTAAAATAAACTTGAAGCAAGTCCTCTGTTTAAGATTTTTTTTTTTTTAAATCTAAGGTAGTAAACATTTTGCCTCTTAATGGCAGTGTTATCAAATATATGCCAAAGATTTTATTTTAATAAAGAAAAATTACATGAAATACTTTTAATACTGGAGTTTGGTTACAATTATACATCTAAGCTCCTACAAATAATGATGGGCAACTCTCAAAGAAGCTGTGGCATGAACCCTTGTCCAGAAAGATCTTAACCTCTTAAACAAAATCCCCCAGCTATACTTTGCTCCTTTTCACAATAGTGCACAATTTAACCATATTTCAGCTATGGTCTTAAAGCAACAGAAGATGCGTTTTTCCTCTTTATTTTTTTCTCTTTTTCTTTTTTTTTTTGCATCCCTGTTTTGTTGTTTTGTTGGTTTTTTTTCCTGTGTTTTTGTGCCCTTCTGTTCTTAAGTTTGGCAGAATTATGTCCCAAATAAGAAATTACTGCATTTCAGCCATGTCACCAGAAAATCAAACAGCATTATACCCATTTCCATCCTACGTTGTAGATGAGAAGGACATGAAACATTATGCTGCAAAGAAGGATTTTTTTTTTTCTTCTCTCTCACTAATCCCTTTGCCACCCTCCCTCTGTTCACAAAATCGTGCTCTGGGAGCCACAAAATGTACCAAACATTATCAGGTTCAAACTACCTCTTCAAAGAACGCATCAAAACATGTTCCAAAGAAACGCTTTTTTTTTTTTTTCTTTTTCCAAGGTGAAAAAATATAAACAAGAAACTAAATCACTCCCTTACTTCATGCATCCGTAAACTTAACCAAAACAAAACAGAAAACCCAATGATTAAAAGCAAAGAAAAAAAACTACTGCTGCAGATTTCTGTAAGTCCATTTTCTCTGTACACACAAACTGCTCAACTACTGAGAAGGAAAACAAAAATACCCCACAAATCCACGTGAGAGTGGATTTCATGGGGGAAGGGGTAATGAAGGCTGCCATTAGTATCTTCTGATTTTGGTATGTATATGGGTCTGCTCTTGTATATGGTATATTTCTCTCTCTCTCTCGCTCTCTTCTGTTTTTCATATCCAAAACCTTTAAATGTTATTTTGGGGCACAGCAGATTCCAGCACTTGGTGAACAGGATTCACAAGCTGTGACAAAACTCTGTCATCCTCTTCAGGGTGTAATTTTTTTTTTTTTCTCCTCTTTTTTTTTTTTTTTTTTTNNNTTTTTTTCCTCCTTTTTCTTTTTTTTATATACAGTCTATGTATATATTTCTTTTACATTTGGCTGTAGTGGACTGGCCATGGTTCGTTGGGACTATAGCAGTACATGGGTCAGGGACAGTCATTTTGGCTATGTACGCATTCATAGTCGGTCCATGGCTTCCAACTAAGAGCGCTATTTCCGGAGGTCTAATACACAAACCTGCAAAGAGAGAGAGACACAGATAGAGCAGCTGCACAGCACCACAGGCTTTGACACTTGTGCCTGAAGGAGCACAGCAAAACCTGCCACGAGGATTGTGTCGGCTTAACCTTATACCTATTAACAATGATTAAGTTATATTAATATAACCAGGTGAGCTCTTTATGAACCCCCAGCCAGCCCCAGAGCTAAGGGGCACTGCTGCCTCCAGGATTACTATCAGAACAGCAGCAACATCTTATGTAAGCTGTTTGGTTGTTGTTTAATACAGTGAGGCTGAGAACTTACTCAAATCTGGTTTGCAAAAATATAAAATGAAATTTAAGTATGCGGACGAGTACTAAAATAGATCAGAAAAACAATTAGCGGTGTACAAACTCCAGTTTTAGTCTTCTCAAAATCTCCATTAAGTAATGCTGCTGGGTCTGTCAGACATAGAAATCTATTAGTAAAATATAACCACACACAAGATAACACCAGCTGCAAGCACATTTGAAACAGAGTGGATGAGAAGCTTTTGCTAGCGAACAATATAGAACAAATTAAGCCAAACATTTTTTTAAATATCAGAAACTAGATGAAAACAAATCTATTCCAAGTACAATCAGCCTCTTGGGCTAAATTAATTGGAGGAAAGGTTACACAGCATGTATAAATAAGGGTCATCTGGGGGGAGTGATAATTTCTACTCAGGATATGCCTTGAGTTTTGTCCTTTTATGATATTGACTATACTTATAAGACTAAAATGATATAAAGACTAATCAAAATTAGTTCTCTAGAATTTAGGCTTCTTAAAATCCAGAACTTCCTATTTTGTGATTTGAACTCTAACAAAACAATCTTACTTACCAGCAAGGAGCATTCAGGAGGGCAGTGCTTTGGCACCTGTGTTAAGATACCACCTGAGACTCTACACTGCGAAGCTGCCAGGATTGATTTTGCTGACATTTGCTAAAGGAAGCTGCAGCACTTCAAAACACAATTCCCTTATCAGCCTTATTTTATTTTAATTTTGCTTTTCCCTAGGCTCTTCTCTCCTTTCTTTACAAACCATGGCGAGACAGAAACAAGCAAAAGCCCTGGGACTGTGCTCCTTATGAAGATCCTGCACATTCCCACCCCACTGCAGCTCCCTGCAGGACAGTGTCAGAGCAGTCAAGGGTGATGCTCCTACACCCCAAATGACACTGGGGGCATTCATGATTAGTTAAACGTCATTTTGTTCCCTGCTTTTCCTAAGCGAAGTAGAGCAGACTGATATTTATATATAGCTGGTGACATTTTTTAGGAACTTTTTAATTACAAGCATTTAGCAAATCTGCACTTTGTTTTGCTGTTGAATGCAATGCAGAAGGTTTTTCATTCCTGTCATGCACTATAATATTATCACTTACACTGAGAATTTTCACTCAAAAAGGGCAGAGAAAGAAAAACAAATTTGTTTCCAAACCTGCCACACTGAACATGCTGACACAGTGGGCCCCAGAAGGAACAGAAAATATAAACTGGAGATATCTCCACCTTCTGAGGATTTTGGACTGGAATAAAGATATTCTCCTTACAGTACCACATGGTTACGGTTGAAAACCTACACGTGAGCTGGCTGTATTCAACCTTCAGCTAGAGAAGGAAATTTTGTCTCCATTGTTGGTTAAAAGATTTCCAGAAGATGTTTGTTATTAGAACACCAACCAAGTCAAGCAACACTTACTGAACCATCTGAAGCACTTGCTCCAACTTTGTCTCCTGCTGCATTCCAGCAAACCTCAAAAATCCCTCCTGTTCCCCGATAACTGTGAACTAGGGCACCTGTCTAAAAAAGGGACAAAGCAAGTAATTACTACAACAAAATCAAAGTGAACAAGCACAATTTGTACATGTAAAATTTCCTCACTGCTTTTAAAAGCTGTAATTCTCAGAGGTAAGTGAAGATGTCTTCTCCAAAAGAGATTTGTGGACAGTCTCAGCACCTTGTTAAAGAAGGTGGCACAACCATTGCATCTTGAGCTCCTATGTTTGACAGGTAAAACTGGGGATGGTCATGAATATTTCCAATTCTTAAAATGAACCTTTCGGAAATTACTACCCAATGCCCAGTAGCCAGAGATTACATCACACCTGACAAGACTTTCAAACATAACAAGACCTTTTTTTTTTTGCCAGAAATACAAAACAACTAATACTGTCCTTTTTGAGAAAGTTTCATAGAAATAGTTTGTCATCGTTATGTTCCCTCACTTTGCATTCTCTTGTTTGTCAGTGAAATTCAATGAAACAGCCAATCAGATTGGTATGTCCACACCCACTCGTCATGTTTCACAAAAGCCCCTGTTTTATCAGGAATTTAAAGTGCAGAGTTAACACAGACTATTTTTGGATGAAACATGTCCTTGGAGAAATTTTATTCAACGTGGGGTTTTGTCAGTGAATTTTTGGTTGGGTCTTTTTGGTTTGCTTGGGTTTTTGTCTTTTTGGGTTTTTTGCTAAGACAATGTAAAGACAAGTATTACTTCACCATAGGGCAAGCATTTAAAGTGAGAAATTAAATGTACAAGAAATGAAAAGATTAACATTAAAAGAAATCATCTCAGAACAAAGAGAAAATCAGCGTTAGGAATGACAAAGCTCTTTGTGGCTGAAGTATGATGGATAAACAAAGGCTGGAAGGATGGAAAAGACCAAAACATAAACTTCTCAACACAGAAAAGAGCAATACCTGTGTATTCCAGATGTGTACACATTTATCAAAGGAGCCACTGGCCAGGTACCTGCCATCAGGACTGAAAGCTACACTGTACACAGGTTCTTGATGTTTTGTCAGAGTATGAATACAAATTCCTCTGTCTACATCCCATAACCTAACAGTAGAATCAAAGGATGCACTGTCAAGGAAAAAAACAGATTAATTACATCTCAATTCAACGTATTCTTGTTGCTAATACAAACAGAACATGATAAAGTATCTTACGTGCTTCAAAACATTCTGTGAATTACATTCAGAGAAAGTGAGGTAAAAATAATGTTTAACAAGAATTTAAGACCAGGATTAAATAGTACCTTGCTAACATAAGATTGGCATTTGGATTATTTGTTCCTGGTCCTGTAGGACTCCATTTGATGGTATAAATTTCTTTGTTGTGTGCTTGTAAATCATGGACACAACTGTCTTGTTTCATACTCCAGATCTGTGATAAAAAGGGAGGAAAACACAAATAATTCAGCACAATATTGTACTAAAATAGATTTTACAAGTTTCTTCTGTACTATTTGCAGCTGACTGTTACCTTTTAGGCCACTCAAAACATTTGCTATGATTGCTAGGTTTTTAGAGTAACTATGCCAAGTTTTATTCCAGGACCTTTCATTCTTTGTGTTCTAAGCCCCCACTGAGGTTAATGAGTTACAAAGGTGCTGCCTGTAGAAACCACACTGTCTGAGTTAACTGAAAACCACTTGAAAAGTGCAGGGATAAGAGCAGATGCTGAAATGAGAAGAGCAATATGTAAATGCTCATGTCTGAGTTGCTAAAATATCACGGTCCTATTTTTAAACGAACTTCTTGCTACACAGACTGAGTGAAATGAAGGGATAGTAGAGAAGTTTTCTGTTTTCATACAAATCCAGGAAAAGAAATACCACTATGGCATTTTCCTGAGTTATTGGTATTTGCATTGCCAGATTTCAGTGTTCAGTACTTCACAGAGGTCATTAGAGGATTCCAACTCCTGTATGATCATGCTCAACAAAAAAAAAATAGCTTTATTCT
The DNA here is from genome assembly GCA_008694505.1 of Cyanoderma ruficeps. Lineage (NCBI taxonomy): Eukaryota > Metazoa > Chordata > Aves > Passeriformes > Timaliidae > Cyanoderma > Cyanoderma ruficeps. The sequence goes on along the minus strand of VZDJ01000301.1, from coordinate 5,621,484 downwards.
ATTAAGAGTTTCCATTGCTTCTACAGAAGGGTTTTGGGAAGGCTTTTATAACTTTTCCTACATGTAAAATTTGATATGGCAGGTAACCACCTGAATGCTATTTTTAATAAGATCTGTCTCAGTAATGCTTTTAGTTCACTTGTTGTTAGAAAAAGCTACCAGGAGCATGTTTAGGCCCAACTGTATTTAGGATGCAATTGAGGTGCATGTGTAAATAAATGGTTCTTTTCAGAACTGCTGCTTTGCTGAAGAGGAAATTGATTTTCAATGTGCAGACAGAATTGAAATTGTATTTCCAGTTTAATTGATGGGATCAAAATCTAGCTTCTCTTCCCAAAACTGGCATAGATGAAAGAGTCTGTATCAGCTGCCCTAGAGAACATTAAGTTGTAGATAGAAACTAACCAAGTAAATAAATCACTGGGCACCTTCTATGTGCTTCCAAAGCTGGTATTTATTCCTTCTACCACTGAAAAGTAAGTGATCCACAAGTGATTAGTGATGTGCAGACTTATCCTCCAGCACTTGGCATTTGAGCTAACCCTGAACAAAACAATAATATTCTTTCCAGTCTGGGTTCCATTAAAAACAGCCACCACGAAGTTAATTGCCTAAATCCCACAAATGCTGACACATTCCCGGCTGTCACCTCTACTCAGGGAGAGGCAGCAGCTCCAGCTCCAGCCTGGAATTCATCACCTTGGAGTTCCAGCTGTTTAAGTATTAAATACCTGCTGAAGCTGGTTATTTTGACTCCATCCACTGCCACTGGAGAACAGCTGATGCTCTCAGGGGTTTCCTCATCACACTTGACTTAAGATACTTAACTTAGGAAAGGATACCTTGCTCTTCAGCAGGGCTAGACAGTGCTGACTGGAGATGTCTAGACATCCAGCTTTAGACTGGAGGCTTAATGCTCACGTGTTTGTATTTAGATAAGGTGATTTCCCTTGCCAGAGCCTGACCACGTGCCAGCAGGAGGGATATGTGGCCACTCATTCAGGCATTCCCTAATTAAATAAGAGTGAGCTGGATGGAATTAACTGTCCCAAGGGCTACTAGCAGGACAGCGCTGTCAATGTAAAAAATGTATTCTGAAACTCTACCAAGCACAGTGCTAAAGGTCCCAGTGAATGGACAGCAGAACAGGAGTAATGAAAAGCATCTGCACCATGGAAGCAGCACAGGCCTGTCAGGCATGAACAGCCTCATTTCTGCTGCTGGCAGGTTTGTAAGGACTTCTAGGATGCCCTGAAGTCACACGTGAAAGTTGCAGTGTCCTCTGCACTCACAAGTTTGCCCCTGTTCTACAAGAAAGGATGTGGCTGGGAATCATTTGGAGGACAAGTGTAGGTGTGAGTGAAAACTGCAGAACGGCTCCTGATGAACTGGAAAAATCCAGGAGGGCACACAGCCTCTGAAGAAACAACATGCCAAAGATTTTAACTAGAAAGAAGGGGAAAAGCAGAAGAAAACCAGGAAAGGAGCGAGTCGCCCATTCTTGTATGTGCTACCTGACATGCATTCCAGCCCTTTCTTTTAACCAAAAGCAACCATCAAGCGTGACAGCTTAATGATTAATGACCTGATTCTGTAAACAGCTAAAAGCACCTAATAAATCATGCTCCAAGTCTCAGGCTGGCAGCTTGTAACAAGTTCTCTGGACCAAAGCTTGGCCCTGATTAACAAGGATTTCTAAGATTGCCTAACCTTGTTATATTAAAAAAGAACAAATATTGAACAACCCAGCAAGGACAGTGATAGTGCCTGAATGTCCAGGCTAATGGAGTGCATTCCAGAGTCCTACAAAGACAAGGGCCAGCCCCAGAACTTCCATTACCTTTAGAGTCATGTCATCAGAGCAGGATGCCAGCAGATTACCAGTTGGATCCCATTTGATTGCATTTACTTCATTCTAAAAGTGAACAATGAGAGTAAGTTGGAATCTTTCCTTCCATTACAAATGACAGCTTACAAAAGATAAAGCTGGACAGCACGTATGAGCATTTGCATAATTCTCAGGATTTTAACATTTAATTTTTATTCATAGCTTTGCCTTCAATAACAACAGCTTTTTGCTATCCATTTATGCATTCTTGTACACCAGGTGGCAAAGTCTTGAAGTTACCATTCTTGTCCTTCTAAAGCTCACTGGTGCATCCTGGCACTGGTAAAACAAGCTGGACATGGAGGTGAGAATTGCTTTGATAATCACAGAGATTGTGATTACCATAAGACTTCAACCACAACTACCTATGTGTGCATCTACTCCCTGTATCCAAAGACCAACCATTACACAAGTGCTGGGTACTGGTAATCTTACTGAGCCCCCAACCTCTCACTAATAAAAATATCCCAGAGCAACCCCCTTTTTGCAGTACTTACTGTGTGACCCTGGAAGGTTTTGATGGGCCTATCTTGTCCTAGTTTACAAACATGAATACACATGTCTGTACTGCAAGAGGCAAATGTGTTGTTACTCTGCCAGTCAACATCTAATGCTGGTGCTAAAAGAAAAAGAAAGATATTTAAAGCTGTAGTACGCACTCTGCAGGAATTTGATGTGCAAATTTAGCATACACCACCTTGGAACAAAAGCCAACAGGAAGCAATCATTAATTTTACAGCAGTTCTGAAGATAAACACTATGAACAGTAAGAAATGCAGCCAAAACAAGTCTTAGGCAAAATGGAACAAATTTAATGTAAGGCATCATAATATGGAACATATTTGAAAACAAAGTTATACAGAAGACAGTGCAGCAGGACATCAGTTGCAGTTAAGGCATCCACAAACAAATCTCAGGGGTCAGCACAAGGAACAGGTTCCCACAACTTCACACATCACCATGCGTGAGCCCATCTCCAGCAGCAGCTCCTGCTCAGGGATGGCAGCCAGGGAAAGGTGAGGATTTATTTCCTTTCTTAATTCCAACATTGTAAGGTGTGGTAACTTGAAGCTTAATCATGGCCAACATGTTCCATTTGATCAAGTCAGCTGTTTATGGCAGGTAGCAGAGAGAGAACTGCTTGGAGTAAATGCTGAGTTGATGTTTTTGACTGCTGTCATGCCACTGGAAATGTGGCACGAGCGGAATAAAGAGTAGGAACTGGACAAATTTCTTAACAGCCCTCCAATGGCATGTCTGTCATCCTCTCCATTCTGTTTTCCAGCTGATTCTGGCAGGATTGCTCAGCATGCAGCCCACAAAGCAATTTGTCTGACCTCCTGCACTCCCACCCCAGCTGGCTAGTGAACAGCTTTCAGCTGGTTTGTGGCCAGACAATCTGGGGACAGCGGAACAATGGGATACGGGGTGGGATCACTGCAGCAGGAGGATGACAAATGCAGTCCTGAGGTGATAAACATTAATCCCTTGTGGCCCACCCACATGATATGTCTGCCATTGTACTACAGAAAGTCAGGAATACTTGGATTATGTCTCTCTTATGACTCTCATGGAACTGCAATAAAACCGTGCGTTATAAAATAAGAACAAATCTGTCTTTCTTTATATTCTCAAAATTCCAATATGGGACCGAGTAACCAAAGACTACCTGTAAGATTTTAAAATTATGCAAATAAGCACCATGAACATCAGGGTTTTTTTACTTTATTTTAAAAAATTACACCTTTTTTGTCTATTCAGGTGACAAATCTGAATGATGAAATCGAGACTTACCAGAATGAAAAGGAAACTGCTGCTTGGCTTCGCCAGTGTGGGCATCCCAAATAATTGTGGTCTGTGTTAAACAGATAAATAAACAATAACCAATCTTATACAAATTGCTAATTTCCCCACAACTACCACCACTCACAAGTATGAGAATACCTATCCTGCTCACCATCACCCAAACCTGCTCTTGATTATACATTTCTAGAGTTTGATCCAGTACTAAAAGAAATAGCAGCACATGTACAGAAAACAGTAGAAAATTTAGGACTGCATTAGAAAGGTGTTTAACCACAACATTTTGGGGTCTAGAGGGAAAAAGGAATTTGTGAGCTCTTAAACAGTTTTATCCCTTTAGTCCTATTTATATTCTTGTAATCCATTCCACACACCTATTTTAATTTCAAATACTTGTATATTCAAATTGTAGTATCAGCTACTCACTTGTTCCTAAGGAGATGTTATTAACAATTAGTCACATACTGAAAAATTTAAGGGTGTAATTTCCTTCTATGTTGTTCTCTGCCAATACTTTCACAGCCTTCTGGTTAAAGAAATCTTACATGACAAAATTAGTATCTTATCATCAGTATATGATATGCCAACATCCCTGTCCTGCCTCAAGGATCAATGAAAATGTTGACACCAAATTCAATGGAAGCATGAACTGACCACACCAATTAACTATGGAAAAGGAGCCTAAGGTTGGGTCATTCTCTCTGCTAAAGCAGAATAATTTTCAAAGCATAATCTCAGTTTGTCTAAGAAGTTTTATTGACTGGAATGAGGTTTCTATTTCTTCCTTAATTATTTTCCTTCAAATGAAAGCTGCACCTCCACAAATATTTAAAAACTGGCATAACTATCACAGATGCCAAAAGAGTAAACACATCCTTTCCATGCTTTGAGACATTAAATTTTCCTTCTTTTGTGCCAGCACAAGCATTTATAAAGCTCGCTATTAAAGCAAACCAAGTAAATGCATGCAGGGGGGAAAAAAGAAACCAAAAACCAAATAAAAGAGAAAGTTTACTACTTTACAGTGACACTGCCAGTTTTAAGTGGTTGTACTGAGGTTGCAGTTTTCCACTGTCACTAAAAGCTGTGCTGACTTCTGCACCTTGAATCTGTTACAGAGGAAAAAAATCAACTCTCCTTACTCTTAAAATAGTCTGTTTGATTCTCTGAATTCATTTTAAATACATTTCCCATCACTCTGTGCCCTTCCTACCATTCATACATAAAACCTCTCACACTAACAGCAGCCCTGAACTGAAAGACCTTGTAAACCTGAATTTGTTTAGAGATGTGAAATAAAACACAGTCAAACAATGAGCTCCATAGCATTACACAACTGGCACCTCTCCAGTCACATATATCAACTTTCCTTATGTTCCAGCTCTAACCTTTATAATCATTCTCAGGTTTGACTGATACTCAACTCAGCCTGAACCTACCCCTCTAGTACAATTTTTTTTCTTCCTGAGGCTTTGCATGAAGTGCTTCACTGAATTTAGATGGTTTGGTTTTACAAAGGTTTTGTGTTTCTGGTTTCAATACACTTATTTTCCAACTCAGACTAAACTAAATGGGAAGAGATCCACAGACACTGAAATCTAGAAAATGAAAATATCTCAATAAACTACTATAAAACCCAAGGAAACATAGCTAAGCACAACAATATCTTTGCAAACACATATTTACATCCCATGCCTTTAGTTTCATTTACTTACTTTGCATAGTTTTGCTATTTTGCTAACAGTTAAGATTATAACGGTGAAGGAAAGAATTTTAATTTTACCAAAGATTATCTCACCTTGTCCACTCCTGCACTTAAAATGAAGTTTCCTTTCTTGTTCCATTTTAACGCAAATATAGGACCTTTATGTTGCCCTAAGGTGCTGGCAAGATTACCTGAAAATTTATATTGATATGAATACATTAAAAAATAAAAAACTACGCCGTGAGCCACAATACAGGAAAATATATTGCAAAACAAAAAGTATTTTGCTTACCATCTTTAGTCCATATCCTTGCAAAGCCATCGTAAGACCCAGTTGCTAGAAGTGTACCTTCACTCTGCCAGCAAAAAGGTTATTTATTCATTTAGTTAGTTTTACTGCTTAAGTCAAAGCTAAAGCTTCGAGGTAGAACAAATTTGAGGTAGAATAGATCTGCATAGGATTTATGACGTTTATTTCATTGATTGCAACTTATTGGAAAGAACTTCCTGAAGCATAAGAGAAGAAGTTACAACACCGCTCAAAACAGCAATACTTCAGGTGCTGCCACAGAGGACACCGCTGCTGTCACTCAAAGTCTGACCAGGAGGTGCTGTAAGCAGGATTTCCTGGGAGCACGGGGGGGGCTCTGCCAGTGGCACTTACGTTCCAGTCCAGGGATGTGACGTCCTTGTTGCTGGGCACGTCCTGCCCCCCCTCCCGGATGCAGTGCCGCAGCACCAGCTGCGTGGAGCCGCTCGTGCTGTTCTCGCTCAGGTTCCAGATCCGCGCCGTCGAGTCTCCAGACCTGCAAAGCACCCCCAGGGGACACAGACCCTGCTGCTTACACTGGCAACTCCATTTATTTCATGGATATTTTAACACATATCGTTATAACGACAGTCTGCAATATTATATATCAACCTGCATCATTATAATGACAAGTTTGTAACGTTGTATAATATCCAATATACCATTTACCAATAATGTACAATTATACTAATGCTATATGATATTATAATATATGGTTGGTAAAATAATAGCTAATGCATTATATATAGTTATATAAAACACTATATAAAGTTTCTATATATATTACATACGTTACATAATATGCAATATATAACATAGAATATAGACTATAGCAATATATAATGTGCTACACAATATATATTATAATATATATTGACTATATATTTCTATTATAGATAATTATACTTATGCATTTATGCGTTAAAACTGTATGCTGTATTATAATATATTAATTAATTACATATTAATTAATTATTTATTAATTGTTAATAACGTTAATAATAACAATAGACTGAATTTAAAGCACTATTCTCTGAAGAACAAACATTGTGGCATTTGATGTTTGGGGCAGGTGTTCCCTGAACCTTCTGCCCTTCCCATGCACCATCATCATCATTATTATTGTTATTATTGTTGTTGTTGTTGTTATTCTCCATTTAACAGCACTGTTTTCTAAACAGCCCCATGGCACTTGGGGGTAGGTGTCCCCTGAGGAGGGCAGGGCACGTACCCTGAGGCCAAAAGGTCACTAACGGGATTCCAGGCACAGATGAACACTTCGGATTCGTGGCCACGCAGCACCACTGCCTTGTTGGGAGGGATTTCCACATCTCCATCTACTTCCATCATGTCCGTGTGATTATCTGCATTGTGGGAAACAACAGTACAGAGAGGTGCATTTTAGTATTTTGGGACATTGTGACTCCTCCATGGTTCAGATTCTTCTGCAATGAGTGCAAGAATTCACAATTTATGTGATTCAAAAATTTGACAGAGCTGTCACGCTCTTTTATTTTTTCAGTTCCAATTAATGAAGCACTATAAACAGATGGGGAATTTCAAAAATGTGAGAAAGCTCTTCGCCCCTGTAAACCTTCACATCCAAATGGATTTAATTTTGGAGCTTTGGAATTGGGGCCAAAAGTTAATTTTTTGCTATGCTAAAAAATAAATGCTGTTACAAGTACTCTGTTTTTCAGGCCCAATACTGCATAGTACAATATGTTACTAGTCTAGCTTGTGCTATAAGAATACATTTGTAACACATTCATTTTCAAAACTTTCTCTTTTCACCAATTGCAGTGAAACAGGTTTTAAATCTACATCTCCGACACTCCATTTACAAAATTACTTTAATGAATATAATCACATTTGGTGACAGAGCAAACATAACCAAGCTTCTCAAACTTCTCATCAGCAATTACCATGGAATTATGGCAGTGTAACTTTCTGTATGGAAGTGAGGTTGAAACCATATTGTTCTGTAGAACATGCTGGGGGTAATTCAACTGACAAAACAGTTTTGTTGGCATCTACCATCAATCATTTTCTATTATTAAAAATAAATTCATTGTGAGTGCAAATGCAGAATGTCAGAAATGCTGCACAGTTCACCTGTTCCATATTTATTCACTGCGGTTAAAGAAATCATTTCACAGCTATTGCTTAATTTAGCATTAGGGGTTTCTGTCACTGCTTGTGCATGTGAGAAAATAGAAAAGACTATTAAAACATGAATATTTTTTCACAAAGAGCACCATATAAAGGATTGCTTCAGTCAGAGGATCGATGCCAGTCTGAAGAGCTGTACAGCCAGCAGGGGTTGCTGGTACATCACATTTAACAGGGCTGAGATCCGAGGTCTACCCTTCCTCTATCCAGTTCACAGCTATCAAGTAATACTCTGAGATTTTTAAATGAAAGCATCAAAGTAGACACTTCATTTGCTTCAGCCAAAAAATGTATTTCTAGCTTTTTATGATATATACGAATGAAAAAACCTAGTAAAATCAGGCTGTAAAACTTGTGCATGGCTCAATATTAATATTATCTCAAAATGTCATTTTTTCAGATGTTGTTACAGAATGAACTGTAACTCCCACACTTAAACATGCAATTCAGACTTCCAGAAGAGTATTTTCAAAATCACAGTTTAATGCCTGGCCCAAACTTTTCCATACTAAGCCTCATTGTAAGGTAAGTTCCTTTGACCAGTGATGACAAACAGAATTCATTTATTTCACCAATCTCGACTAAAATGGAATTCATGAATAAAGCAAACCTGCGAGCAGCTGCATCAAGCAATTTGGAATAGCAAATCATGAAAACTGATATTGATAGAAGAGACAAGGGACACAGGGCTTGTCCCAGCAAGCCTGACCTCAACATCACTAGCAGAGCCAGGTACAGCTCTTGGATCCATGGCATTTACAGAACCTCTTGGAAGGAGTTTGCAGAGCTTCACAAGCAATGCTCAGCTTTAACCAGCCATGGACTGGGAGATTCCTCTCTTCATTCCTTGTACAGGAATATCTCAATTTTATTTTTTTTTCTTTCTATGCAAGGGCCCTGTGAAAAACCTTCAGGTGATGAAAAAGAAGCAGTATTGGAAGTGAGACCAGTCAAGGGAATTTTGTGAATTAATGAATTCAGAACTTTGACTCCTGCAACCCCAGATATCAAAACTGGGGACAGCCAAAGGTGAGACACAAACTGTTCAGATATCACCCGTGATGAAGGAATACTCTGCAAGCTGAAGGGTTACTCCAAACTCTACATTTTTACCTCAATGTCTACAAGCTCATACTATGATAAACAACTAGGAAATGCTAACCCAGCTCAAAGCCATTTCTATCTCAACTTACTTGCTATAGTGTGTGCTCCGTTCTCCTCTCCATTTGCAGTATTTTCTCCATTTTTCGCTGATCCCTGTTGGTTGGTGGCAGCTGCAGCTGCAGCAGCTGCTGCCTGCTGTTGTGCAAGTTTGTCTCTGTAGGCCTGTTGTCTTGTCTGTACCACATCAGGCATCACTGCATCTATCAGTGAGAGAGACTCTATCGGCCTACCATCAAACAAGGTACCATCCTAAATTACAGCACAGGGAGAAAAGGGGAAAAAAAAAAGATAACACCAAGTACAAATTAACATTACGGGCAAAGATTCCAAGCAAAACTAAAGAAAACGTTTTGATTTAAAATAATAAAGCGGTTTACATCTGGTGCTGGAAGTGATATCCCATCATTGTTGTGGTCAGGACTGGAATTTTAGTCTAAAGTTAAGTGGCCACCATAAATATGCAAAAAAAGCCACTGTAGGCCCCTGGGAGAGCCTGTGGAATCAAAAGTTGCTTGTTTCGAGTTTGCTGGATTGTCTGCTAAAGCAAAAAATTCTGTAAGCTATCTATGAATATGATTTCAAACATGAGTGGCTGCAGCAAAATCTAATGGTTTGTTTGAAGAGAGAGCTGCAAACATTGCAACTCGGGTCACTGACTTGTGAAGTTATAGTCTTATTAGACTAATACTTTCCATAAACATATTATCTGGGGAGTTGACTAGTTTTCTTCCTTTTTTTAAACACTGCTGGCATGCTTTCAAACAACAAGGAAGAATTTTATCCTGAAATGGACAAGACCCAGTTAAAAATACCCTTATACATATGCTAGGGCTTTGTAAGGATCTATTTTTAGGGACTAGAAGGATTCCTTGCAATAAATATAGGGTCTTCTTCTTCTATTCCTATCACTTGCTTTATTTTTCTGAGGCTTCCTAAGGGAAAAGATTTGCTTCACTAGGACTGTGAAAACCACACAAACAGCAGACATAAGGGAGACTGGAAAGTGAGCAGAATTAATGGGAAAAAAAAGTTTCCTTCTGTAATCTAAGTGACACACACAAAGGCTTCTCACCTTCCAGGCACAAATGAGAGTGGAAATTGAGGGAGAGTGTCTGCACCATCAGGCAGGAAGATACATAGCTTTCTGTACTGCTGGAATAACCATTTAAACATCAAATTTAACAGATCCTGCTCAAGATGAATTAGCCAGCAGAGGCAAAAGGCAAACTGGCATATAGCTCCAGCCTTCCTGCCACAAATTCAAACCCTCTCTCTCCTTGGAAACCTTGCCTTTGGGCTCACATTACTTCACTGTGATGGCACAAGAGCCCAAACAAGAATTGCACAGTGGTCTCCCACCTCCCTAGTGCCAGCCTACGAAACCAAAAAATGAAGAGATTACTGGTCTCAATTATTATCCTATTGCACTTGTCTGGATGCACTATAACATTAGAGTAGGGTAAAAACTCTACAGACAACGGACCTTTAAGCAATGAGCCAGAACACCATGCCTGGTGGTGTGTGGCTGCACTGGGCAGAACCCCCACCCAGTTATGTCACTCCACTCTGGTTCCACCACTGGAGTCATGGTGAACACCAGCAGTAAGGAATCTGAAGTAAAAGTAAATAAATAAGATACAAGAAAGTTAAGAAAAAATACTAACATTCCAACTTACTGCAAGCAAGGATACAATGCTCCTGCAGGCAAAGCCTCCTTACCTCATTAATACTGACTTCTGCCTCTACATACTGCAGACCTTTCTGGATGATGGAAATCAAAGCAGCTGGTGGCACCAGAGCACCATTTATATTAGACTGGCTGATATGGCTCTCTATACCAAAGGTAAATGCTGAATGGGAAAACCCTAAAGACAAGGCAAAGACATCAGAATTGATTTACAGACAGACAACACTACTTGCTGTACCACGGTAGGACCTTCTGTTTAAGACCTGAGCAAATCATACAAAGTATAATGCTATAGCATGCTTCTGAACTACCAAAAACTTGTCAAAACACCTCAATTCCCTCATAGGTTAAGTGTACAAAAAAAAAAAGCAAAGTTCATCTATAAACACAACAATTATTACAGTGTCAATGGCAAAACATTTGTGCATGAGTCAATATAAAATACACAATTCACTATAGCACTTAAACAAGTTTATATGTTCACAAACTACATGTAAGTATTGTATTATATGTAGTATTTAATAAAATAAATATATCCAAGACACAAGATTCACTTGCTATTTTGGATTTGTACGTGAACAAAATTCAGGTACAATGCTGCCATAATTGTATATGCTCTGACATTCAGAGCTACAATCAGCTACTGTGCACTGATTAAGAAGTGGCAAACATGTAATGGTGTAGCAATGGCAGCTGCTTGTTATTTATTTGATCACTCTGAAAAAATTAATTTAAGCAAGAGAAAAATAGTTGTTTCCACAAATTAACTTTATTGCCATGGCGGTTTTTTTCTTAAACCACTTTATTTTTTTTTCCTTTTTCCCTGTCAGGTAAGCAAGAAACTGCCTGCAAACTTTCAAATGAAGATGAAGCAATTTTGTAAGTTCAGCTTCTATGACAAAAAGCAATCTGCAACTGGAATAAGAACATGTAGCAGTTTTCAGTAAATTCAGGCAGAAAAATGAGGTTTTGCTTCCTTTTGACAAGCAGAAACTGTAGAAGTCTGCCATCAACCCTTGCTTATGGTGCTTCTCTGCCTCAGTTTGGGAAGTCCATGATCAGTGGACACATGTTGCATCAGTCAAATGCATTTTCAACAAGCTTGAAGCCACCCATCAGCAATCACTAAACAAAAACTACCAATCAATAAACGTTGAAAAAGCAAGATACAATATGTGTATTATTTTCTTATATATTTATGTGTATATACATTAAAGCTGATCTCTTGCATTGTTATCTTAAGACTGGAGTTTATTTTTGCTTTAATATGCAGACTTCTTTAATGTATTGCTGAGATCATATTCCCTCCTGCCAGCTGACAATCATCACTTGTTCATTTACTGGGGCATGCCCTGACTTCCAGTCAAATCTTCCCATTCTAAATGTAGGCTGTGTTAAGCAATCAATATCACAGTTGTGAGTAAAAGATGATGTTGTCTCTTACAGAGCTTCACGAATAACCACCACCACAAAACTCCCTGCAGCCATATGGCTGCATCTAGAAACCCAAACATGCAACACAAACTCAAACTGCTGATCCCACTGGGGTGGGGAAGCTTTAAAAATAAGGGAGCGCTGCTGCATGCTTGTGTTGTGCACACACAGTCAGTGTGGAGGGATATGACAGGGAAAAAAAAAGGTTTCTCTTTGAGTCTGACAATATTCAAGTGTCTTTTGCTCTTTCTCCTAAGAAGCAGGAGATTCTGGCTACGCAGAAGGAGAAGATTCTCCAAAAAAAGGTCCTGCAGGGATGGAGGCTTTTGGGAACCCCAAGAGTTATTCCTGTAAGAAAATCTGTTCATCTCTATTTAGAGTCAAGGGATACAAGTCATAGTCACAGTTGTCACTTCTTCCTTTGAAGCACAGCCACATCTGCCCTCCCACAGTCACGTTCAGGAAAGGAATTTGGCTACACAAGACCGGCTGGCAAGAGTACCATCACTCCAAGACAACAGGAAAAAACAGCATTTTGCTGATCATTCTATTTTCTTCTTCCAGCAGCCCTGAAGAAAATGGTGCAAAGTGCCATCATCACCCTGCAGAGAAGTGATCTCCAGGAAAATGCATTTTAGCAATGGAGTGAGTCCTTGGCTGGTTGACTGCCATCTGAAGGCTCCAAATGACTAAATCTGATTAAGTTACAGAAGGTAACTTGGCAGGAATTCATTTTCTTGTTGAGAAGAAACACCAAGAAACAGTTCAGACAGAAGCACATGCCTACTGGCAAAATAATTAAATGAGCCTGTGTTTGCTAAAGCCAGTTGCAGATGAAGATCAAATAAATTATGCATTGTTTAATAACCAGAATTGTAAAAACTCACCTGACTCTTGCAAGTATCTATATACCAGGAAGTTAACCTCATCACTGCTTATACTCATCTTTATTCCCAGTTAAACCATGAGGTCACAAAAAAGGACACAACCCTGCAAATAAAAAAAAGTAGGTCAATTAAATATTTTTAGTACCTAATAGGTATTTCCCAACAAATGCTATATTTATAAAGTAAGTAGCTCCCTGGCAGCATAGTCAATGGCTTTATTTTATAATGCAAATAAGTCTGCTGGAGTCATTAAAAAGTCATTTGTCTCACCACAAAATAAAGGTCAGCAAATTAAAAATTGAAGGGCCGGATTCTCATACGATGCAAGTTGGTATGGACTGGGGAACTCTGCTGTTTAATACCAGTACCAAAAAGGCTTCACTTCACAGGTCTTACAAAATAATCAAGTAGATTTCATGCAATCTACGTTACTGCTATAGAACACTTTTTTATAACGTGGGTCTCTCTCTCCACCTGGTTAACAAAGACCAAGAACTTGCTTTCACATTGGCATCCAGGTAGGTTCTCACTTTACATTCTAATCTACTCCAATTTTCAGGTACTCCTGCTCTAGTGAAAAGGTACAGAACAGTATGAGGTACAGAACAGTATGAGCTACAACACGGTGCCTGTTCAAAGCAAGCCCAGATAATCCTGCTAAAGATTAGAAAACATCTCAGCCATATCATTTGGCTTTGCAAAAGGAATTCTTTACATTAGAAACAAACTTTAAAGTCCATTTTCACAACATTTCTGTAGGTTTTCAGTCACTGCTTCGAAAATACTGATGGAATATATATATTTTTACACACACACAATTTTTCCTTGATTTTAGTAATGACAAATATTTAGAAAGACAAATAATGTATCAGACGCTTTTGATTATAAACTTCGAAAATATGAGGCAACAGTCTTTAAATGAAGAGCCAGAATACAGTATTTTTTCTAACTTTAGTTTTTCTAACTAAAGAAGTTTATTTGCCTGAAACCACACATGGACATCCCCAAACTTGCCCCAGGCATGTGGCCAGCCAGCTCACAGCCATGCTGTGGAGGAAATGGCTTTAGTTTCTTAAGGAAAAAACATAAAAATTCAGTTCTACTTAAATCCTTTTCATTTCAAAAGGAAAAAGCTGCCCCAAGACAATGACTTCTGGTAAGTGCAACACGACTGGTGAAGGAAGGTACATTGACACCAACCCTACCCCACTCCTCCACTGCCCCAGCCATACAACACAGCCCTGCCAAACTCCAATACATATTTTGAGGACTTGTTTACTGAGCAGAATGTAAAATGAATGGCATTTTTAGCCATTTCATGCATTAACAACTAATTCCACCGCGTGCAGGACCAAACACTGATTTTATTCAGCTATGTTTTGTTGCCACACATGGTGAAAATTATCTTTCTTTAAGAGTGTTTTCTACAGAAAAATGCTGTAGGAAGAGGAACAATATTTTCCTTCAGTAGAGAAGGTAATTAACTTTAAAGAGACTCATAAAGAAGGTTTTTTACATTACGTACACACACACACACACAAATGGCAGTATTTGTTTCATGAGTCTGCCACCAATATTCAAAATCTTGCTGCATCACCAAAAAACGACAGATCAAACCACAGAAATCTGATGAAAATGCTATTTGTCACACAGAGAGGTCTTGAATTATTTATATAAAGACGGCTCCCCCCTCAAAGCACAACCGTGGAGATGCCACATCAATTCACCTGTTATGTTAGCTGGGTAGCTGAAGGAAAAAAAATATACCTTAACGTTTTGCTAGTCTGTCAAAACTGTTCCTCACCCCACTCGAATCAAAGGAGCCTCATTTTCTCGAGGCTGGTTGGAGCGTTTTGCAGAAGCAGCTCCGGTCCTGCCCGGCTATCGGGAGGTGGCACTGCAGCACCGGCTGTGGCACCCCGGCCACCAGAAAAACACAGAAACAGCTCCAATAAACACACGGTTTGCCTGAGGAGGGGCACGAAACTGGAAAGGGTGCAGAAGGTCCTGGTGTTTTACCGAAATGCTGCTTTGTGCGTGTTTTCAGCGCCCATTTACATTTTTTAGGAGGTGTTTTCAGTGTTTGCCCCATCGCAGGCCTTGCGGCTCAGGCAGAGCCTGGGGACAAATGTCCCACAGCCAAGTGACACAAAAAATGTGAGAACAAGAAGCAACACCAAACCACCCTCCTTCCAACCCCAAGTAAAATGTCACGTTAAAGAGAAAACACAATAGAAGACGATACAAGAATTATTTCCCTTTGACACATTCTCAATTAACACCAAGCTTACGCTGCCAGCTCTGAAATTGTTTGTGAGAATGGACCCGTGCATGCACACATTGTACCCCACACGCTAAAAATATTACTTCATCAATGCTGTCTAATTCCACTCAAATTCACTATTTCCACAAGCAATCAACTACTTATTTTGGCCACTTTAATAGATATTAATATTGCTCTTCATTTTACATGCAGAAATTAAATCACCGAAGAGACACATAAAAATGTGACAAAAATAAGTAGAAGTTAACATGTAATTCCTAGCAGTCTTAGATTTGTAGCCTAATTTTTATAGGGACCATTAAAAATATCTTAGAATATTTGCAGCTTTATATCCCAAACCCATTCTAAAAATGTGATGAGATCCTTAAGGCCCTTTTCTTTTTTTTTCTTGCCCTTAGAAACGTTCCAGGTCTTCCTCAAATCATTCTGCAGAATTACATGGTAAAGTGTGATGCACCCACATTGCTGGTTTAGATCCAATTATGCTTTTAAAGGAAATCTCTCCCACTTGCCTCTACTTCTGTTTTGCGCCCTGGAGCAGGCACAGCGCATGAGAAGCGGATTCCTCACTGGTAAAACCAGGATTAAATAAATAAATAAAATACCCCACAAGAGGTAAAAATAGGATGGGCATGAGAGCTTATGAACAATGTCCCAGCTGCTCACAGGACCACACCAGGATCGATATTCCCTGCTCCAAAGAAAGTCTATTACTGCAGGCCTCTTCCCAGGTTTTATTTCCCTTCCCAGAGGATGGGCCTGTGGTTTGTAGCACCACCGGCTCAGTTAGAATCAGCACAACTTCCAGATATCCCAGGTAATTTTTAATGCTGCTACAGAAAGTCCCTAAAGTCCCCAAATTTATCAGGCATAACACACATCAGCCATAAAAGTCAACTGTCTATAGAGACGCTGGCCTTGATTTACTCAGTAAGAGGTCAGGAGCAGACAAGACACGTCTGTGCTTCAGAAACTGACCCACTCATTCCATGACAGGAATCACACACAAATTCATTTGGAAGCTACTTTTTTCAAAGGAAACAAGGTTTGTTATCCCAGAGACAACACCAACCCTGGCTTTGCTCCCAACCTGGCAGAAGTGTGTCTGTGTTTCTGTGCCTGCCCCAAGGCAGACAGGGCAAGTCTCACCCCAGCACCTCTGTCCCTTGAGGACCATTCACTCACTTTGTACCTGGGGCAAAATTTACAACTAAAATCCATTAAAAAGAAGATGGAATTCCACTCTCACCAACACCAGATCTGCAGGCTAATCAGTGCCCAACAGTGCAAATCTGGTTGTGTTTCTGAAAAATCATTATTCCACTCCAGATGTTTGTGTAGCTTTGTACTCCTTGTCCAGGTTCATGCCAAATGCTGGAGAACAGATGCTGCCCGATATGGCTCCTGGCCTAATAGGATTTTTGTTTGTTTAGGGGTTTTTTTTCATACAAACTTGAACTGGCAGAGAAACTTTATACATCAGATTATTAATGTATATCTCTTAATCACCATTTGATAATGCATACTGGAGTTACACTACAATTAGTTATTGTATCATCAAATAACAGCCCAAGAAAGTGATATTTCTGCAATTGTAGGTGGGTTCTAACATATTCCCATTAGGAAGGATAACAGGAAAACCTGACAGGCTGCTGTGAATAATAATTCCCCCAAACATACCAATCATTAGTTTGATACCAAATATGATATGTTAAAGGAAGCAGTTAATTCTCTGGGAAGCTGTGAAGAATGCTTAATGTTCAGACATAAACAGGCTGCTACATTTATCCCTGGAAAACAGAAGTCTGGCTACAGAAACAATAAATCCCCTACAACAGAAATATTGCCATTAGAGCTTTTATTTTTTCCTCTCTTGCAAGAAAGCCAGACAAATATTTTGCTAGCATATGTGCATATAGACATTTTATCAGTTGTTGCTTAAGAGATTTTCTTGTTTTTAATGGCCAGGATGATTAAAATAAAAAAAGCAAAGGGGGCTGTTTCAATCCAGCCACTCAGACCTGACAAACTCCTGGATGTGTGAGGTTTCAGGAGGATTTCATTCAGATACCAGAGCCATGATAGGTTACAGAACTGGAGATTTAAACCACAAAACACCATTCCTTGTGGCTGCTGTTCTACTAAAGCTTTCTCCAAATGCTCTTCCCCGAAACATAGTGGCCTCATCCCCAGTGGCTGATGAAATTCCCAAGTTTACATCCAAATAAGGGTTCTGCTTAGCCCTTTAGAAATGCTTTATAAGGGAAAACTCATAAAATTAATGAGTGGTTCCTTTATATCAAGCATGCAGTCTATGACTTGTGTTGTACATCCTTCTGTGTAAGAATTTATTACACACCAATTTCGATCAAAATGAACATTTTGTCACACTCAAAACAAAAAAAAAAAAGGTTGATTTTTCTTCAAGTGTATTAGCTACTTGCTCTAAACACTCCTATTTGCTCTTTCACATTTTCACTTGAGTGTTGGGGGCCAATATTGTATGGGGCACAGTACAACTGAACCCTTAGCAAAGTTTTCCTATATCTGATGATCTGCAGTTAGGAATTCCAGCATTCTGAATTAAAAGAAAAACATTTTTTCAAGTTAAATGCCCAAGTGTTTTCTGTAGTATCTCAAAAGAGTGTTCTCATTCTCTGCATTTTTACCTGTGCCTCTAAATTGCTATTAGCTAAATGCCCTTTTATTTAAGATTTAATAATATGTCAGATGTGCACTTGCATAAAAATTATCTGTAATTCTGTCTTATGAACCCTCTTACTGATTTCTCATATCATCAGGCTTTGCTAGTTTTCCTTCTAGTAATTTAAACCAAGAGATGCTTCTCATGTTCATTGTTTAATTGTATTGCTTTGCTTTTAACCTCAGGAATACAGCTTAATTCCTGAACACTGAAAAAAAGCAACTTTTCCTTTCCTCATCTGAATTGCCTTCCTTAGCTCAGGCGATAAATATTTGTATTCTGTACTTCAGCTTTAGTGACCTAATTTATGGCAACAGTCTCTGCCTTTCCATGCCAATTTGAGAGTATGAAGAATACAAGATGACAAAGCCAGTCTGAAATCTTCTGAAGAAAAAAAAATTACAACCCTGAAAGGGAAGAGAAGGAAAAAAAAATAAAAACCAAACAAAACCCACAACAAAACACAAAACCACCCAAAACCTTGGCTAAAAGTAAGTTACTGTCTACTTATCTGAAAAATGCAGCCCAGTCCTGAGTACAGTTACAAAATATGCTGCAGATGAAGCCCATTTGTTGATTTTGCCTAGAGCAAAGTAGTATTTAATTACTGAACTACGAATCTCCTCCCCAAAGTCATATGCTGTGTGGCCCTGGAGGCTGGAATTCCGGATGTTACAGCACAGACACAAACGACAGCACACCCAGTATTGCATTTCCACCGCTGTGGCTACAAAGCTACAAACTTCTGTGTTTCTAGAGTTGAAAATACATCTTCCTGGACAGCTACAGGGCATCTTGCAGTGAATCTTGGCAGCCACATTTTGTAAATCCCTAGGCTGACCAAAGATACAGGGATATATCTGGTATTGACACTTTATTCAACACTTTAGGTTCTTAAACCTTTTTTTTTCCTTTTCATTATATTACAATGCAACACCAGAAGAAATTAATGCTTGTGGAAGATCTTTCTCCTTATTTTCTATATCAGAATAGTAAAACCATATTGTTTATTAGTATTTTAAAGACTTTTCAACTCTCTGGGTAGCAGTGAAAGTAGACACAGATGGACTAAAGGATCTCCAGAGTTCCCTTCCAACGCCAATCATCCTGTGACATCTCTTTAAAGGCACAACTCTCCTGCATGACAATTACAACCTACCTGAAATGGAGCTAGTCCTGCTACATCCTTCTGCAGATGCAAGTATGTTCCTTTATAACTTAAAAGCCAAACTCAGCTGCTCAGAACATACAGTAAAACTTCCAGCAGTAAGTTCTGCCTCACTTTTGATTACTTCATGAAAACCATTCCTCCCTAATTCCTCACAAGATCCCAAGCCCAAACATCTTGTTTGATGAAGGATTTTTAATCACAGAGCTCAGGCTCCCTGATAGAGACAAATTTGGATTAAATGAAAACTGTCCAACATAGTAGTTCAAAGGTTAAACCACCACTCTCTTTCAATACTTAAATAATTATCAGAACACACCAGGAAATATAGGTAAACATGATGAAATGCTCCTTAATCAATTGTCTAATCCAGATCAAAGGCATTTTTAGAAAGGAAGAACCTGTGGCTTGATGAGATGACCTTCAGGGTTAGACTGTCCTACCCACACACAAGCTGGGCAGATGATTAGGGCAGCAAAACTGGAAATGTGGCATTTGTGAAACTGATTAGAAAGTGATTGGTCCGGATTGATGACCAGAATTAGCAGAATCACCTGGGGGAGCACTAGTGTAGGTTTGGCCAGTATGGATTACTTCAAGATGACCTGCAAGGTCCAAATTCCAGGCTCCGTGTGCTAAATATATCTCTGTAATGGAGAGGGAAGCACCAGACAAATGCTTGGCATTCCTCCAGGGAGAGACATCTGTCCATCAGTCCCTCAAAAAAGAAAATCATCTCATTAGAGGGGCATCTCAGGAACAGTGGTAACATCAAACAAGCTCTGCAGCTTCCATTCTTAGGCCATTAGAAGGATGTCCCTTTAGACAGAGCTACAGTCCTTCAGGAATACTTAATTCCAATAAATAAAGACTTCTGCAATCAAATTTTTAGACCCTGTCTCAAGAAGGCTTTGTGAAATTGTTCAATGGCTTTACAAAGTGCTAAAATAGCTGCCTGCTAATGCTGCCTGGATCTAGACACAGAACAGCTGCTGGTATCAAGTCCAAGAAAGGTGAAAACTGGAAAAAGCCTTTTCTGCCACATTGTTTAAAATCCGCTATACTCCTTTTTGGCACGCACCTGGTTTTAACTACATGGCTGCTGATCTCCTGTGCCGCATTAAAGCCTTTGCAAGAAATTAATTATGGATGAATGTGGGAGCACACCCATTAAACCTCGCTCAGATCAAACTGTGTAAGAAATTCTGAGAAAATAACAGATTGAGAAGAGCCCTTGAGTCAGTCAAAATGAGCCCTATCAAGGGCTTCTGCTGAGACTAAGGTGGGAAGGGGCAAGGTCCAAAAATGCTCTTCTATTTGTGAACACCACCACCGAAAATAAACACAACTCTTGTGGTTCAATCTTTTTGATTAAGAACCTGTAGAAATTAACAGTTAAATAGGGTTAAAAATCTCCATACCGTGCTAAGTTTCTCCTCTCACTTGATTTATTCTCATTTTCACTGCTAGAAAACCTATTAAACAACGTGGCCTGTAAGTCTGATCAGGAACATTCCATTTTTTCCAGTATGTTCTTCCTGATGTTCCCACAATAGATCATTCAGGGCTCCAAGGGACTGTGTCAATTGAATTGAATGATGTGGTCGCCTGCTGGTACATAAATGCAAAAGCAAAGCTGAGGGGGTTTATTTTCAAAACAGGAGACATTGATCCTGTGACAATGTTCCATTACCCTGACTTTATTTCTATTAGAGACAGTGATTACATCTACATCAATTGCTTGAGCTGATGGATACTGGTGCACTAAGAGTGACACAGTTTTTCACTAGGCTGCAGCTGGATGCTGATGGCTTACAAAAGAAGACTCATTTCCAACTAATGCTACTTATTTCTCCATGGAAAACCGCTGAAGTTTGGGCAGACTTTTGCAATTAGTCAGTTTTCAGTTGTCTGTGGTTTGTTGGGGGGGGGGGTTGTGTGTTCTGTAAATCTTTTTGTGGAATGGTGATTAGTGACTGTATAGTCTGGCATGGATTCTATTTGTTATGATTAAAATATTTACATTGCTACCTGCTGGTAATAAAACAGCAGATGTAGTTTTCAGAAGCAGCTGTGGGAAGGTATTTCTGCACTCCTACAACAGCAGCCCTATTCTCGAATGGAGATTTTTTCATACAGCTCTAAGGGCTCCTTTTCCCTTTTCATGCAGTGTCACCCTTTTGCAGCTTCTGTCCACTGCTCTTGATATCTTTACCAAGCTGGTGATCCATCTTCCAGCTTTCATCCCTTGATCTGACATCCGATCTCAAGCCTGTGGTCACACATTTGCCCTGGTTTTCACCTCCTCACCGTGCACTGCCTACACATACTCTGCTCTCCTAAGCCCATCTCTCCATCTGCTCTCCAGAGCATTCATCTGTGCCTCCTTCAGTCACTCCTTTTTCTATGTCCTTCTTTCATTACTTTTCCATTACAACACAACTTGCTAACAATTTTCACAAATAAATTCTGCTGGTTGGAAAAAAAATAAAATTCAATTCATCATCAACAGCAGTGTTTTCTAGTCCAAGTAAACCCTGTTCATTTTATTTGTCCTTGTTTGTTTAGCCTGGTGCCCTGAGTCATGTCCTGAACTGCCTGCAAGAGAAAAGCCTTTGTCTGACTCACTTCAGTGTATTTACCAGAATGGGTTCCCTCACTCTCAATAAGGAAGTTTTTTTTTAATGTTGCCATAACAACAACGATTCGAGGTGATTGGGAGTGACACCTGCACAGAGTAACCAAGCACAGCACTGCTCTGAGTTCCCAGCACCTGAACAGGTGCAGAAACTGGGACCAGGGCAGGTCTGCCAGAGCCAAGCAGCACCTCCTCCCTGCCCCAGGCCGGCACCTACAACTCAGCACAACGTGTTCGCTGGGCACCTCCTCGCTCGAGTCCATTTCATGCTGCACATCTAGAATTTTTGCACAACCAACAGCAAAATAAAAAGACTCCAAATTGTGCTCTGTGGTGTGACTGGGGACCTGCAAGGCTGAGCCTGCGGGGATCCAAGCAGCCTTTGCCCAGCAGTTCTGAGAGCAGTGAATTCTGCTAGAGTCCAACTTTGGAAACCAAACTTTCGGAAACCAAAGAGTCCAACTTTTTGCAAACCACTGTATTTTTGGGTTTTATTAAGGTTGGTATCATTACTTGGGTAACTATACTAAATTTCTGCAGGTCTTTTGGGACTGGTTCCTGTTTCCAAGTGAACAATCAAATTAAAACTAAAAACCAAACACGCATCAGTCTGAGCATTGACAGCTCCATGAACGTGACCTTTTCCAACAAAGGATCCACTCCCTACCCCTCAGGTCTGAGCCTGAACTCTCTCCCCTCAGCTTTTTAAGCCCCTACAAAGTTATTTGCAAGTGTAGGTATTATTTTCAGTGTAAGAAGTTGACAGAACTACTCCATAAATAATACAGACCATGTAAATGGAGCAGGAGAAGCATTTCCTGGAGTGGAAGAATGCTCTGTGTGTGTATGTGAGCATCTTTCCTGACCCCTACATTATTTTAGAAAAGATCAGGGATTATCAGGCACAGCACAGCTTCAGCAGTGTCCATGATATAAACATATGAAAAAGAGAGAGGCAGTAACGAGGTGCTCAGTGCACAGAACAGGTCTTGAAGAGGCTTTGATCCACTCCAAACGCAAATAAACCCAGCTTATTTCCCCATTGTTAAGCCTAGTCTTTTATGCCTTTCCCATGAGAAAAGAAGTTTTGGAATTATGTACTCTGGCAGAATCTAGTTTGGGAATAAATAATTTTTCTGAAATTCCTTTGTGATGCATAAAAGCTGCCAATTCTTTTCCTGAGGCAGATGTCTTGTTGAACAGTAACAGCTCTGAGTCCTGGGTTTCTGAAAAATTAAGGATGAAACATAAAACCCCTGTGAGAGAATACCATAATGGGGTGAAAAAAGGGAAAAAATCCAACCTAACAACCCCACAGGACATAGAGAAGATCCTTTAGATACAATTTATTGAAATTTCAAGTCAAGAAAATATGAACTGTTAACAAGGAAAGATAATTTCCAGCTTCAGTGGCCATTAATCACAGAGTCAGCTCAAGAGCAGCTACATCAGAACCTGTTACTTACTGAAGAGGAGGTCAGATTTCTTTATCTATTTTTAAATTTGGGATGAAGAAAAAGAAGAGTGTCCTTTGGACATGGAAAACAATTAATTTTTTATACTAACAACATGGGTTTGTTGTGGATTTTTTAACAAAAAATCTTGAATCCTCTGACTTCTTAGGACAAGGTCAGTATTACTCATGAGTTGTGGATTAATGGCAAACAGGTACATTGGCATTTATGAACATTAATAGCTGCACTTCAAACAAGCTTTTCTCCATTTACTCAGTATTAAACAGGCTAAAAATCTAATGCAGTTGGCCAGCAGAATTTGGTATTGAAAATACAGGCTAACATTCATCATATTTAGTATTCAAACTTTTCCACAGCCATGAAACATATCCTAAAGCCTGGAATAAATTAAATGTAAACTGACAAGTTCTCCTAGCCCCAATATGTTCACCTCAAGAGATTTAAAGATGCGTAGCTCACAACTGACTGCAGCATTATGCATGAATGAAGTTCTAAAGAAAGCTTAAGAAAGTTTACCCTCAGATTAAAAACTCCACTCTTTGCTTTGCCCAAGCAGTTTCACATTCACCTCTGTTCACTAGAGCAGCCTGAAATGAGCCCATGGGAATCTGCAGGTAAATAACCATTATGAGTGCAGGATCTTTAAAAAAGCGGAAACCCCTCCACTTTTTGCAGACCCAAAAGTCACAGATAACGTGTTTCTGCAATTGGTCACATGAATGCAAAACCGGGATATGTGTGAATCTCCAAGAGCTATGTCTACTCCCACACTCCTATACTGTCCCTGCCCTACTGGTTGCTAATCTACAAAAAAAGCCTCCTTTCCTCATACCACTCCACCAATGCCACCTACAACACCATCTTATTCTTAAATAAAACCAAAAGCAACACCAGTATTAAAAAGTGCAAACCACAGCTCTGAGTCTTTAAGAAGCCATCTTAGAACTTCAGCACATTTTTGTTCAGGAATAATCAAACTGCAGTGTCTAAGGACAAATGACAGAAATCAGTTACCAGTGGAAACAGCATCAGGTGGAAAGGGGACCTATGTAACCATCTTCATCTAAGTTTTTTTTAATAATTAAAGACCAATTATCAAGGAAAAAAAATTAAATCAGACACTGTTCATTTAAAAAAAAACATGTACTAAAACAAATTTAACACTCACAAATTTCAGAAAAAGGGCCTATGAAGTGGATCAGAAACCAACTGTATTCACTTTGGCACTCAAGATTTAATTTCAGGTGAACCTTGAAGTTAGGCAGCTAATTTTTCCAGAAGCACCTAGATCACTTAGATGCCATATAAGAATTATTTCTAAGGAAGAACAGGATGTGAAGCTCTTGCCTTTTGTGGCTACCTCCTATCAAGACCCATCTCTCAAGAGCCACGAAAGAAATTAGGAAAAAAACATTGTCTCACAAAGATTATTTTCGTTATTCAAAGAGGCAAAGCTCTTCTTATTTGTTAAACTTAAATCAATATTACAGAAGGGGTTTAATATCCACGATCTCAGCCGTGCTACAGACACTACCATGAACACAAACAATTGCAGCTGCAGACAGCACTGACTCATTGTCCCAGGCAGTGACACAGCATCACCACGGTACTCGGCCTATTTTCCATTTGCACCCCAGAATCCCAGGAATGTGAAACCAATGTAAAAATTCCCATTTCTTCTTTCATTCCTCTGTATGCTGATCTGCAATACTGGTGTGATCTATCATGAAGTAACGGAGGAATAAAGCAACAGAAACCCCAGCAACATCTCAGAGGTGCTGAGGCAGCCAGGAAGGAGGAGAGTGTTCCTGGAAAAGGTGGCCCAGAGATGGGGTAGGGGTCGGTCATTAGGGCAGAGTGCTGCTTTACTTTTACAAAATGAAAGACTGGGCATTCCTGAGCCACCATTCTGTCACCATGGTCCCCTCAGGGCTGTCACTGCCCCCTGCACAGGGCTCAGGAGGCAGCGGGGTGACAACCAAGGGACGCGAGGGGCAGTGCAGTGACCCTCGGTCCAGTCCCACTGTGAGACTGGACACCCAACTGCCCAACACGAGACCCTGGTGGGCACACAGGCAGCTCTGACAAAAACACCTCACCCCCAGGAACTCTGCAACAAGGGCCAGATTGTTTTCCAAGCCCGCGAGTATCTCTTCCCTTAATTTATACCATTTTCAGTTTTGGCTACAGGAACCACCGTCAATGCAGACATTCCATCTCTGCATCCCTACGTCCTACTCTGCACCCTACCTCCGATCTGACTGTGGAGGTTTTCATGAACAAAACCTGTACTGTCCAGGTATTAGTGCTGTGTATTTTGGCAGAGACATCTCCATCTATATTAGCTATACCCAAAGTTCAATAAGAAGTATTGATTTTTCCCTTCAAGCATACACATAAATATATATATATATATTTGATGAAAAACTCACTCGTCTCCAAAAATCGTGTAGAAATTAGGCTGATCGCCCTCCTGCCTTCAGCATCTGCTTTTTATTTTTTCCCTCAAAATGAAACTGTACCAAGGGTCTTTTGACAGAATATTAGGAATAGCATGTATGCTGAGGTGATACGCCTATAATACATGGAAAAGGCACACAACACTGCCAGTGTCATCAGCCAGATTTTCCATAGCCTGCAATATACTTTTTTTTTTAACTGGGAACTGTTCCAATATCTGAATCATCAAGAGAAGTCTTTTCTTTTACAGAAAGCCTTGAAAAATAAAAACACAGTTCTTTCCTTGCCTGTAGAAACTGGGATATTTTGCCTAACTCAAATTATCCCACACTAAGGACAACTTTGAATAAATGCCAAGTTCTGATACTTCATCAGTGCTTAAGTCTAAAGGTATATTTATACTACTGCAAAGGAAAAATTCCCAGAGATTGGATGATTGTGCCTGCCATAACACAGCCCCAGACGGCTCCTACACATTGCAAAGTCACCTGCATCTCTAGAAGTAATTGCATTGTTGATCTTAGAAGATTAAAGCAGCATACCAAATGTTCCTCTTGCTAATTTGGCACTCTACAGAAGGTCTAACTGGTAAAAGGAGCCTGAACACACCTGTAGAAGAATATATAATGATATACAAAAATACATTTAAAAGGAGTTTAAAAGCACAGTATTTTTCTTTTCTGTATAGCACGTGGGATATAAAAATGCTATACTAAAGCAGCCTGTGGTATATGAAGTTTTTGTTTTGAGAAGGAATCATCCTCCCAAGCTGTATGCAAAAACCTGCCTGAGTGCCTATACCCACACAGAAAAACCTTACAATTTAAAGCTGTTGGCTTTGTACAGTAGAAGCCGGAGAGTCTATTGAAGAAACTCTTATCAAATGGGCTGAAAGTCACAAGGGATCCAATTAAGATAAAAAGTTCAAACCCAGGACATTTCCTCTTCTTTTTGACTGATCAGGCCAACATCAGACATCTGTTCTCACTAATTTTTTAATTAATCCCCTTTGAGGCAAACTATTCAAAACCTGACAATACCTCATCTGTCCGACGAGGACCCCCCTCCAGCAGAAGGTGCTATTTTGAATTAAAATGCTCCTCCACTGATGCAGTTGGAAACACAACCACAGCTTTGTGTAGAAAAACCAGTTTTGCTGAGTCAAGCTCAAACATTAGCAGAGATGGAAATACACCCTGTCTTGTAACTGCAGGCCACTATTACACAGGCAGCTGCACTGAAATGGTCTGCAGCTTGTCCCACAAGTGACCTCTACTCTGCTTTTTACAGAATTAACCAATCACAGTAACTACTTCTGCTAGTTCAGAGTCAAACCAATTAGATAGGATGGCTTTTCACAAAAAGAAACTCACCGTCTTTAGTTATCTTTACCTCACCTCAAACAGATTCTACGCACGTAAAAATTCTGCTCACTCATGTCCAGTAATGGGAGCATTATTTGAAAATAAAGAGATGATAGAGAGGAAGAAGTCCCTGACTTCTCCAGATGACATTATACTTTAATAACTACTGCACAAATTGCTCACAACATTTTGAAAAATTTTCAGTATTTCTCAGACTCCAAAGAGCTCCCATCATCTTTCTTTTCTTACAATATTTATAAAGCTATGATGTTTTTACTTTGCAGAATTGCCATTTAACATTCTTGAGTGATGCTACTCAAACCTTCCCAAAGCCATTTCTCTCCTGTAAATCTGAAAGCCCATTTTCTGCCACTCCAAGACTTAAAAACTCTAAAGTAAGCCTACATGCTTGAGGTACTTATAGGACTGGAAATCACAGTGTGAGTAGTACCGTGCCCAATTATTTTACATAAACCAACCTAATGCAATGGTAGAAGGGAAAATGGCTTCAGTCTTTATTCTCTCACAACTTCCAACACCTTTTGCTTCCTTCATTTATCAGTCCAGAGATTTCTCAAGCAAGGACACCCCTCTCTCTACTCAATATCTCCAACACATAAAGACCTTATTTGTTTCTTAGCTTGACCAGAAAATCCCATTGAGAATTTCTTGTGGACCCCACCTTGTTTTTAAAGCTACACATGTACACAGATAAATCCAGAAGAATATTTAAACATATTCTAGCCCCACTGCCTTCAACTGCTTAAGAGACGTGTTGGAGCAGAGCCAGTACAACACTACCCTGCAAGGCCACAAAGAACATCAGCAATATCCTTCTCTACATTGTGGGGGTCTGCTAGCAAGGTAAGGTTTGTTAAAACAGATTCCCTCTGTCTTTTGAGGGCCTTCTAATGACCTAAGACAGCACACAAAGAGAGCTTGCCAAAAATTTTAAGGGATTGTGAATTAAAAAAAAAAGGGGGGGGAGAGAGGGGTGCTGGGGAAAGAAAAGACATCTGCTACACCCACAAGACATTTGTTAAATTATGGTATATATTAAAAATTCTACAGATCCAAATGTGGTCTCAGTTATCTCCTGCTGAAAGAACAAATGCTCAGTTGTGCTGTAGCACAATACTTGAGCACGGCTGCTGGTGGCCTGGTGCACAAGGAATTTTCCCTTTCTAAGAATAAGTAGAGGTAATCTCATCTCCCTTGTAACTCTAGCCAAGAGATAAGGAAATATATTTAAGGCAAGTTTCCAAAATCAAAAGAAATGATACAGGGATTGCAGTTACATACATTTAAAGAAAACAACTGCAAACTCATGACTGTACATCACATTTAAGAAGACACTAATAACAGCACACAGTCTGGATATTTGCTCTCTGAACCACATACTTGTATTTTCTTTTAGGAAGACAAAACTTTAGCACTTGAAAAAATCATCCTGTAATCAAAATACAGTCATTTTACACCCTTTTTTACAAACTGATGCACACTGAGGCAATAGTGACTCCACACTTCAAGGAGACAATACAGATTTTACTGTGTGTTTTGACAAAAGGTCTATTTATTAATATTTCCATACTCTGAATTGATGTGTTGTAACTCTCAACAAAACGAATACGGATTTACACATGAGACACTAACAGCTCCAAAAGGAGCTGTTAAAAACCACTGAATAAAAGAACACTTAATGTAAGGATTCAGTGAACTGCAGAAATTGATACCTAACAAAAACTGTAAATGCACGTAATACTAAATTGTACCAAACTACAGTCCACTTTTATGACAAATAAATAGATAAATCATTGAGTGTCCTTACCAGAACTACTCTCTGAAACCCCACAAAATTGTGATGTGGCAGCAGTACAGCCCTTGGTATTACACCACCTGTAACACAAACCATATTATGATAGTTTCTATCAATATTTATTTTAAAGGATGAAAAAAGGATAAAAGCTATTTTTCTACCAGTCTTTTTACTGAAAGAATTAAAACAACATTCAGCTTCCTACTGATAACAATACATACTTAAGAAAATACACAAAAATTAGAGACCTTGCTTGTTTACATGGAATTTATTTAAAAACCAAATTACAGTCACAGGTTCAACTCTATCCTCTTCTCACTCTTTTAGTTGAAAGCAAATCCCCACCACAGAACAGCACATCAGCTTCAAAGGAATTTCTGTTCTTTTTATCTGTCCACATTGACAAAGGGGAATTTTATGAGACTCCAGAAAAAGTTTACAAAGGGGTAAGTATTGGTGCAATAGATATTGCAGTGTTAACCAATACATACTAAAATGATTCCACAGGGAAGATAAAAACTAAGAAACACAAGGCCTTGATCAAACCATCCAGTGTTTTCAAAAGTGACCATTCAGGAACTGAATTTCACACCAACAAATTATAAAGAGCCAGTTATATGAACAATCCTTAAAATACCCTCATTAAGTTAATTTCTATAGGCAATTTCAAAATTTAAACAGTCCCAAGGAATACATTACACACCTGTGATCAGAATAATTACTGATCCCTTATTTGTGTAACATGGTGATTCCGACCACCAATATTCATTACAGATTAAATCATTAGAAAGTGATCTTATGTAAACTAAGGGATTAAGGAGAGGACTTGAAGGCAGAAGCACAGAAACACTGGGCACCACAAGAAAAGAATCCACATCTCAAAAAAATGCTGTTTGAAGCAGGATTCACTCAATAGTAAAACAACTAACTCTGCCCTCTGGAAGAGGACCTGGAAAAGAACAAACAAGTTTCTAAGTACTAAACTCAGTACAAAGGCTCACAAACTACATTACAAATAACACTAAAACTTCCCAAGCACCTCCTTAATACTAGGATTAAAACCAAGGAAGGCAACACATGCTTTAAACAGGACTTAGCATTTCAGACTTTCCATCATCCTAAAAGCAACCACTGACCTCTAAGAAACCCTTTGCTATTTAGTCTGTTGCTAAGCTCAATACGACTTGAAAATGTTTTTTCCTCTTTTGATTGGGGAACCTCAGGGTATTTTGGTCAGCAATCACTTTCCATGTTTAAATGCCCAAGAGAATCAAATAAATTTCTCCTCTCTCCCTCCTGAAAAGCCTCCAACAGCCAAATGGACGATAATTTCCAAAAACCATGATACCACCACCCTGGACTGGAAGAGTGTCCTGGTCCTCCCTGTAACACTGACAGTAGTTCACAAGAACTAAGTGAAAAGGTCCTGACCCTCCATTAATGTAATTTTAATTCTCTACTAGGCTATTATGTACTGCTTTGATCATTTCTACAAACCTCACTGTCTATGCCAACTGCACTGCTAAAATTTAATTTGGAAAAAATAATCAGAAGCAAAGTTTAAAAAGCTTATAAAATTTTAACTCCAAGTGCAAAAGGTCATTAAAAGGGGATGTTGATCCTGCTGGTTGAACAAACAAGACAGAGCAGTAAGTTTCAACTTCTATGCTTTGAACCATGTACACTCCATGTGTACATTAAGGATTTTTCATTCATTTGGAACAAACTCTGCTCAAGTAAATAACTGAAATTACCCCCAAAATGATGCCAAGCGAGAAAGAACCCAGAGGCCCTGCAGGAGAGCAGAGAACCACCACACCCTCAACAGAAGCTGCTTTAAGAGGAATTCCTTTCCTCTCCACAGTTCCCCACAGAGCACACACAGAAAACACAAAACACACTGAACACCAGAAATTCACCATTGCTTTAACCTCCCTGCAACAGCAGAAACCTGCTCCCAGTTACCTCAGCCATGGCACGGAGAGGGCTGAGGAAACAGCAGGAATTAAATGCAGGGCCTATCTTCACAGGGCTTTTAGGAATGACTAAGCAACTGAAGTAATTTTTCAGATGGATCCTGATAGTCAGCTACTTCTGCAGGCACTTGCAGCTCATAACACAACCATCAGAGAATCCTTTAAATTATAATTATAACCTGTTTCAAATTAATAAATAAGGGTTAAAAATATTATATTTTTTGGAGGGGGGGGTAATGCATGTTAGTGATGTGAATAGAATTTGTGGCAAAAAAAACCCTTCACAAACAGTGAAGGATGTAGGATAAAAACTTCACACTAATTATATTTCTACCAAGTGATATGATGAAACGAAGCACATTTCAGGGTGCTTACCTATAATCACAGGGCATAATTTCCCATACTATATCTACTCTTCAGCTGTGGGTTGCTTCATAGTTACTTACTTAGCATTTTATTTTTCTTTCGCACAAGATTCCTATCTATGTGTATTCAGAAATCTGAAGAGAAACTGTAAGCCTACAGTCTCATTACAGGAAAAAAAAAAGTTGAACGAGAGAGGAAGGAGTAAAGAAATTTTCCAGCCTGAGGGAGAGGACTAGAAAAGAAAACACTGCAAAAATGTGCAGGGTTTTGAGAACCCAACATTTTACGTGATGCTAACAGGCAAGCTTAACAACTGTGTCTGTTACTAAAATGCTCACACTCCATAAGAATTTGTGCATCGTGAGCATGAAATCTTTCCCTCTGCAGCTTAAAATATCTATGCATTTAAAAACCATCTGCAAAAATAGACATACACTTCCCCACTGCAAAATTAATTAGAGAGCAGGAATTTCATCTCACTGCCACCAATACATGTGATGATGCCACATGTAAACACATTGCACTTCTTTTGGCACTGGAGAGCAACAGAAATGGTAAGTTTAAAAAGATTCTGTGAAAATGTCACTTTCTTGAAGAAGCTGATTAATGTCAGTGAAGGTGGAGGATGGGCACCCGAGAAGGCCACGCTGGATTAACCCGCCACTAGAGCGTGCTCCTTGATCAGCATGGAGCCCAGTTACCCGTTCCACTGGTGGGGTTTTTCCCACAACATTTTTTGATTTTTCTTCTCTTCCATTTCTTTTAAATGAAATCCCTACTGCTGTTCGATTGGGACTTAAGTCTCAATTTTTAAATTTAAAAAAAAGAAGTAAAAATAATCAAAAGGTTTTTTTCAACAAAGGAGTAATTATTTTTTTTAATAACTGGCTAGGGTTTTGATTGTTTTGATTTTAAATCATATGTAATTAGGGAAAACTAGACCAAAAAAGTAAACTATGTGGTCATAAAAAATACTGATGTGCATTTTATAAATTGAATGTGGCCCATCAGGGAGAGAGGAATTATCCACTTGCAGGAAGTATTGTTTACTGCTGTCTTCCCACTCGACCACCTGTTAATAATATTTTATGTTATTTTCTTTCTGTGCAATGGGTACGACTATAAATGAGATATTTGATCTGCGCACTACAACTTATTCCCTGTGATGTCTCTATTTCAAAGACCATCCAAGCAACAAATGACACAGCCTCAAGGCAATGTCCCAAGTGAATGTGCATCTTTGCTTCTCTTCCTTATCCACCGTCATTTCCATAATTCATCCTCTTAACGATTTACAAAGTGCAGAGGATATTTTCAAAGTACATCGATGGTGCTCAAAAAGTCTTACAGCTGACTGACTGCCAAGGGCACATGAAGGAAGCAAGAAGTATGTACAACTATTTTGGAAAGGAGATGCTGAAATTCTCATTCTTTCTGTTTGACAGATATCCCAATTCTTTGGCCTGATCCTAATGCACACTACTTGGCTTAAAGCATTTAAATTTTATAAGGATATGCTTAATGAAAAAATCAAACACAGGAATGATTTTTACAAAACTGGAAGGCAGAAGTATTTAATTTTTTAAGACTGCCTCTGACAGTACTGTTTCATGACTGGTGTTGCAAATACTACAGCCACTATTTTGCGCACTCATTAAAAACGATGTCTGGAGCTTGCAGCTCTTTTTCCAAATAAACCCACCCTTCAAAAGCACTGGGAAGCTGGTCATCATTCTCATTCCTGAAAATCATCCATCTTACCATTTTAGAATTTGGTAAATAAGTGTATTTTTTTTCTCCTTTTTGTCCTTGCCAATCTCTAGCAGCTTTATTTTACGCCATCAACCAAGATCAGTGTCAGCACTCCGAGAGCAGAAGGCTGCTCTGTACTTCGTGCCTGCCTCTGAATTCATGACCAGAGATTCACCCTCACCATGCACAGAAAACGAGCAGCCTTCATCTTTCCATTTACCCCCATTAAGTCAGTGCCATCACGTTCTCCCAGGAGAAAAGTGCAAGAGCTGAAACACCACAAGCGACAGCAGCCAAGGACACTCAGAAATAAGGTCTGCCCTTGCTGCTCCAAACTGCGGGGCAGTGACCATGTACTGCTGGAGTCTCAGTTCCTTTTGAACAGATATCAAGTAGCTGGGATGGAGCACGTACCTCAAACTGGGATTTAATTTGCTTGGAAGTGCATGTAAAAATAGTAGGACTCGGTCCTAAACTGGACCAAAAGCAGGTTGCATCATAAGTATGTCATATCTAATTAAAGTCCGTATCACTAAAATAGAGACTTGCTAGCACAGATACAAATGTCACTTGGCAGTGGTTCTCAAACCTGCAGCTGGAACATAGCTCAGGACAGAAAAGTGTAAAAAAGCTACTGATTGAATAGTGTGATTGCTAGAATGTAGTAGATTTTGCTTTGTTTTACAGTGTTGCAGTAACACCTTACTCCAGGGCACAACAGGTCCTTGGATTTCAGAGATCCAGTTCAATTGGTACATGGAGTTACCACATCATGGCTCTTGCACTCTGCCAGGAGACTTGAGGTAAATTCTTGGCTCAGGATTGTAGTTAAAATAAGCAGGCAGCATTAATCTAGTCACCATTCATCCATAAATTGCAATTAACCCCCCCCAAATCTTAGCTTAAAAAGTGTCAGCCCAAAAGGTTGTGACGGTGTCTGTCAGCTCTAACAGTAAAAAGAAGGTGCCTGACAAAGTCTTAAACACAGCTCTTGTAACCTGTCTCTCATCTGCTCACAGAGAGAATCATCTCGGGACAGATGGATTCGCAAAGTCAACAGAACAACTCAAACCAGACCTACGCGCGCCTGCGGTCCTGCTCTGCGGAAAAGATCCTGACAGGGAAATAAGAGGCTATTTTTCTTCAATTTTGCAAGCGTTGCAGCTGTGTATTGCTTAATAATTTAGTTTATTAAAGGCAACAACTGTCAAAACTATACAAACTCATTTGTCGTGCAGCAATTTTACATTATTGGAATCTTGTTATAATCTGACTAACGCACACGCTCGTGTTCTAACCATGCCTATAATTGGGTTCTTGGCTCCACAGGCCTAAAGACAGTAATCCAAAACATCTTCCAATTATGCTGAAAAATATGCATGTTTGTGAGAAGCTACATTACTTAATTTTCAGACTCAATGGGCCTTTAATAATATGGGGGGGGGGATGTTTGCAAAAGGACATTTATTTGTGGTGCTACTCAGAAAATTGTGTGTTCATGTAGGAAAACACCACCTCAAAACCTATAAACACCAAAGCAACACTAATGAGATACTTATGGGACATAAGACAAACTAAAACAAAACCAGTCAAAAATCCATTCAGATGGAAGACCGTATTCCAATTCTATACATCCGAACCAAAAAAGGATCCCAGCCATTAAAAAAGTCCATACCTCAAAACTCATGTATGTGTGAGAATTGACACATGAATTGTCAATTGCTCCTGCTCACAACCCTTCACAAGGCAGATGTGAAGTTCCTTTAATTTACTGGTAGATGAAAAGCATCTCAAGACACAGGAACCTTGCACAGGAACCATTGCTTCATATTCCCAGTGTCTGACAGACACTTCCAGTGCACTACCAGGACTGACAGGCAATTTTTAAGATGACTGAAGTGTTTTGACCTTCTATATTATTTGACAAACATGGTTTACAATTTTTAATACAAAAGGTTAGAAGGTAAATATTGCAGGGACAGGCAGGATTGCCCAGGTGCAGATTTTTACAAAGGAGAAAACACTGAAGTTGCCACAGAATCATTTCGGTTGGAAAAGACCTCCGAGATCATCAAGTTCCACCTACAACCTAACACCACGCCAAGACATGAAATACAAAAGAATTTTTGCAAATTTTTCAAGTATTAAGAGATTTTTTTTTATTGCTAAGGAATAACAAAATGTCTATAAATCTCGGCAGATCAAGATGGGTTCTCATTATTACATGAGAATCAACAGGACTGTGCTAAATACTGCCTGCAATAAGCATATCCATAGAGAAATGATTCCCTGAGTCACAGAGAACTGAAAATAAAAACATGTACTGTCACACAAAAAGAGTCAGAAAAATATACAGGGACTTCAAAACAGCTCCCTGACAGTCACTTCCAACATGCCTCAAACTGACTCTGAAATTAGAGAAATCAGAGAAATCAAACTTCACACGTCCTGCAGAGTTCAAAGGTGTGTCTCATTTACCCCCACACACAACCCTCAGCCCCAGCCCACACGGGGCCATTGCTGGTGTCAGCTCTGTCCTTTGAGCTGGACAAACACTGCCAGCTGCATTTTATCAATGGACAACAACCTCAAAGCACTTCTTGAAATGGCCTGGATCCCAAGCGATGCCTCAAACACCAACCCCCCCTGCTAAGATCCCTGCATCTGAGACTCAAAATTTTTGGGATATGTTCTCTGCCCAGAGCTCTCTGCACAGCACAATACATAAGAGACAGGAAAAAGAAACATATCCCAACCCCCCAGCCCCCCCCCCAAAAAAAACCCAACCAAAACCCAAAGAAATCAACAAAAGCACTTTGAAATTGCAATCTCTGGATGTCTGTAAGAAAATGGAAGGAGGAAGAGCTTGCTCCAAGGGATTTGTCTACCCACAGCTGTTTGTTTCACAACGATGACACCGTGAACTATGCTGGAACACAGAGACACAGCTTTGGGGAGACCAAACACAAAAGAGCTCAGCACCTTTGCAAAGGCACAGAAGCTAAAAGCCCACAATGTTTCCTCTATCATCAATGCCATGCCCTGCAACAAGCAAACAGCTGCAACCCCCAGCCACCCTCTGCAGGGCAGGGAATTAAAAGGCAGAACGCTGTATCTGCTTGTTACACATTTGCTGCTAATATGGGCCTTTCCTCACACCTGCAACAAACGCTGAGAAGACCTTAACGAAGATGCAGCCTATGATTGAAGGGAGCATGGGTGCTTCCACTAACAGGTGAGTTCCACAGGTAACTTTAGCAGGGTTTTAATCCAACAACACAAAACACTTTCTAGGACACAGCTTAAACCTCCTAGGACAGCAGCTAAATGAGCAATGCAAACTCTAGAGATAGTGGGAAACAATTTTTGTTCCCTGTGAGCTGGGCACTCGCAGCAGTTACTCACACGAGAGGGATGAGACGCAAAGACAACGCACACAAATTCCACAGCTAACAGTCAAGGCCCAGAAATCACAGCACTGCTCTACAGAGTTTGGTGGAATACATTTAAAAATGTTTGCATGTGTGAAAAAACAGACCTAGAAATATCAGGCATATACAAAGTAAAATGAATCTCTCACATAGTCTTCCTGCCTTATTATCAATTCAATTAAGAATTCATTAAAAGGACAAGTCTCTCACATGCTTATTAATTTACAGATGAATGTGAGTGTAAGAGAGAAGGCAGGAGACAGGGGGAATAGGTAGAAGAGACAAAACCCTGTTGAAGTTTGTCCCACCAGAGCAAACAAAAACATCACATCTCTTTGGTATAGTAACACACATGCTGTGAGAAGCAATGAGCACTTGAATACATGTTTTATTCTGATCCCAAAGGACCAAACTGCCTGTGAGATGCTCCTTCTTATTTTATTCCTTTTCAGTTTGTCCATGAGCTACACATTTTCAATGAAAGCCTAAAAACCGCTCTGTTTTCTACTTCAAACACAGGAAAACATACAGGAGTGATGCTGATTTAGGACTCACAAATGCAGGTGAGAGGTAGACAATGCATCACTGGCTTTCCTCTTAGGCCTTGCTTCAAGAGGGAGACTTCCCTCAGTGGTTGAAGTGTTATTACTTTGAAACTCATCCTCAAAAAGTGGGTTTCAAGAACACACCAACTTTGCTATCAAGCTTTTGATTGCAAAGCCTGAATGTTACCGAAGCAAAAGTTTCAGAATTAAATGTATACGCAAAGAAGGATACACAGCATAGATGAATAATATATGCCTATAAATAAGCAGAAAAATAGACTTAAAATAGCCACATAACTATTAATTAGTTATTAATATTAGATCACTGGTCTATTTCCTTTCAAATTAGCCACCCACTAGCAAAATGTCAATTGCAAAACAAGAGACTATATTTATAGTACAACCTACTTTGAGTTTTGAGCGACATGTCAGCCACTGCTCAATTACAATACCCCCATTGTGCGCCTTCCCAAATTAATACCTGACTTTCATTACAGGCAACTATACATACAAAAGCCATGCTGGATTTTAATAGTCTTTATTACATCACATAAGCTGGTGCAAACATTTTTCCAGCTAAAGTCTATGCAAAAGAAAATAAAAAGAAGTAGAGTTAAGTAATACACTGCAATGAAGCTGGGTGGGACACTGGACACAGTGATGCTCGGAGGAGTGAGTGTCCAGGAAATAAGAAATTCCTGGATCTGATTTTATTATTTTCCAGAAAAAGACTAGCTTTGATTGCTGGTACCACAAGCAGTGCACCGTGAGACGAAATACAATATACTACACCGTCTTTAGATTGGATTTAAATGGAAGAATCACCACCAAAGTGGAAAAACCCCAAACTCCTCTGGGAAAATTGACCGCATTAGGGCCTGTGGAAGAGGAGAGTTACCTTTTTAAAGAATATCACCTATTTCACTGAGTTTTCTTCTAGTTTAGGTTTTGTGATTTGCCCTGAAAACTCCCTGAAAGGGAGTTCTCCTCCCTTTATCTCTCCAGATGCCTGACACTATCTGCTCAAGAGCAGAAAAAAGAGCATCCTGCAGAGGATGCTCAGTGAAGATGGAAAGCTGGCAGGAGAAACCCTGTCAACACACACTAAATTGCCTCAAGCCTTCTGCTGAGAGAGAAGCAGGACTCATTGTCTCAGGTATGTCTGCCACGGAGAGAAAACAGAAATGGAGACAGAATTACATAGAAACAGCGCTTAAAACAAACTTAAGACCAGGGAACATCATCCCATCAACAAGAGGTGACCTGTATGCATGTTTTAGTGAATAATAATTCAGTTTTACAGATGTACAGCAGAATAATTTGGAATACTCAGAAATGTTGCAAAGACAGACTTGAAGAGAAACACAGAAATCACTGCTGCTCGGCTTTTCTCTTGGTATAAAATCACATCACTTCCCATCAGCTTGCAGGAGCACACTCCTAACAATGCCATTTACAGAACTTTCTGCTACAGCTAGCTCTTTGAATCTTGAATAAAATAAAAAAAAATTCATCCTCCTAGCCTTAAGATTTACACAAAGCCAGAAGGCCTGTGCCAGCTGTTAAATTTCTCATGTATTTATGCATATCAAAGTACTTGTACAAGGAAATCAATTGTGGCTCTAACTAATATTGCACGTTGCCAATTCACCTTTAAATCCAAGGGGAATGAAGAGAATCCTGGGTTAAGATCATCATTTGCTGTCTGGGAACAGGATTGTCTATGGTTTTCCATTTCCTAAATTTTCTTCTTATCCTAAAATTCACTCTAACACTATTTAAAAAACTAGAAGAAAACAATCAGGAAAAGGAAACAAAATGTGCAAGAAACAAATACAAAGCTAGCTGCGATCCAAAGCGACCTTCATCACGTGGGCTCTTTTTATATCCATTGTACACTTCATTTTTTCTAATAACTGCCACACTTGTAAGCAAAAAAGCTGCAAGGTACTCGAAAAGAAGGTAAGAAAGAAGACATGAATGCGGTTCCATCCACCCTCTGATAGGTTTTTTCTTTATATATACTAAAAATACTTAAACATTAAGGAGATAATTTAAAAATGGTCAGGATTAGAGTGGGCTTGACCAGCTAAGTAGAAGTCTCTATTATCAGAAAATTTCACTCAGGCAACAGCTGTAGGAATCCAGATGACTTACAGTTATGAATAAAAACTGAAGCCCAGCAATCAATAAACAGTTTTGCCTCTGTAGCTGTAACACCACCACCCTCACACCACCTCCTTTATATAAAACCAGCACCAAGTCAAGACCTGGTTAATATCTTCTGATTTTTCTCCTATTCCAAATCATTTTACTTGCAACACTCATATTAAAACTTGCAAACACTATCAGCAGTAGGAAAACATTTTTTTAATTTGTTTTTGTTTGGCTTGTTGTTTTTTTTTAGTTACACTTACCCTAGGTAAAATTGGATTTACAGAGGGAAGGACATTTGACATTATTTTTTATGGTTTCATTAGTTAGGATTTAGAGTTTTGGGTATGTTATGGAGATGAAGACAAGTGGTTTTCTAGTAAGTCTTGCCTCAAACAGATCACTCAAAAAATCCACACCAAAAGTTTTTTCAAATCACAGGAGAAAAAAAAAAATCAAGCAAACAATGGACATTTTACCCCTTTTGCTGACAGATGAACACCCTTTTGTAAATGGTATATTTTCAGACTGCTATTATATATCCCACGGGTTCCATGACTCTCCTGAGGGAAGGAATTTCCACCAGACAAACCACAAGCTCCATGGTCAGCCTAAGGTGGAACTCCTGGCAAGAGGATTCTCCCTCCAAGATGCCACAGAAGCTGCCTTTCCGCTGAATTTAACCTAATTAATTGAAATTATTGTCACTGACTACCCCCTTATATAACCACAGGAACAATAAACCCTTTGCCATCGTGCTCTTCACCTGAATTTTCAGCTGAGAAAAGAGCAAAATCCAATGACCCCGTGCACCACAGCAAGAAGAGCAGACAGGGTTACTCATGAACACAACCTCTGGATAACGCCGAGGGCAAACGAGGGGTACGGGGTATGGAGGGCAGTCACAGGCACAGGGATGAGGCAGCACTGTCAGCTGATCATGGACTTGAACTTCAGCTCCTCAATCTGCTAGAAAAGCTACTCAAAATATACCAAAAATGTTACTTTCTGCCTCAGGTGATGTGAACTGGTCTGTCTGTTCAGCATAGCAACACTCGGATGAGAAGAGGCTCACTGTAGATACGCCACTAGATACAGTATTGAAAAACAAAAATAGCTCGTTTTGTCATGAAGAAAACTGAGAAAACTGAAGAAACTGAAGAAAACTTTAACTACTTGCAAGTAGTTAAAGGTTTGTAGGGCTTTCTAGGCCTGTTGTACTTTAGGTTTATATATATATACGCCATGATTTTAGAAATGCTTTTAAAAGTTAATAGCAGATTTGTTTTTGTTCTCTTTTATATCGAGAAGCAAACTGTTTAAGCATTAACTACCCTTGACAATGCAATTAAAACCTGACCCATTTTCTAGACACAAACAACCTGCATTTTTCACAGCACAGCCATATGTAACCAAATTCATCTCTATTTTACCTCTCCCTCCATTCCGTTTGTAATTCTGAAATCTGAGGTGAAAAAAATCCAAATAGAACCAAACCAAAAAAAACCAAACCCCTCCCCCCAAAAAACCCCCATACCAATAACAACACCACCACCAACCAAAAAAACAAGGCTACCAGAAATCAGTGCCTGGGAGGAAAACAAACAGGTACCAAGCACAGGTGGGGTGGCCACCCCCTCAGGTGTGATTCCATGACTTGTAGAGAAGGAAAAGTCAAACAAGTCTATGTGCAAAGTTTTTATCACTGTTCTGCACTCTGAAACAGACAGCAAGCGAATTACAAGGCTGTAAATCCAGGATTATATAAAACCAAAAAACCTCTGGCAGTCATCATCTTTACTACTGAGTATAAATCACAAAATGCACTGATACGAACCCTTGTAAAATCTCTGATGTGGTTTTATACACACTTGGATAAAACAGAGTGGTACAAAAACATCTACAAGACACATAGACAATTAAAAAGCAACACATGCAAGGGGGATTTTACTCATTTCACTTAAAATGTTGCTGTTCTACTTCAGGCACATCTCTCTTTGCTCAGGGAACCTTCACAATAAAACCAGACCTAATGAACATTATTATTACCACCATTTATCTGAATAACTGCATCATTCAAAGAATCCCTTTTTAAGATGGGGCCCCCATTGTGCTAACCTTGCAGAAACATGTAGGACTTCATTCCTGTAATGAAGAGATCGTAATCTCACCAGACAAGGTCAATAAACAACACCAAAGGTCAACAACTAAGTCTCCTGTCCAGCACTTTTGTTGTTTTGCTTTATTATATATTCCCTTGGACCATTTGCTACTCTCTGTAATGGACCAAGGTCCTCCAGAGAATCAGTATCACTGCAGCTGCCAGGTCTGTCCTCCTAGCACACCCATTTAAAATATAAATAAATAAATGAAGATTCCTCTTCTGTGGGACACAAAATACCCTGAAGAGTTTTCAATGATAGTGGAAGTGCTGAGATGTAACACAGCTTTTCTAGACATCCCTGAAAGTGCCAGTTGTTACTGAATTAAGATGAATACAGGGTTGAATATTGTCATCTTTATCAAAATTCAGTAATTTCTCTGGCCCATGGAATGAAATATTTGTAGTAGGGAATGAGGATTAAATGCTAGCCCCCTTGGTTTATTTCAGAAAAGGGCTGGATAAAGAGCTATGTAACAAGTCTAATTGTGTCTAGAAAAAACAAACAATATAGAGCTAATAGTGAGAGAATGGGATTCTCTTATTTTCTAACCATAAAGCAACCAGCCTCCTACAGGCAGGTCCTTGCCCAGCCCCGGCAAGCCCAGCTGAAACACAGGCACTGAGCTACACCAGAGCTGAGCAAGCAGGGAAGTGCTTTGCAGGAACATGCTGAGAGAGGAGAGGTAAAAGCATCACAGGAAAAGGCACTTTTTTCTGTCCTTGGCTCTGGCTGTTGGGCTGAGTTAGGGAATGCCTTATTAAACACCTGAAGCTCTAGAAATCTGCAGCCATTATCCTAGTGTGAGGCAAAACGTTACACAGCCACTTCTGCCTGGCTACGATTCTTTCTTCACTCAGCAAATATTTAGTAGATTTAAGGTTCCCAAAACAAATTATTTTTTCCCTAGGTGTTACTGAAACAATCCATACAGCTCGCTTACATTTGGTTCTAAGTGATAAATAGATGCATTTCCTACAGTGAAGTCCACGCTTTACATATCCTACAATCCTCCTGCACTAAGATAAAATGAGTGAAGGAAAAAGAAGCAAAACCTCTACTTGAATGTGCTGCATTTTGGAGGATTTTATGGCATTCACACATTACAACAGAAAGAATTGTCCCCCTCCCCC
Organism: Cyanoderma ruficeps; assembly: GCA_008694505.1. Taxonomy (NCBI): domain Eukaryota; kingdom Metazoa; phylum Chordata; class Aves; order Passeriformes; family Timaliidae; genus Cyanoderma; species Cyanoderma ruficeps. Next base: position 5,579,006 of record VZDJ01000301.1, on the reverse strand, counting down.
TTTTCAGTATATTCCTTTTCATTTAACCCAAGATATCTGTCATGAAATCCTCCTAGGAATTCATAGCAAGTTAGAGAACACTCTGCTTTTTGACAAATCCTCTATACTTGAGGAATGCAAGTGTTTCCTTCACCCAATTCTTCAACTAAACTTCCTAATTATAGCACTCTTACAGGATTTCAGCATATGCTGGCAGAGGCACTGTGTATCACACTGAATTTAAAGTTGAGGTAGCCACAGAACTGCTCTTCAAACCCCCTAAAACCAAGCACATGGTAAGACTGCACTGTCATTTCTCAACCCTGACACAGTGTGCAGTGAGCTGCTCGTGGAAATGAGCCACAGCAACATATTCCCAATTGTCCTAAGTGCTACTCAGCTCCCATAACCTATCCTAGGGAAGGCTCTGAATTCACCCACTTCCCAAAGAGGCCCTTTCAGCTGAGTGCTAGGAAATTTTTCAGTTGACCCCTTGGCAATTTTCATGGGTGTCGCCAGAGAGATGCGAGAGGCAAGGCTGGACTTATTTTAAATAAATAATTTCTCTGATATGAATAAATTTTCCAGTGGAAGATTCCTGTGGATATAGCACTGCAAATACACAAATGCCATGCTGCCAGGGCAAGAGAATAAGGAAGGAAGTGTGTTACTCTGTGACCCAGACCTCCTCCTGGGATCCCCAAGCTCCTTTCCCTACTCACAGCACCATGCCTACAAACCGCTGCAGATTTTTCACCAGATGAGTTACGAGTCACAAAAATATGTGGAACAATTGACTTCACTTAAGCTGCAATGCTTTTTTCTTCAAAAGCAAGCCCAGAGGTTCCTAACTTATGAGTGCTGCATAGCTGACATCTTTTTAAGTTGATGTCACCCATCACAGCTGTAACTTGGCACTTCTAGTAACACTCTGCTCAAGATTTGCCTTGCCTGATGTTTCTCCGCTGATGGAGTTGCAAAATGTCCCACATCTATCTTGGGGTAACAGCAGAACCTCAGGAACCCTAAAAATGACTATTTTTTCCCCATAGGTCTGCTATGTATAGATGCCACGAGTTCTTTATGGAATGATTTAGAATTTGCGCACATAACACTCCTTTTTCAAAGCATAAATTTAAAGATTTACATAACAGATTAAATTGTCTTCCAAATCAGACAGAAAAATGAGTCCAGGACTTGCTTATGTGCTGCTGAATTTATGTGCTGCTGAACTGTAATGTTCCTGATCATTACACTGTTTTCTCCCAGGCTATGGGTTTTGCCCCATGTCCGAGTTCCCTCATGATCCAACTCCCCTGAACTCCAGGCACTTGGATGTTCAGACTAAGACATTTCAGAGGATCACATAGAACACTCATTCCTCTTCCAAATATGCCACAATCCACACTCAACTGTGGACAGACTGAGAAGCAGTCTGATGAAAATGGGAAGCTTTAACAGAGACAGTCCAAGTGCAAGTCAACCTCAACAGGGCAATCCCTGCAACTGCCTTGACGTGGGTGTTTTGAAAGGCAAAAAAATCAAGAGTTTGTTTAGTTTGCATTATGATGAAAAGGAAATTCAGCTGAAATACATGGACCATCACGGAGACACGTGTGAATAAGAAAAACACAAGCCAGTAAACAAAAGAACGAAACAGCACCAGTTGTTCCTGTGGGCAATGAGGAGGCCAATCTGCTGAGAAATTCCTGTCAGCTTCAGCAAAAAGGATGTTAAAACAAAATTGGATGGGTCAGTGGAAGCAACTTTGCTCCACGAGAGCTTCTTCTCCACAGCTCCCAGTCTGAGCCAAGAACTGGGACATGCAAGAGTCTGCTCACCAAGTGGGGAGGACTTTAAAACAGGAACCTTGTAAACTGCAGCACCATAGGAAAAATCTTAATAACCAAAATTGAATGGTTCAGCAAAAAGGGATTTTGTTTTTAGAAAAAGTTAAATATAAAAGAAGCCAGGAATTAGGCCAGTGGAAAGGTATGCCAACAATCTATTCTAAGCTGCATTCACAGTCACAAACCCAAACACATACCAGTTACTTGCTTATCATAAGAAGTATGAAATGTGTACAAGAAAAGGCAGCAATGATCTTGCCTAAAGAGCAGCACATCACCTTGGGGTATCAATGGCAGGAAATATTAAGTTGTATTTTATCTTCTATTTAAAGCAAAACCCCAGCAACCCTAATGTGGTTTCCATTTGCTATTTACATAATTAAGTCACCTCCTCACAGTTCAAATACCCTTACTTACTACTCAGGTTACTCCCAATGTCCCAGATGGTCAGTCTCCAGAAAACACCATCTGAGCTTCAGCCACTTCTTGGTTAAATCCACTCTGAAGGCTTATTAGTAGAATAATTTGTCAGCTGTTAAAATATTTGTCACAAATTTGTTTTCTATGTAAATCAGGTTCCATGAACTAGGATGGAATTCCAGCCTTTTCAAATGCATTTTAATGTGAAATGCTGACATCAAGTCTTAACTTCATTTGATTATTTTTTCTGTTTATGTTATTAGCAACCAGTTTTTCTGGCACTCTTTCCTGTTCCAGTTCAATCACTCGGTTGAATTACTTGAACTCCTGCTGAACTGCACCAAAAAAAGGAAAATTAACTAATGCCTCATTTGATCTTGTGACCATAAAACTTGTGTTTTCATTCCCTCTTTAACCTTTGACCATCTATTTTCCCCTTAATTTGTGTGTTATGTACCTGATAGTTTTACATTTGTTTCTTTTATTCATGAAAAAAGACTCTGCTCTGATGGCTGATCTGCCCTCTGTTCACTTTAACCATCAGTGACTGTATTCTGGATTCTCATCAATAAACACATACTTAAAATCGCTTCCTCATAGCCCATCATGTATATATTATTTGGCTCACTGTATGCTCTTTACCAGAAGCCCATGGTTGTTCTCATAAAAAGTGTCGACTAAGCTAAAAGACAAAACAAGTTACAAGAGAGTGAAATGGCTGATTTTGTAAAAGCTCATTTGCCAGTTTCACAGAACCATAGAATCAGCTGAGTTGGAAGAGACCCAAAAAGGTCATCGAGTCCAACTCCTTGCCCTGCACAGAACCATTCCCAAGTCACACCACATGCCTAGATTGTTACTTTATTCAAGCCCTCTCCTTTTCACGTTGTTATGATGAACTTGAACTTAACTTATGCAACTGGACTTAGCTTTTTTTTTTTAAACAGTTGTTAAACACCTGAACACAATGATAAAACATTTTTAAAACACATGTAGACTTTGATAAAATATGGTCCATCTACAGCCTGAAGAAATTAAGTAAAAGGGGAAGATTTCATGAATATCATTAATGAGGTCAAAGATTCCAATTATGTCTCACATTTGACATCAATACTCCCCATTTGTGTGAATATTAAATTCATGGATGCCAATCCTACGTACATATGCTCAGTATGGGATTCAAATCCCTTGTCTTGAATAGTTTCTTATATTTGTTCACTAAATTACAATAAGAATGCGACACATGCCCTTTATTTACAAATATGGGTGCACTAACCCACTGACTGCCACGTCTGCTTCTAATCACTGGGTGAACTAAAGAGTTGGAAAGCAAACACAGGCTTCTAGCCATGCCCTCCATGCTGATGGCCACACAGGGCCAGCAGGTCTGTGTTTCTCCTGAGTAAATAAAAGTCAGCATCAGCAGTGTCATTCCACACAGCCTACAGACTTCCTATTGTTCTGCAGCAATATTCATTATCTCCCAGCATCAGCACTGCTAAAACTAAGGGCAGCTTTTACTTTTGTTGACTCGAGGTAACATCAGCTTTCTGTTGACAAGAAGGAAACCAGGATCAAGGCCTGATGATACAAGTGACACATTGACATGGTCTCCTGTGAAATCAGCCTTGCTTATGGGCTGGGACACAAAAGAGCCTGTCCTTGGGTTTTCTCTACAACTTCCTACTCCATGCACACCCGAAAGCCAGTTTAATTTTTTAACTATGCAACAAACTTTGCCATTGTCAAGAAGAACTCATGCTGTATTTCTATTTCTTTCATATAATAGAGGAGGAAAAGGGTCAGTTCAGGTTATACAACTTCACCATGGACATATGGCAGTGAACCCAGAGCAGAAACACAAAATCTCCCTCTCCTCTAAAGCAGATGGCATGCAGACCAAGTAAGATATAATCTAATGCTAACTGCACTACTACTATTATCTATTAAACCAACACCAGCATAAAGCAGTAAAGACAGAAAAAACCTAAGGCAGGGGAGCTGAGGCAGAGAAAGACAACAACAACAAAAAAAAACCCAGAATAAACCAGCTGTAAGAGAAGGCAACCCATTGCAGCAGAAACAGCCTCTTTTCAGGTACATTTAAGATTTAAAACCTAGGAATGGCAGTAGATAAGGAATAGCAATGGCCCTCACCCTGTTTTAGAAGATGATGTTCTAGCTTGAGATACTGGCCCAGTTCCCTTTGCTCTTGCACTGCACTGGGCACCTGCCAGGGGCTAAATATCCTGGCTGCTTAGATAATTACATATTTATGATTTTGCCGAGAATTCTTAGTCAAAGCTTATTTTTGAACTGTAAAATGCTTAGAGAAACAGCAGAGAAAGTTCTCTGACAAATGTGACTTCAAAACAGAGCCAACACTTAAATTTTTTTAAAGGACGCTCATTTCCGTTTCAGTTGATTCATTCAGTGGTGAACTTTAATTGCAGAAAAAGGAGAAAATGGGTGTTTTCCCTCTCAGTCAGAAAGGGATCTTGCTAGTGTGTTTAACTCGCTCTCTGTAAGAAACAGAATTTCAAAAACCCTTCCAAAAATGATTCAGAATAGTGCACATACACCTTTTAATGCTTATCACAGTTTGCACCCTACCATACGACGAACTTTTCTTTTGTATTACAGTATTTCCTCTTCCACACATAAACCACTGGATTAGCTAATTCATGCTGATTCAATAAATAGAACTGATGCATGAACATTTTGAAAAATAATTGTTTGGCTGCAACAAATTATCACACAAAATACATTGCACTTCACCTTCCTTCATTGATAATAACATCCACTGATTTCAGAGGGAGCAACAGTCCAAAATTTCATGTTGTCTGTTATTTTAGACTATTTCAGAGCCATCTAGAAATAATTTTTTTTTCCTTTTAAGGCTGCACCCCATAAACTGTACAACCAACAGACTGAATAATAAATTTCATGAGCACTTTTAGGCCCTACTGTTCAAAGTGCTTTAAGCCTGGTTGGCTTAATGCATGCAAGTGCTCTTTATTTCTATCTCAGAACTACTCCTACACTAGAAGTTACATGTACACACGTGCATTTGTATTTCATAGAATAAGGGCTTTAGTCTTGGAGGGTTATTTATTTGAAATCAAGTATTCTAGGCTCTTGAGGGCAACATCTTCAGTACTGTCAAGTTTCATTAACTCTGGGAAGCAGGGGTCCCTGTTCTCGGTATAATGACAGCCAACCCTCGGCTCCACCACCTTACAAAGAGCTGCTCATCTGCAGATACTCCTTTTATATACCTATAGTTGAGAGATGCATCCAGCCATACACCCTCGAAATACAGCATAATGTGTCCAGCTAAAAGTAGGCAGCACTGGAAAGAATGGATTTAAATCACCTACTTGGTATTCCCCCCAAGACTGCAAGGACAAGCCATAGCTGTTGATGACACCACTTGCCTGGGGACTTGGTAATGTTGTGTTCACTGCCCATCCTCAAACTTCACCTGTGCCAACTTGTAATGAACAACAACATCCTCTATTTTCTTCTGCATGAGACCTTTCTAACTGATCAGGGTGTCCATCTTTGTCAAACCATCCACGTGAAGGCTTAGAACTCTGACACAGTGTTTTCCAGGGTGCCTGTAAGGAGGCCACCACACTGCCCTGCTTGAGTCCTTCACAGCCCTTCCTGGTTACATCTGCAAAATTAAACCCATCCCAGCAGCTGTCATGAGAGAGTCATAAGGTGGCGGCTCCCAACTTTCTGTAAGTTCCTGGGTTTTGCACAGTCCATTCCGGATTTCTAAATTTAGATATACGTCTATATGTGTGTATAAATAATGCACAGATAAGCACACTCCTACATTCCCACACGTATTTATGTGCACACACGCAAACCTGCTTCAATGACTTGCAAAGGCAGAAAGGCAAACTGGTTTGCTTCCAAAACTCACAAAAAAGCCTTCCAAGGTACAATGGAAAATCTCTCTTGGGCAAGCTACCTGTTCCATCAGTAATAAGAAAATTTATTTGCTAAAGCCCTTGTTGAAATCCTGATGTCAACTTTTGCTTAGACCAAAGATCCAAGATTTGAAATTTTTATTTCTGATACATTCATTAACTCTTGTGACCACAGATTAAGTAGCCAGTTATAAGCCTCTAAATGAACCTTCAAAATCCTAGAAAAGTAGCATTAGACACTTACTTTCCTGCAATTACCAGGCCTTTTTCATTAAGTCTTTGCATCTTTCCTTTGACATTGTGAGGAACATTAAATTTGGCTGGAAGAATGGGAAGAACAACTTACACCCACTGAACAGAGCCATGCTATATCACAATATAAATATTTAATTTTCTAAAGAATTGCCAACAACTACAATAATTTTTAAGGAGTAACTATTTGGTTATTATAAGGAGCAACTATTTTAAGGAGTTACCCTATTTGGTTAATCAGTTAATATATACATAACATATGTATGTATATCATAACATAATATGATGCAAAAAATAAGCTGCTTTTAATTACCTTGAAACTTGAAAATCTAAGAAAACAATAGAAAAGGATCAAGTATGTGTAAATTGTTGTTTTGGGGTTTTTAATACTAAGAAATAGAACTGACAATCAGGATTAAACCATGACCAAAAATGCTAAAACCACTGCTCAAGGGAACCAGAAATTAATTTCTTATTCAAATATATGTGCTGGACACGGGCAACCATGGTTCAAGCAAGTCCTGTTTGGGAGAGAACACAACCTCCTTTCTTCAGTGACCTCTGGCCCACAGTTAGGTTACACACAGTAAAGAGAAAAACATAATAAAACACCTATAAAAGTCTTTTTTACTGTACAGGTTTTGTTATCATTACTTTGGGGATGGTAAAAAATGTGTCTAACTTGCCTCTTAAATCTACGTTCAAACTATTTCAATGTTAATCAGAGGTGAGTAATGGTTTAGAAATCTCTTGAATACTAAAGTATAACAACTTATAGCACAAAAACAGCCCTCAAAGAAAAGAGTGGGGAGTACTTCACTGCAAGTAACAGTTGAGTATGTTTTATGATCACTGTAACAATTACCATGCCCTTGAGACTGTGCAATTCTGAATTTCTAATATAATTTGAAGGGGGAGAATTAGGACAAAATGCAGTAACATTTCAAGTACAGTCTTACAGTATTTTAAAATTTTATGAAGTACAAGGACTAGGTTAATATGAAATGAGTCATGTTTTTAAGAGAGGCAGTAACACAGATCAGTATCTTAAATCATAACTGAAATAACACTCAACCACTATGAAATAAAAAGAAAACAGAGTAGCTTTTTGCTGGAAAAAGGTCAACAACAACAATGAAGATTTAACAATACTAGAGAAGGCTGAGAGCACTGTTCCTATCAGGACTGAGAAGTTAAAATACCAGCCTGAGTGACCAGGTAAACACTGTTCTTTCTCACTCAACAAATCCATTCCCACCAGCTGAAGTTCATCCCAAATTAATAAAAACTCTACTCATATCAACTCTGAGCCTAAAAACCAGACTATTAAGCAGCATATATGCTTGGTGCAGATCTTCTGATTTCAGAGGTGTATTTGCTTTACTTTGTGACAAATATATTATATTTCACTCCATGATGTCTTTGGGAGTTAGCGGAATTGCTTACTACCTCAAAGTAAAGGAAACTCTCCATCCAAGCAAATTCTTGAGCATGATTTTCCTGACAGGGTAAAGACAGTGGAGTTGCAAAGGTATAAATGAAGCTGTAATTGATTTATATATTCTCTAGATCCATTTCCACATGCAAACCAAAGGAAACCAGCTCAGCTCTCAGGTCCAAAATTGAGTTTTCAAAGCAAGCAGTTCAAAATATTACCCCTTTAAGTTCTGCACTGAGCACAATGATCTAGAGATGCTTCAAACACAGGACTCAACGCTGGCACTTTATGCATTTAATTCTTAAGGCTAACGCTGAAGGTGTCACTCTTGTAGAACTCAACTGTGACAACATAAGATACCAAAACTGCTAAAAAGAGGTTGTTTGATCAAAGCTGAAGCAGTAGGCTCCAGTCCTTCCCTTCAGGCCTCAGCTCTGCTTTCCATCTGCACAGCAGTCAGGAAGCACCAGCAAACCATAAGGACAGCATGAAAATACGAATTTGCATTAGTCTGTAACACTACCATTCCAGAGATGGAATAAGAAGATTGCCCTTTTCTACAAAAGCTAAGATTTTAACTTCACTGGTCTTACACTGACAAATGGGCTGAAGTAAAACACACCTGACAACGCAGAGCTGGTTTTGTTTTTGTTTTTTTTTTCTGGGAAAAGCTGTTAGTATTGAAACAAACTGCAGAGAGCACCCAAGTGGGGGCTACAGAACACTCAGCTTGGCTACAGCTCACCCAAACAGGCTCTTGGCCAAAAGAGGAAGCAGCACCAGTTACCAACAGGATGAGCTGTGTTACTGTCAAGTCACACTTCTCACTTCAAAATTAACATGCTGCCCTACTTTCCACAGGATAAAACCAGGTGCAATTGTAATATTTTTGTCAAACAGCATAATGGTCTAGATGTTCCTTTAAAAATGAAAATAATCCACTTGAATACTAAAAAGTAGTTATTCTAAAAATACTCTTTGCAGTGTAAGCCTGCTAATGGCATGTGTGCAGAGAGAAACCACACCACCTTTAGTCAGTTAAAAAGGTACTTACCATTGGCAGTGCATTGATATGCAGAAGTTTTCCTTTCGGGTGCCTCTTGCCACAGAAGGGTGATGCTGACAGGGAAATAGGGAGACAAAATAGGCCATGTTAGTATTTATTATTTTGAAAACGGAGTTGTTAACGCACAGTAAAACGTTATCATTTCACCTTCCTGGCTCTCCCAGCCTGCTCAGATCCCGGAGCTGAGCGTTCCCACTGCTCCCATTTGCTCAGAGGCCGGAGCAGAGCTCGGGCACAGCACAGAGCTGGAGCTTTGCATTGATCCTGTGCTCCCCACATCACAGAGCTGGCTCCTGCGGGGAGCCTGGCACACAGAGCTTTGAACAAATACCAAATACTGCTGCTGAATGAACACCTGCACCTCCAGGCCTCTGGATGGTCGCAGCCATTCAGCAGGAGCACACACACACAACGACACAGGTAGAAGCATCCTGATGTCTGCATTTTGATTCAGCTCTCAGCAAAAAGCTTCAGGAAGGCACCTAGACAACTTACAGCATCTCCCCAGGCCAAATTTCTTCTGGAAAAAGACCACAGCTACAGACATCTAAACACTTTGAAAAGTCTCAAACAAAAATCTACTTTTCAGTGGTATGACTTCCAAAATGGTCACATCCACTGCAAAGCAGTAGAAGAAAAATAAATCTGTTTTCCTAACACATCTTGCACTAAATAACTCAATTTATATATGCAGGTGTGCCTATGAGCCCAAAGAGTTACCAACTTCAGCAGTGACCTCAGTAATTGAAAAAAAACACCAGCTCACACTAATTGCTAGCAATACTTGACAACATGTAAAAAACAGAAATTTTCCTAGTGCAAAATTCAAGAGAAATCTTGACCACCTTTAAAACCCAAACAAAAACATAACGCAAACAAATCCACACTCTCCGATATTTTAGCAATTTTCTTTACATGTCAATAATAATTTTATGCACCCAACAATAGAATAACTAAGTACAAGCACACAGTTTCTGACGTCCAAATATGAGGTAACTCCATCAACTGCAACGTTCATTTTTATTCTGCAGTGACAAACGATTTTTATCCACACTAATATTCCTGAGTGGTTGTCCTCCATACAAATACTTGCCAGACGACTTTTCTTTAGGACATAATCTAATCGCCCACTCAAAGAGCAGGAAGGGTGACAGATGGACATGGGTGACTAATGAAGTATTACCAGACTATTTTTAGATTAAATTCTTTACCAAGCATCTGCAACCTGTGGTCAAAAAAACTTTTACTATGAGTAAAGAATAACTATAGTTTGTGGGACTCATGATTAACACGAGGCTCTCACGTGCAATTTTCAACCTCAACCAGCAGGAAATCATTCATTATAGAGGCATTTTTGGCAAAAAAAAAAAAAAAAAAAAAAAAAAAAAAAAAAAAAAAAAAAAAAAAAAAAGCTACAGCATTTGGGCTTATTTTATTCTTAGAAGATCCCACAAGGCAGGCAGAAATATCACCTTCACAGTGCAAGCAAGAGGCACTGCAGAGGATGCTGAGGAATGCAGGAACGCTGGGAATTGAAAGAATTTGCAAACATGCTCTTATTTCCTTGCTTAGTTGTACTAGTGCTGCAGAAAATATGTAAATAGGCTGAGTGAAACTCCACTCCTCAAGAAGTACAGTATTCTATGCAAGGCTACTCAGAAAGCTTTTTTTCCATAGCCAGAGATGCTGACCATCTGAGAAGAGAAAGCTTTAACACCGGCTCTGCCGACCCTATAAAAACTTCATTTGCTTATAATAAAAGTTTTCCTTAAAAATAGAACAGAACACCAACCAACCAATATTCTTTTGAGAACAGCCTAAATCACGATAAAAATGGTGTGCAGAGAAAGGCAAAGGAGGGCCCTGCTACCCCACTCCGAGTGTGATGCTTGGTTTGGGTTATTCCATTCGGGAAGGAACATTGCAAACATAAATAAAGGGATGATTGCACAAACATAAGACATTTTCTTCAAGGAAAAAAAGGCTTTCTTCAGTACGCACTGCCCAAACTGTCTCCTTCCAACACCTCTTTGCCCTTGTGCAATCTCGAGTGCAGTACTTATCATCCAAGCCAGAGAGGGAAACCTTTCTGCCTGATCCGTGGAAGAGGCTTCTTGTCCTTTGCTTTACATCTAAACAGGGCAGTGACACGGAAAGAAGCTGGAAGCAAAGACTCAAGAGAGCAGAGAATGAGAAAAGAAAGGGTTCACTGACTTCCCTTCATTCCTCACTCAATGTTAATTGGTTGTAGGCTCCACTTTTAAATAAGGGCGCTTGAAGCAATGTGTAAACATTTAGAAAACTCTGCAAGGTCCTTCTTCAAAATCAATTGCTGAGTACAAACGCCTCATCAGCAGCTTCTTTTCTTTCCAAATTTAACTTATTGGATTTTGGCATGTACCTTAAAACAGTGCAGGTGACAGTTATAATTTATTGATTTCGGACTATCTCTCACCTTTATATTCCAACATGCTATGGTGATTTAAACAGGTGCCCAGAGGTAGCAACAGCTATACTACGTGACACTTAAAAATAATCCACCAGATGCCCTTTAAGATGATAAGGTACACCTGGGGAATGCACAGCAGCTTCTGAGTTCGGATCCTTCATCTTGGGGAGGCTGTGAACAGCTCAGCACTGCCTGACGACTTAACATGTTCAACATCAGTTGAAAACTGCGCCCCTCAGCTTGAAAAGAAAGATGATTTTGCCATGTGTGCACTGACACACGTGTGCTCACAGCCAGTGCTTACCAGCCTTGCCCACACCAGTTTTTTCTGCACAAAATGACACACCTGATGCCCGTGTCCCTCGGAGATTTGGGGCCAAACACTCGGTACAACACCCAACCTCATCTCCCTGTGAAGAGCATCCTATCCTGCTGTGGTGTACAGAGACCAGCCATGCCCCAGGCCTTAAACCCAGCCTGCGTGAGCCAGGCAGTTCCCACCTGCAGGGCTAAAACTAACAGACCAAACCACCTTCATCAAAGCAGCAAACACCCATCCAGGCTGCTTGCACAGATTGGGCTGCTGCTATCAGCCAAGTAATAATGGTGTGGTACAAAGGAAACCACAGATAAAAACAACCCTGGCACCAGCACCGTGACAGATCTGGTTATAAACACACGGAGCAGATGTACACTGATGTTAGTCCCTACCTGTTTCCCAGCACAATCAGTTCAAAGCAAGGATTTCTCTAAATGCTACTTGCAGAGATGTTTAACCCTTTCTTTCCAGAAAGGCTGCTATTGGTGTTACTTTCTCCTTCCTATACATTACATTGGGTTTGTGTTATGGCTAAACCAGTGGGTTTTGCATGAGCTTTGAATTGCTCCTGCCCCCATGTGAACTTGTGCACTCCTGGTTTTTTTCTAATCCTCTTATGATCATACTGTTTATACTACTTTCTGAGATTTTGGCGCTATTTGAGTTCTAACAAATAAATTTAGTCATTAGATGTTGTGCTTTCTGAATCACCAAAGCCTTCTAAGGACACAGTATCTTTTCTTCTAAATGATCCTTGAGTACCCTGCTTTTATCTGAATTCAGTATCTGGAAAAAGTTTCCCAATCAAGATAGAATTAAAAATAACTAAATCCTGGATATTCCCCTCAGTAACTAGGCTGCAAAAAGCATGAGACAATAATTTTAAAACCCTAAACTGAAAACTAATTACTCCATTGAATCCTTCCTTTCATTTGGTTAATAGGCACATACAAAGCTAATGGTGATTCTACCACTGCTGTGCTCGGAACATAAACAGAGAAAACCGAAGTTATTTCTTTTAATCACAGTTCCACAGTGATGTATGGCAATTTTTTTTAAGCAATTCAGCACGTCTAAAACAACATCTGCTTTTCAGATCTGACAGAGAGGCTAAACTGAGACAAATACCAACTCAGAAAATTCGGGAGAAAAAAATACGTACAAGTGTGTGGGGGGAGAAATCAGCACCACACACAAGACATGGTTAAAAACTGTCATTACTTGAAACTGGTAGGTAGCAATAGGGTTCCTAGTGACAAAATAACATGCACAGACTGCTCCAGTACTTCACTCTGGGAGCACGGCGTGGGCGAGGATGTTTTACAAGAAGCCTCATCAGGAAGCATTGAAAGTATCTAAGACCTGCCCAGAGACAAATCCATGCAAATCCCTAAACTCTACCTGGAACAGCTCTTCTCTGTCAATTGAGAATTTTTTTATTTCCTGATCTTTGCTCTTTTACCTTTATTCCATCAGAAATATAGAAAAACTTGATGTAAGTTGACTTTCCAGATGTTTCAAAGAAGAAATGCTTAACTTGTACATTCATATCACATTAAAGCTGCACAACTTTCCATACTTCAGGAATAATCTTATATGGAGCAAGCATCTGTATGTCTATGGATGTATGTGAATGAACTGCTAAAACAAAGGGTATCTGAGGAGATAAAGAATAAGAACTGGGCAAGCAGACAGCACTGTTCTGGAGAAAAGTTCATCCAGACACAGAACCCACTGATTGTACACCCACAGAAACAGGATTCGCTTCGCAGTGAGAAACACAGGACGAGTCCCACCACAGCAAAAGAATACTGCAGAAGTTTAAACACCAATTTCTGTAACAGTCAAAAATGGAGGCAATCACAGAAAACAGCTCATAGCCCACGGAAAGGGAAGGAAGCTGAATTGCTGGAGAGGAGACCAACTGAGCCAGCCCCATTAGAAACCCATAAAGCCCCCCAGTAATCTTGTCAATACCAATCAGCTGGTACCAATGGGAAAGAGGGTGAGCAGTCCTGCAGCACCATTTCACTTGCAAGGCATTTAAATGAAATTCATTAGCAAGTAATCCAATTCACACAAACTGGAAGTGAGAAGGTCTTAGAGAATGAAGTTAAACCCAGTCTAGACTGGGAAGGAGTATAAAGAGCTTTTACTCAAAGCACTCTTATGCCAAAGGACCTTAAAGCACTCACAAAACTCCACAGAGTGCTACCTGCAGGATGGGGGCCCACCTGTGAAAATTCAAGGTAGTTTCCAATTTGTGGAGTTTTTCTTCTGAAAACAGTGTATGTGATAACTATTGACACATTTATCAAATCAGTAGCATATTGACAAATCATTTTTCTGTGGCTTTTAGTCTAGATCTGAGTTTTAAATTTATATTCACCACTGGAATATTAATCAGCTAAAACAGCTTGTCAAACTGGGTGCTCTCAGCAGACTCACTTCAAATACGAAAGGGGAAAAGATTTTTTCTTCTTTTTTAAAAAAAAATCTGATGTGTAACATTTAGGGGCCATTCTGTTATTACAGATTTCATATACATACCTAAAAATCTGAACCAAGATGAAAAACAAAAAAGGAAACTTAAAAAAAAAAATCAGAATTATTTTTCCCATTCCCTTTCCTCAAAGTAAGAACAGATGTATTTCCCATGATACTAATTCAGGCTTCTCCAGCTCACTAAATCAACTCAGCTGCACTGGTGGGTGAGAACCCTTCCCTTCTCCACTCAGACCCAGTTAACTCAGATGAGCCTTCACAGCTGAAGGAAGGCAGCAGCTGCTTTTGTCAACACGGAAATGTGTTTGCAGGGAATTGATAGTTGCAAGGTTAGAAGGACTTTTAAATTGGTCTCCAACGTAGGGATATGGAATAAAGCTCAAATGGCTTTCCTGGGAAAATCACCTTCTTTTGCTAACAGCGCCTGCCTCATCTGTTTTTAGACAGATACTGTGTTTTCAAAACTGTATTCTTCTGTTTTGGGATTCGGTAGCTTTGCAGAAGAACTTGTCTAGATTATGGCAAGCTTAATTTATTGAATTAATTAAAATTCTGTCTCAAATATGCCATGATTCAGGGAGGTGGGACACATGTTTTACGCAGACATCACATTTGGAACTAGGCTCAAAATGTTTAAATAAGAAAATCCCCCAAAATAACAAAAGGACTTGACAATATTGTGTTATTTTCAACCTCAAGGAGTGTAACCACCATGGGAGCCCTGGCTGTGTTCCCCTCAGCATTGGAACTGCTACCACCTTTAGTTCTTTGGGCACCCAGAAGTCAAACAGGGCATTCTGTCAGAGTAACAGCTCAGATCTACATTTCTGCCGAGCCAAGCTAAGGAGCTGCTGAGGACATTTGGACAATGCAGTGGGGCTTGGTTTCTCCTGCAAGAGGTGTTTGCAGACAGCTTGACGTCAACAGGCTCCAGTTGTCCCGCTGTGGCCACTGGCCCTGAACGCCGTGTACACCCAGTGGTGCTGAGGTGTCTCTCCCTGGCTGAGGACACAGTAGGAAGGCTGGCTGCCTTCTGTCTGCCCACTGCAGGAATAATTCCCAGGATACCTGCCCTTGCAGCAAAGGGTCGGGTTTAAAAACAAAGGTACTTCAAAATGTTCTTAAAAATCTACCTTGCTTGTGATATTGGGGATGTGACAGTAGTAGCATAGAGGCTGAAGAGTTAGGATCCAAGAATTCCTTTACAATAACCCTCAAAATTATGAGTTACTTTTAAAACTCAAAAGCACTTAAAAATCCACAGGTATGAAAACATTTTTCTGAAAACTTTAAGTCGTACCAGAGACCAAAAGCAATGCTTGCAGTGGAGCTTGGGCTCATACACTCCAGATGTTCCGGGGATACAGCTCCATTAAAATACAGTGTTTATAATGTGTTCCAGATTCTTCCCCAAATTATTATTACTATTATTATTTTGTGCAAATCCAGAGAAAAGCATAAACCTCTCACTCTGCCAAAAAAAAGGTAACATTGAACGCCCTGAAATCATCAATTAAATGCATCAAGGAATTTCTTTTTTCCCCCCTCCAAAAAAATACTGGTCAACAAAAGCTGCTGCAGTTCTGCTTTCAGTCCCCACCATTTCCCCAGGAACTTTCAAAACTGAGTGATGCCAGAAGCACAATGTACTCAGGCAGTTGTGTCACCTTTCTAAACAACTGTGTCTCAGTCATATTTTCACACAAATAACCTACAGAGTAAGCTCCTCCTGCACAGGTAAACCCTGTGACTAAGTAGCAGACAAGTTGCCCAAGACCAAGCAATGTAAGGATTTTTTTCCTTCTTCCAAATCTTTGCATTGCCACCAGCAGACAACACCATCTTTCCTACAACCTTTGGACTCTGCTCTTTCCATGTCTCCATCACTTCTCTAACAGAGCAATTTTGCAACCTCACGTGAGGGCTCTGATTCACAAAGAGTTAAAAACCTACCTGGAGAGGGCTGCCCTTGTTCATGCACTGGTTATCCAGCCATCCCTGCTAAAAGGACAACTTATTCTTACACAGCAGCTACTGAGCTGTGACAAATTGCAGAGCAGGGTAAAGGAAAAAAAAGCCTGTGCTTCTCATTACCATGGCAAGCTTTCCTGCCTCCTGAGAAGGGAAGATTTCCCTGCAGCAGGGCTAAAATCACAGCAGGCAGAGGGACAGCACACTCATTTCCAAATGAGCTGTCTCTTGTCCCTAAGAGCTCAGAGGTGTGGTTCACCTGAAGGCTCTTGTTTAGCTTTATGCTCAAGTCACATCCCAGCCAAGATCTAACTGCTACTGCGTGAGGAGACCTCAGGCTACCCTCATCTACCCTCTCCCAGCTGGGTGTTCTCAGCACTTCCTTTCCTCTAAAAAAAAATTAACAGTTTTCTTCCACTCAGCTCTTGAAGCATCCCAGTGCAGGGTCAGAGGAGGACAGAAGTGGCTCAAGAAAGGATGAGGGAACACAGCCCTGAAAGGGAAGAAATGCAGGAGCAGCACTGCCCTGTAGCTCCATCATCAAAACACACGTTTCCAAAGGATGTCTGGGGCCTTGGGCAGCGAAAGGGAGCTCAGCACAAAAAGCTCTCAGCAAACACAGAATGATGTACTAGGTATGAGCTGTACCAGAACCAGCATAGAAACTAACTGTATAAAACATGTATCTATTATTCTGTTGTCTTTTCAAACCATTTAGGATACCAGAGCTGTTTCGTCCGTCCCACTGACTGAATAGCAAAATTGTTGCATCAATATTAGACTTGTACATGGAGTAAGAGACACCAAAACCTGTTCCAAAGAATAAGGAGCTTACAGTGCAGAGAAACATAGCAAAATATTTACTTTAGCACTATGGTCAAGGAGAACAGCATCTATTAAATAAATGGACTAAAGTCATTAATCAACAGCAGCATATTAAACTAATAGAATCATGCCACTTGTTCTTTGCTTTTTTTATTTTTATTTTTTTTAACAACAGGACTTAAGCATGACCAAGGAAAACATGTATTTGATTCATCAAAGACAACATATTCAAAAGAGCTGACGAGCATCAGGAAGCAAAACCACAGCAGAGAGGTGTTACAAAGACCATCTAGGCCAGGATTAATTGGTAACAAGCTACCAGGGCCCTTATTCAAGCCTGTCCTAAGCAGTAAAGAGGGTTTATCTATATGTATACGCTTGAACTATTAAACTATGTACCTCCAGGATAGACCTAGGTGGTCTATCCTAAAACAAATTTTAAAAAAAGCTCTTCTAAAAATACTGTTTGATATGTTAATTAACGTTTCAATTATGTTGGTTTTCCTGCTTGTAGGAAAAGGTTTTTCCTCTATTGAAAATGAGTGTAAAAAACCCCTAAACAAACGTGATTTGTTGCCAAAATGAGTGAAGTCAATATTTTTGTTTCACTGGAAATATTTTCTGTTGGATTTCCTACGGTCATTGCAGCTGTACAGCTCAATTTATATCCCTTTGAACTTATGTGTGACACATACAGAGCAACACACAGCATGTGTTTATCCCACAAACAACTGGAAGTGGGATTAGATAACCTATTACACCACTCTACAAACAGTTTAAAAAGCAGAGAAAAGAATGCTGATGTTAGTTAAGGGATCAGCCTCAAGTATAGCTATGTGACATCACTGACAGGAGAAAAACCAGCAATTTCACAGGAGCAAATGTCCAGGGCAAGAGAATTCTTAGGTTTGTCTGGTGAAGACTGGATAGCTGCAAATACATTTTAAACAACCAGGAAAAACTTCCCCATAACAATATCATGAAACTGAAAACAAGTCAAGAGAAACTCTCAGTGCCATGGGGCTTCTGTTATTTTAAACAAGAGCAGTAAGGACTCTGGAAGGAATAATTCTGCCTAAGGAGAAATATTAGTGTATGGTGTTTAATCTAACAGGGCTTTTCCCTTTCTTTACTTTTTGATTCTTATCTTGATTGTTTCACACCAGGAATCTGAAACTGGCTGAGCTGTGCATCCTGCAAATCTTGTTCAAACTGGAATAGGCTGGGGATAGGATTTCACCATTTGGGAATTTCATTTACAGAATCCTGCCTCTGCAGTCACCTACAGAATTCTCATTCTCTGTAACTGCTGTCAGGGCTTCAGGAAACAGGCGGGTTTGGGACTTTTCTTCTATTTTTTAAGTCAATTCACATTTATCAATGTGATCTACTAGACTGGTCAGAGAAAGTAACAAGACCTCTGTTCTTGGTCTTTGGGAAATAAAACTTCCTTAATCTTTGAACTTGCTAAAGATAGAAAATTTATCCACATCTTAATATTAAAATATGCCAGGTAGGTACCATCACTGAAGTGATTCGCTCCTGATGTGCTTTTTGTTGCTCCAATACAGATTCACTAAAGCATCCACAGACCAGCCCAGTTTTTGTTTTTAAAAGGAAAAAAAAAGTGATGAATGTCTATGAACTTTAAAAAAAAAAAAGGTGTCTATTTTCCATTTCAACCTACAGATATTTAGTTCTTTTTGTTGATGGAGAATGAACAGAAGTGCAAATTTTGCTGCTTTCTTCTGTCATCGTGCTAACATACATTGGTTAACCAAGGAAGCAAGTGACATGCTCAGGGGAGGAGTATCACACACACTTGTCAAAAATACTCCACCTAGCAAAAGTATTTCCCCTCAGTGTCAAACGCCGAATACTGGGGTCTGGTTCATCTCCAAACAGAACACTGTAGATATTATTTCAGTCACACCTAGTCAAGGCCTTTTCTTCCCTGTTTTTTTTGAGGATACTTTTATGCCATGCTTTTCCAAGTCAGTGGCAGAATGCTGAAATGGAACAATATGAGGTATTTAGCACTAATAAATACACAGACCCTATCCAGCACAGAGTAATAAATGCACAGGGCTTGGCAGCCCAATAACGATGAATCTTCCATCACCAACAAGTAATAAAAACTCAGGTTTACAAGCTGCTGCACTTCAAAAGAGACTGTTTACCAGATCAGATAAAAACAAGGTTCAATATATATATATTTTTTGTTGTATGACACGGTACAGCTGCAATCATTTATCAGACTTTTTCTTGTGTCTTATCTTTCTCATCACTGCCTAAGGAACAAGCAAAATCTTGGAATTACAAAAACATCTCTAACACTAGCACTTGTGACCCATTTAACATATCCTTTTCTTTTTTTACACCAACTTTACCCAGAAATAAATCCACTTGCCATATTCTCCCAGGAATACTACTACTGGTCTGGTTTTGACACCTTCTCAGAGAAGTCTCATTGACCCTCCTGGGTTTGTAGCAGGCTGGGTGTGCTCGCCACCTACACACTGACACTCCCTCTCCCACAAAAACAAAAAGGATGCAGTTTTGCTAGCAACATCTGCAGACTAAACAAGCTCAGTTTAAGAGCAATTAGCACTATTTGTTCATTGGTCAAGTTAAGATAATTTCCTCGGGGCATTTTTAGCTAATCCATTAATTCAGCGATTCGGAAAACTTCACTAGTTTTATCTTTTTGTTCCTAATACCTTCCCATAAAGCAGCAAAAATAAAACCACACTCATTTATTTTGGCCTGCATACAAAGAGTTAATTTTTATAACTTCATTATGCAACGACTTTACTACAAAATTCTTAACTGACTTGAACAATTGCCAGTCCTCAAAACAACACCTGCCAAACATTCTCAGCAAGTTTTGAAGGCAGAGGCTGCATGGACCAGCCAGAGACCGTCCATGGGCTCACAGGGCCAAGACGAGTGTGGATGAAGGAAGGCAGCCACAGGGAAGTGCAAATAATTCATGCCAGAGAAGCAACAGCAGTGCAAAGTGTCAGTGACACACGTATGAAAGTGATCTAGGAAGCCTCCCGTCACTGCATGGAATTCCTCTGTCCCAGCACAAGCTGCAGAGCCATAAAGGGAAAGACAAGGAAATAACCCTGGATTCCAGCAATGCACTGCAATGGAACACTGCAGCAGCTTCTCGTTTTTGGTGGTACTTAAAACTGCCAGGAGGGCAGTCTGATTTCACATGTCATTCTCCGTGTACAAACACATGTCATGTCTCTCATGTGACACATTTTAGGAAGAGAGTTGTACTTGCAAAAGCATGAAAGCCAACATCTCCTTTCATTTTGATGGACAAAGCAGAAAAATACTGCTCATCCTTAGTCACCAGCAGACTTGACCTGGTGAGGTCATTTCAGCAGTCCCATCTCAGGCACTCCACCCAAACCCTCCCGAGGCTTTTATTTTCCTCTTTGAAATTAACCCAATCTCTCACAAAGAAAAACTGTGGGCACTTCCCAAGATGAGTTACTCATGGCCAGAGAGGCCCAAAGAGCCTGAACTGAGGCAGGGTGAACTTAAAAATTCTGGTGAAGAAGACAGACACTTCCACGACATTATTACTAAATATATTTAGAATTAAGAAAGATTAAAATACAAACCCCTACAGATACCACACAGTAAATTTTAAACCCTGTTGTTTACTATTTTAACCAGCTAGAACAAAACACAACTAAATGATGGTGCCTAAAGAGAATTGGAGGGCAGTATCTCCACTGGTCCCCAGAGCAGGGCTGTGTCTCCTGCCCAGTGCTGCTGCCTTACAGCATCAGGGAAGCAGAAAAGAGAATACCACAGAAGCATTTCTGTTTATTCCTTTCAAAACCAAGATTTTTTTTTTCATATTTGCAAAGAATTTCTTTAAAAAAACAAAATCCAGTAAAAAAATCCTTTCGCAGTTCTTTAACTGAAATTCTTCAGTGTTTTGACAACAGAACCCACTGCAGACATAGATACTATAGAAATATCACGTCAAAACTTTAATTTCAAATTCAATCTAAAATTTTGGCAACCTGTACTAAAATCTGATTGAAGCCACTAGAAAAAAAAATCAGATCAATGAAATAATCAAGCAATATTTTACAGTTTGAAGCAAACTAAGCAATCAGTGGAGCTGCTGGAAATCACAGGCAGAGTGTTCATGAACTAAAAGTGTTTAGTGGCCAGTTTTTACAATGGCATAGAAATTTTTTTTAATACCACAACTATTTTGCATTCAAGTGGCTTCAGTGTTTTGTACGTACTCCAGAAACTGAAGGATAAGAAATTTATCTGCCAGTTATGACACTACAAACCGCCACAAATTCCAAAATACTGAACAAGAAAATCAGTTCATTCCACTATTGTCAAAAGAGCACTTTTTCCTAGTTTGAAATGCAGAAATTTCCCTCTTTATCCAGTACAATGCAACAGTAAACCAAGTGAAGATTTTGTGCATTAGATACACGCCTTCCTCTAAAGGCAGTTTGACACAATAAATTAGAAACACACTATTCATCAAGATGCAACTTCCTAAAAAGTCATAAAAACTTAAATAATTTGTATAAATAAAGGTTATGTGCTTTAACAAAAGCAGAGCAAAGCAGTAAAACAGCCTGTTTAGCAAAATAAATACCACTTCTACTAAACAATTTAATCTTAGTAGCAAATCAAACATTTTAATAGATTGCAGCACAGTTATTTTCTCGACAAAGTTTGATTTCTCTAAATCCAAGGCAAAATTACAATCAATTACTTCAAACAAGGGCTTCTGCCTGTTGATTAAATTGCTCTCCTTCGATCCATCCTGGGCCTAGCAGACATTTCTTCTGGTATTAAATAGTCAAAGGTGTAAATTAAAGCCTAAAAGACCTCCTTAAAACAACATCTATAGTCAGCCTTGATATTCGCCACTTTCAAAAGAAAATGATTTCAAATAGGGCAGCAAAAGCACAGGGCACTAGGTAGTCCCTCTGTGTCTGGCTGCAAGTCATTGAAAACAGATCCAAGGAAAACCCCAGCTGGACATAACCCACATCCTGAGGTGCTTGGTGCTCCTTTGGAGGTAGAACAGTGAGCACCAAGCAAACAAACAAAGGAAATTTAATCATTCAGTCTTGGGCAGGTTGATTTTTTGTTTGTTTTTCAAGCTTAGCTTTACCATTGAATCTGAAACCAGCAAATATATTGAAATAAACCACAAAGTTGTACCCAGACTACAGCATTCTTCAGGTAATTACACTGAGAAAAAGAATAAGAGGGCAGTTGCCACAAGAAGTCACCTATCTTAATTGTGCCTGCAATTATTTCTCTATTCACTATGCATTTAAAACTAAGATTTTTACACTTCGCTTCTCTAATTCGGTCCAGCAGTGCCACACTTGCTCTGGCTTCTGCAGGGAAGCGTTCCCCACAAGTTCACTGTGGAGATCATAAAATCTCAGCTCATTGACAATTAACTTGTACGTCTCATCCAGAAGTTCCTTTACAGTGCTTCCTCTGTATCCCTTCTGGAACATCAACAAGAAACACCAAATACTGGACCAAGAAGGCTGATTTTAAGAGATGTCAGAAAAATAATAAAGTTGTTCGCATTTGCACAGTAGGAAATAAGGAATCAATAATATAAAATACATACATTATAAAAAAATAAGCCTCAGAAACACCTTCTGGATTTAGGTTTCACTATCTCACACACTTCAAAACATGAAAGGCCCTGAAAGATCAATACAACGTATAAAAGTCTAAGGTGCAGAAATCCATAATTTGATTTTTTTTTTTAATATGGTAAATTGTACAGTAGCAAACACTGGGATAAATCAAAGAGATCTTCATACAAGAAACAGAACAGGTTATAAATCCAGAATTTATAAACCTCCCATATCCTCAAATAGGGAATGTGGTGCAAAGAATTTATTACAGAACTTGTTTTCTAGTGGGCATTCAGGTATTTCTCATTTCAAGTAAAAACTTCTATTAAAGGAACATGATCTCTAAGGATTTATCTCTGGGCTTTCTCTCCCCCAGTACTGTTAATTTTTAATGAGCTTTCTGAAAATTCCCTTTGCATTGAATCTCACTGGCTGGGGAATGCCAAAGGACCCTTTGATCAGCAGATACAACCCTTTTGCTAGTTTTGGAGGGATTTTACTCATGGAAACTGCAAAAAATTCTTTTGATCATGGCACCAAAACTTTCATTTCAGCTCACTCCTGGTTTGGAGACACGGGGAGTTCGTGTTCTGCCGAGTCATTCCCCTGTGGAGCTCAGAAGGATCTGGGAGCCCGGACCGGCATCTAATTGTCACCCTGGCTCCATCAATCCCGTCGGATTCACTTTGATTCACTTCAGTGCCTGAGAAATTCCCAAACGAGGCAGAACGAACCTGCCAAGCCCCGCTGTATGTCCACACCACGAGGACACTCGCTGGACTGTTTCTAAGAATGGGACACCATTTGGGAGAGCTAAGAAAACAACTCATTAGAGCACCCGGAGAAAATCCTTTTCTCCCAGGACACTGCTGTGCCGTGGAATAGAAAATGCTATTAAACAAAAAATGATCAACTGCAAACAAACACGAACAATTTGCTGAACAAAAAATATCTTGCAGCTAAGAGACAATATAAATTACCATATGCAGACAACTAGGATGCCAAAGGAGCAGGGGCCTCGCTGCCCAAAAAAAATAAATCAGCAAATGCAGAAGGGTTAGTGACTATGTTTTGATTTGAGCAATAGAAATCTAAAATAATCCAAAATTGAGGATGTAATTGCCAAAAGGAAGAAACAAACAACACAGAAAAAGAATAATCAAGAACTGGAGAAAAACAGATTATCAAAGGCACCTGCTATCACAAGAATAGAAATGAGATCTTCAGAAGCCCTGAAGGAGTCCTTGCAGAAAAGAAACAAGAAAAAGCATAAAATCCCCAAGAAAGTGATCATTACTGATTTGATCATTTTAGCATACAAACAGAGATGTACTAGGGACAGTAGAGACTGCCAAAGGGAATGAAATCCAAAAAGGTGGGGGGTGTATATTCCTGTATTCCTCTTGCCTATGCCATGCCATGCCAGATTCCCCTTTTTTCCACTGCATCCAAACCCCTGCAACCTGTTGGCTCTGCAGCAGCTGCACTGCTCCCACCCTGCCAGACCACAGAGATTCAGGAAAACAACAGCACAGCGGTGTAAACATCTCGGTGAGACTAAAACATCATCTCCTCAAAGATTTTCCCCTGCCTGCTCTGGCCATGGCCTCAGCCCTGAGCGTTATTTCTGTTTTCTCTGTTTTTTTCTTCCCCTGGAGCAGCAAACGCTCTGCATCCAAACAAAGCAGGAGAATCAGTGTGCTTCTCTGTTCTGATCAGAGATGTTTATTCCATCCTTCGCCCTGGCCCACACACACTACACAGCACTTGGGGGCCTCTCTGAGAGACTGCACTCTCAGAATATGGGCTGATCAAACACACTGAATGCACAACGCATTTGACTCCCACATATTAATTATGTACCTCTAAATCCTAACCATTTCTCTAATAATTTTCTTACAGAACATAAAATTCCCACAAAAGGAAGATCCCCTTTGATGTCTGAGAGCTCTTCTGTAGGTATCAGAGACACGGTGTAAATATTGTTTTACAACAAACAGAAATTCTATACATTTCTACTCATTTGCAAGATGATCAAAACGAGTGAGAAGTACAGGAGAGAACTTTAATTTTGTTCATTCACCCCCTGCATCTACCAGCTCCTTGAGTTCCTGCAGGAGCTCCTTAAGCCTTTGGAGAAACCAGAAGATCCTGCTGGGAAGGGATAGGGAGAGTGCACATTATTTAATAACCAGAAACTATGTATGAGAGACCTTTCTGGTTTTATTTTTGGCACAACTTATCTGCTGGTAGAAAGACTGTATTTGAACACTGAGAGGAATGTAATGGGAAATTTATTTTAAGAATACAGTTCTAGCAGGTCATAAAGATTGTATCATTATCCTCCTTGGACAGTAATTGGCAATAAGAATACATGCTCTTCTTTTAGTTTTTGTTCCTTTGATTAGTTGAAAGAGAAATGCTGTTCATCCAACATGCTGTTTATTTAATATTCAGCTTTCCTGAACTCTTCTTATGCAAAGCACAAATGCTGACGATCAATTATTTTAGGAATCGTAATTCAAGCTCAAATTTTACACTCTGTAAACACATTATCGTGACCACCACATTATGCGTTTGAAAAATTCCAGTTGCAGCAACCCATACAAATGAGCACACTGCATTAGGTTTACAGTAAAATTCTGTTCTGGCTAGACATACAAGGGGTTTTTTCATAACAGTAAAATGAATGAAGCACACATAAATGCTGAGTATTTTTCTATGCAGTGTACAAATGCACACATTCATACACAAACAGTCGTGGCACTTGTTCCAAGTATCGAATAAAAGTGAAAAATATTTATACTTGTCACTAACAAGAAGTCATTTCAAATACTAGAGTTTATGTTTTTAAAATTAAATTATTGGGTACAATAGAGAAGTCAGAGGAGAGCTGCTGTCATTTTTGCAGGAAGATTTCCTGTAAACTTCATCAGGTTGACAAGAACTAAGTTTTCCCAAAGCAACCGGTAGCTCTTTGGGAGCAATCTAGAACGCCCTCACACTTAGTGGGTGGCCTAATACATCCTGAAATGTAAGTCTATAATTAAATAAAAATTTGCAAAATTCAGTTTAGACTTCTTATGGGAACGCTTAATGCACATATAATTGGGATGTAACACACGCTGCATTACATTTCACTGATAAACCATAACTTTTCAAATCAACGTTTCATGGAAATGCTCAGAAAATAGTTTGACGTTTAATGCTGCAAATAATAGTAAAAGGCTAAACAGGGAAAAAGTGGGCCTGTTGCTGAAGGAGGTGGATGATTTAGTGGCAGCAGATGGGAGATAAGGCTGAGGCTCATATCAATGATTATTTGATCTTGACCCATGGGACCAGATGGGCTGTGCCCAAAAGGGTGCAGAGAACCAAGGTCACAGCAAGGCCACCACTGTCATGTCAGAAAGCTTGTGGAGATTGAGGCGTCCTCAATGGCTACAGAAAGGCAGGTTTTCTGTCACCCTCAAATAAAAAGGGAGAGCAGCAGAGGGTATTACCCCAATTTATACCCCACTATATGGACCTATCCAATGTGGGATGTGGCCAGCTGGATGAATGAGCACCAGATGGGTGGAAACGCAGCTGGGCTCCAAACACAGCAATTAATGGGTCCTTTAGCAACTGAGAGGAGGCAACAAAGTTGTTCAGAAGATGAACACTCTGCTACAAAGCCATGTTGAGAGAGCTGGAGAAGAAAAAGCCTCAAAGAGACCTCAGAGAACCTTCCAGTACCTAAAGGAGATCTACAAAAAAAACAGAGAGGGATTTTGTACAAGGTCACATAGTGACAGGAAAAGGGGGAATGGCTTTAAACTGACAGAGGGCGGGTTTAGATTGGATATGAGGAAGAAATTGTTAACTGTGAGCGGTTCCACTGGAACAGGTTTCCCAGAGAAGATATGGATGCCCCATCCCTGGAATTGTTCCAGGCCGAGTTAGAACAAGCTGGTCTTTAATGTCCCTTCCAACACAAACCATTCTGTGGAAGAAGGTAACCCCTGGCATACAGCAGCCATCTCTCCTGGGACCTGACCTATCCCATGTCTCCACCAATGACTTGGAGGAAGCCCAGGAATGCACACTCACCAAGCTTGTAGGTAACACCAGTCTGGGGACAACCAGCAGCTACGCCTGAAAGCAGGGCTGGCATCCAGAGAGACCAGGAACACACTGGAATTCCCCAAGGACAAATGCAGGGCATTGCTCCAGGTAGGGAAGAGCCCTTCTGTCAATCCAGCCTGGGACCCACAGCTGAGAAGAACCTGTGGGTCTTGGTCAAGCACCAGCCAGTGGTGGTGTGTGGTCTTGGACATCGTGGGTCCTACAATGGTTTATTCTGTCTATTCACCGCCGTGGGGATATCTGACTTTGAAATCTTAATGACATGGTTTCAGCAGTTCTTTTATGAAGTAAACCCTGGTAGAAAGCACGATTCCAGCACATCCATTTCCAGCAGGTATTGCTGGTTGTGGATTTTTTTGTTCCCAAAACATGCACTTTGGTTCAGAGAGAGCCAGTGCACAGCCTTCAGCAAAACAACTCAAAATTGTGATTTCTGCATCTATAATTAAGCCACAATTGGCACTTTAAGGGGCACATTCTACAGTTCATGCTGCTAAAGTAAATACTGTGTGCATGAAAAACTGCCACATGATGAGTGCAATGAGCATCCATGCTTATTTGCCAAAGGAGCTCCTTGAGTTTGTATTTAATTCTAATTCGTTATCAAGCATCTTAAAAGTCAAGCAACTGCAAAGTCCCATAAATATATGTGACTATTTGAGTTTTCATTAATACAGTACTTAACGTGCAAAACCAAATTAATTTATTTCCACATGTGAAAAACCAGAATAGGTTGGAGAGGCAGCGCACACTCACACAGGCTTGGAACTGAGCAAACTGTTACAAATCTACTGGAAAAATTGTATACTGGGCATATGTAATAGGCAATTTGTTAGCACATAATTGCTATTTCTAACCTAAACCAAGGCAAATCTATCCAAGAAGCGTGTTCATATAAACACTGTATTTTATATATATGTATATAGGCACAAATACTCTTAAATATTTTATACAGAAGCACATTTTTGAAACCTGAAAAGCAAAGCATGGTGGGGACATAACGAGCCCAGCTTCATTTCCCCTCAATACCAGGGGAGCGAAACACATGCACCCACACCGTAACCAAGGCTACCCCCAAATTATCTTCTGCCAAGAAAAAGAACAGCAGCTGCACAGAGACAAAGTTGGAGATTAAACTGTGAACATCTAGGGGAAAAAAAAGAAAAAGAGGGAAGAAACTTTAACATGATTGTCTTCCCAAGCTTGAACAGCAGCCCGGCCTCCATCCCATCCCACCTTGCCAAAACTCAAATATGAAACACTCACCACACATGGGACACATTTTAATTGTATGGTGAGATATTCCAATTGTGTGAGCAGAAGGCTTCTAATCAAACCTTTATGTAGATAAAAATCAGGGTTGTTAAAAGGAATTCTCTTAAAAATTAAGGTTTAAACCACATCCTGAGGTTAAAATTTAATTTGGTAGGGTGATGCTTATAGTGCTCCTAGACTTTTCAAATACCTGCAAAATTCTTCCCTTTAGCTAAGTATCTGCTTAGTACAGACCTTCTTCCTACAATGAAACTCAATCTACTAACATAAAAATATAAAAAGTATCACAAACATTCACAAATCAAAGTTAAAAGAAAAAAGACTTTATGACATGTATCTGAGCAATACTTGGCAGATTCCAGGAATATTCTATGAAAAAAATACTTGTGTTTATTTTGGACATCACCTTCTATTTTCATATGATGCCTTTGGTCTTTGCATTAGGGTAACCACAATCTCATGTAATGATCACTTTGGAAGACAAAAAAGATTAATTAAAGCATATAGTTGGGATATTAGCTGAAAAGCTGACATACCACCATTCCATTTCCATTGCTCTTCAAAGGATCCTCTTAACTAAGCCTGCACAATCAGAGCATTTACTCTTTAAATAACCATGAAGAAAATCTAGATTGTTTTAGTTCTTGAAGCCTCAGTGTACATTCCAGGGCTCCTTATACTTTAAGCAAATGGCAATAAAAACCAAAGGTATTCTTATTTTGAAAGCATTTCCAAAGCCTTAGAGACTGTGACTCTACATCTTCAAAATGCTCAGGTACATATACAAGACGCACAGTGCCACTCACCAAAACCCCACATTTTTTACTGGTGTACGTGCCTGTCTTTATATGGACTATAGATTTAACCATTTATAAACTACGGATTTAAGTTTTGCAATTCTTTCTGCTTAGCACCAGTAAAACATGGCCTATTCTATCCATCCATACAACTGAAGTTTTTTGTTATCTCATAGTTGAGGTTATGCTGCTCCTGGCAAAGGCAGTCTCACCCCACTCAGAACTACTTAAAATCCTTCTGAAAAGGTGACTGGCTTTTGTCTTGCCACGTCTCTTTGTAGTCCTGCACCAGCTTCACCTTCTAATGCCTCAAACATAACTCACTTATCAGGCTTCTCTTTTATTAGTCAAGAAGGGCCTTTGCACTTTGCTTATCACTGATTTGGTACCAGAGAGCAACTTCAGCTCCCTCCAAATGGCTAATGATGCACTTGATGTATTTTCTGATGAGCATCTGCATGCTTTCTCACACACTGCTCATTATGAAGCTGTTCCTAAATTCACAAGTCTCCTTTCAATCCCTTTTCAAAAGTCTCCCTTTCCATGTCAGCTCAAAAACTGAGTGTTCAATAGCTCTAGGTCAATTTTTCTTCCATGAATATATAAATGCTTTCTGAATTCACATCAACCGTGTCCTGAGGCAAAAAGTTCAGCAGGAATATTCTAGGGGAAAAAAAAAACCTAACTGTGTTTATTTTGGATATCACTTTTTAGTTTCATTTGATGCCTTTAGTCTTTGCATGAGAGCAACAGCAATCACTCCCTAATTACCTTCACCACAGTGCTCCCCAATTTACAAATCTCTCCCATCCCCTCCCTCAGCTGTTAATGGGTTCCTGCCACTCAAACTGGAGACTACTCGACTGCCTAATGAAACTCTTCCACTGCTGGCTCTGACTGTGAGGATGACCCAACTTGTAAATCCATGCAGACACTTCCCTAAGTTTCTAGAAAAGACTTTAAAAGAAGCCACTTTGTTTTGGGTTTTTTTTTCTCATTAGCAGGACAGGCTTCTGGAATTGTTCTGCCTCAAGGACATTAGATGCTGAGTCCAGTGTACAAAGAAAGATGTCAGCACTACTAATTTCTGCTGCCAGGAAAAGAGAGATGCTCCACGTCACCCAGATCATGGCAGCAGAAGGAGAAAGACAGCGAAGGGACACTGAGGACTGTCAATCCTCCCCCACTGCTGTGGTTATTCCATGGCCACGCCTCGTCTCACTGCCATGAAAAATGAATTGGATTTTCTCTCAAGGGCTGAACTTGACAGAGGATGACGAGGTGGCTGTGACGAACCAGAAACCTGCAGGGAAGCTGCAGACCTGGTTCCTGTGCACTTCGGCAGCAGCTCGAACGCAACTGCTGTTAGAGCCTAATCTGCCTCTGGTCCAATTCCTTATTCTGCAACAGCAGGAAAAAAGTCATCAGTTCCTGCTTTGGGTAGCAAAAGGGAATGGCTGCGTAAGGAAGTTCGACACACATGCCTCTATTAATTTACTAGATGAGCAACTTCCCCATGATACCCACAGCACAGCAGTAGTGTCCTAATAAATTCATATTTTTAAGTCAGGAAATGCATTTTTGGTACAGATTTGAAGCTGACTGAGACATAAATTAACGAGATTCTCCAGCAGTGGTTTTATTTCCTTTGAGCATGAACCTATAAGAACTTTGGTAAACACACTGAAAGGTTCTATGGTTTCACTGCTTTATGGTTTAATAATTTTATATCCTTTTCTGAGATGTCTCACATCTGTTTACAGAACTGCTGCCTACTGAGTCACAGATATTTCCAGAGCCCTAGCCACACTAGACCACTGTTATTTTTCACTCTCCAAAAGAAGCAAGATAATCATTAACTATAGCAGCAGGGAAAATAAAATCCATGCTGCCTCACTAAGTTAACACTACACATCCAATAAAAATAATAATTTTAAAAATTATAAAATCATTCAAACAATTTTATCTTTGACGTTTCCCATAGTTTCTCTCACTACACTTAGCCATTTCTTCATGTTTCTCTTAACAAGGCTTGCATGAGCTGACCTAGTTTATTTGCACTCCTCCCAAACTGTGAAGTAGAATGTGTTAACATAAACCAAATGGTCCCAGTCATTTTGAAACAAGCTTCTCCTCTGCCAGCTATTCACCCTCTGCCACCTCTGTCTACAGCCTTGACACTTTCCAGCCATTTTCCCTCCCCGGCCTTTGCTGCCACCTCCTTTGTTCTCAAATCCTGCCACCCCAAATGCCTGGTGACTCCCTGCTTTTTATCCTGAGGGCTGACACCTTCTTTTCCCTGGCAGCCCCAAGCAGCCTTCCAACCACTGCTCCTCACTTCCAGCATCCCCAACCCCACCACACGGGAATCCAGCTCCTGTGCTGCCAAGAGCTGCTCCCCAAGCACAGGGGCCCTGGCTCTGGCTGCTCTTTACCTGGACACAGACTGTTCCCCAGCCGTGCCATCAGCCACCCAGCACAGCCATCAGGTAACGCCACTGCTCCCCACCACGTGTCTGCAGAGAGCAGTTGAACACCCCGGCCCATGGGACAAAGCCCAGCGTGGATTTAGTGCCAAAACGTGGAGGAGAGGTCAACGTATCACCGATCCCACACCTACCCCTGAGAGCCAGAACTTCATCTACCCATCCAGCAGAAGCGTTGCTGCCATCCCTGGCATATGGTATTACTCAGGTTACTATTTTCATCTTTGTTAAAGCTGTAGCTATGGTAAGGTAAGGGCCCAAAAATTTCATAATATGACATGGGGGGAGAATTTAAAAAAAGAAACAAATCACAGCAGTGAGGAAACAGCATTTAAAACATTTGTACTGTTGTGGCTTTGTTCTGCTATTAAGAAGAAAAAAATAACACTAAACAACCTTGCAATAAGCTGCCTAAAGCAAGCTATTTTTGAGTTTCCTCTAGTTTAATGACTCCTCATTTCCTCTCTCCAGAGGCATACCTGTAAGTGCCACTGGACAGAGAGGAACAAATTAGCACCTGTGGTAGTCAGGAGCAGAAAATGCAGCAAACACTCGCCCATTAAGTGCAAGCCTGAAGGACAGATTGTGAATTGCCAACTGGAGAACCAATGAGGGAATCATATGGAGATGTGAGAGTCTGCCACTCACATAAAATAACTTTCATTTCTTTAAAATTATGCTAACTACACACTCCTGTGTTAGAAGGTCACATCCAGAAATCATGATGGAGTTTGTTTCTTTACTAAGCAAACTCCCTTGTACTTATCCTCAAGTTTAATGGAAGCTGTTTCAGTTCTTGTGGTTCTAGAGGAGAGTGGATAAATCCACAGGAACTTGGAACCATGGACTACCAGCATGTTCAGAACACAAAGGAACTGCACCTAGTGCACATGGTCCACAGTTGTGACTGTAAAATACACCTCTCCCAGCACACTTGTGAGCAACACATCAAATCCACAGCAGCAGATTGGTCCACCACAGTGGAACTGCCAGGATCAACTTCAACATGCTTTTTCCTTTAGTGTCTGAAGGCTGAACAGCTACAGAAGGATACTAGAGAAATACATCTTATTCCAGTACTGACTACCAGAGACAATTTCCTCTCACACTCTGCATTGCAACAATTTGAAATTCTTACAGTGACAAATACTGTTTCTTGTATTGTGGGGCTTTTGTTACAGATGTGAACCTTTACCCATTCTCTCTGCAACCACACCAAGGAGTTTGGCTAAACCAGTCAAGGGCTGAAAATGAAACACCACATCAAACCACCACACAAGGCAAAAGGATGAGCTGGTACAAAATTATGTTGCCAGATTGGATTTGCACAAAGAAGCCCTAAAGGAGCAGCTGTGATCTGGCACACACCCGGTCTGATCAAACATCGCTGCTCCTCCAAAGGCAGGGCATCACTCCTGCCCTTACTGATTTCCTGGTAACAAGCACAAGTTACAAAAAGCACACTCACCCACAGGCACAAAGATGGGGCTCTGGCCTAGGGCCAGTCTTGCTGGGGTTTTTATGTTGTTTAGGTAACTAAAGCATCTAAATCTCCTCATCAGACTGAAAACAGGACAGAGAATGCAAATAGGATTCTCATTTTCCATTTGGCCGCGTACAAGTCAATTGTTGCTGGAAGCATGAACCGTCATGTAGAGATCTGGGGTTCTCAGGTACCTGCCCTCTGAAACTGTACAGTTGACTGCAGATGTTGCTCAGGACAATGAAAAAATATCAGAATCTCCCACTGCCACACAGAGCTTTTCATTTCCAGGAACACACAGCTCAATGAAATGCAACAGAAAGTCATCGCCGATCAAGAACACATCCAACCACAAATCCAGCACCTGCCCCAAAACCAACCACACGCTGCTGCACAAGATGAACCAGATGTCACAAGCAAGGAGAACTAATTCAGTCCTCTTCACACAAACACATGACTTTGTTTGCTGGACTGAACAGCAAAGATTCAGTCTCTCCACCTGCTACTCTTTTCTTAATTCATTGGGTAAACTGACACACCCTCTCCCCTAAGCCATAACTGAAAATTATAATTAACAAGATCATGACATAGGAGGTCTTAATCAGTATTAATTCTTGTGTTCTTGCTTGCTGTGAAAAGGTAAAATTCATTCTGATGTTTTTTCAAATAACTGCAGCCATTCCACACAGCCTCCTGAGATTTTCTGCTTTCACTAGTGTTATAAAAAAACCAAAGTTTCCTAAGTGAAATAATAAAATAAAAAAATCTAATGAACAGGAGGCCAAAGTTCCGTGGCAGCTATACCGGATAACACAAAATCACACTGCAGGCTCCAAACCTGCACCAATGTCCATGCATGTTCCCCACTTCTTAAGGGAGGACTGCCAAAAGTCTCCTGCCTTTGCAGTAAAGTATAACTGATCACAGGTTGTCTGAAGGATCACAGGTGTGACATGTCCCCAACTAGACGGATAAATGACAAATGAGCTACGATGACTACATGTATCAAATAAAAAGCACCAGAAATGCTCTCCCACAAATCCACACACATATTTTAATCTTCAATACACTGAAGCGTGGTAATGCAGCTGTCAATACTACATTTAACTGGGTGGAGGCTGCTGTTGAATAATGCAATGCATTAGCTCCCAAACCAGATTACATTTTTTGCCTTAAAATGTAACCATTTTGTCCAGCTCGACAAGGATGAGGACAATGAGAAACCATCCAAAACATAAATAAAAAATTGCCACCCTGACTTACTGCTCCCAGAACATACTCCAAAAATAGACTTGTCTACACAAGCAACTCTGACTTAGATTATCTAAAATTCTAACGAATGGGCAACCAATCTTACGTGCTGGCTCTGATGGGGAAGATCATGCTTTAAAAAAAACCACTAGCCCATGCCCAAAGGTGGAACTACAGTGTAGTCTCTATACTCACACTACCCAGTCTCATCTAGAAATTAATGTGGTGAATTAATTTAGGCAAATATTCCCGTAGCTCTCAACAGTTTTCAATGAAACCATTAAATGCTCTCTCAACTGAGTTCACTGTGAGCAAACACTATGCTGAAAATTTAACTTTCCTTTGCCACTTTGAAACCTGTTACTTAAGTAACCAACCTAGACCATTCATTGCAAGGAAAAAAAAATCCCCCTGAAACTGGCTAAAAAACTCCTGAAACAGACACACCCAGTGCAATCCAAAAGGACAAAAAGTAACTTCCTTCAATTGTGGGGGAAAGATAAGGTACCAGTTAGAAAACACTCAAATACAATTTATTTTAATAATAGCAAAATGTTTCACAAAGCCTCCAGCAATAACCCCCAAAAGATCAATCTTCACAGCCTTTCCTTCAGTAGTTCCTTGCTCCAGGGCTGTTCCCAAAGCCAATTCAATTCTTCCCATGAGCTGTCTTCCCTTCAATGATACCTTTCCCTCCTCATGCTTAAAACACACGCCAGACGTATTTCTGTCAATCCCTGCCTGGCCTGCTGACGGAACATCAGAAACCCTCTCTTATCAGATCTGTCCACAAGCCACCCAAACCATTACAAGATTTTCTCCCAGTAAAGGCTGGGATCAAAGCCAATGGCATTGTCAGCATGAACTGGGACACGGAGGAAGTCGGTGCAAGATGGGATGTCTCAAACTGAGGCACAGCTCCCCATCACAAGCAATAAATGAAAACAGAAGTCCTTTCTCCTCTGGGAGTCATTTATTTTCATAAGACATGAAGCCTGATTTTAAATTGTTCTGAGTCACAGTCAGATCCACACTCCAATGCATGCAAGATGATTAATATCGGTTGAGAACAAGGCATTATTTTGAGCTTCAGAAAACACCGCAATGTGAGGAAGCTAGACCGGGAGACACCCAAGAAAGGGACAGATCTGGTTACAGCTTAATTTCTTGCCTAAAACCAGGGTCCTAAAGAGCTTTCCTTACTCCTCTGTGTATCAAAATCCCAGTAAGAGTTTGCTGTTTAGCTCAAACCTCACCTCAACACCCTGATTCAGGCATCCTCCCCACTGAACACAGCAAGTGGAGCTGCTGCCCTGCCTGGCACTGACGAGGACTCCACCAGCTCCTGAGCCCAGCAGGGTTACAGATTTAAACCTCTGGGACCTTAAATCAAGGCAGCAAAGAGAAGAGCTCTGTCTAGGTGTTCCCAAAATCCTCACCGTGGCATCACTCCAAAGATAATCCTGGTCATGTTTCTAATGCAAAGGGTTGCTCTGGTTGAGCCAAGCTGCTGCTGAATTTCACGTGGACAAACTGCAGCTGAAAAACACCATTATTATGAGGAGTTCACTGAGGAAGACTGATGGGAGTCCAGGAATTTTAATTGCGCCACACATGATATTTCTGCACTATTTAAATAATTATTTGCATATAATTTATTTCAATTATTTTCATGCCTTTCATAGAAGTCAGGGAGTTTTATTAAAAGGTAAAAATAAATACTATTTCGCACAAAGCAATTTTACAGGAACCTCACAGTGAATTAATTTCAAGTCAATATAATGAACCACAAAATAAAAATTGCCCCATAAATAATGAAGTCCCTTAATCTTCCCATGCCACCCCATTCCAGCAGTCATACTGGTTCACTAAATCCTACAGTAATTTCCACCATTCAAATAAAACAGAATGCAACCATTTCATTGACACACACAAATGTCCACAGAACGTGAGAGCAGACATCCAGCCTGCAGTCAGAATGTCACCAAATTTTCAGGTCTGTTTGGACAATATTCAGAATCTTAGCATTTTTCCACCCCAAAATACACATTGTACAAATGTATTTAAAAAAAAAAAAAAAAAAGTTCAAGCTAGAATGATTCAGGGTTCAAAAAAAAAAGTCGTGCCCTGCTCTTCCTGAGCTGTTCACTATTGATTTTTTGTTATAAAATTTCTAACAATAACCTTAAAGAAAATAACCATCTCAGAATGTAGAAACTGGTGGATGCTCTACACCACAGAGAATCTGGTTTGGCATCAGACTTGGATAAAGTTGAATGGGTTTGGGAAATTGGTTGCTAAATTGGAAATGGATGAAGAATGGGTTTTTATTGAGGAAAGTCAACACTGGAGAGGGAGAGGACAGGTCTTGAGGTAACATTACAACCATCAACACCAATTTCGCTCAAGCAATAAGGAGGGGTTTGAGTGGAAAATAGCACTATTTTATGGGTTTTTTGTTAAAGATAAAAAAAAAATAAATTCCTGACTACATGAGATGAGAGGTAGTGGTCAGCTGAATAACTCACAAATTTGAGTACATAAATACAGCAGAAAAGCATCCAGCAGTCTACCTTGGAGTATTAAAAAACCCCAAAACCAAACAACAAAATGAAACATAAAAATTCTACTAAACCAGTCTGAAATACACCTGATGTGATTTCTAAGTTCCTCCTTATTTCAACCAATTCTGTTGTTATAAAGAGAAACACTGGCATATATCTGTGGAACTACATTTTGTGGCACTTGCACCTTCTATTTTATTCTTGTTCTGATAGGTAAAACCAGCAATCCTGCAAGAACACACACTTGTCACACAGCAGACACTGTTACCTTGTTTAGGCCACTAGTGACCAATTTTGAGAGATTCTTGTCTATGTTTCCTCTGGAAATAGATTCAAAACATTCTTCAGTATACTGGGAGTTTGTTTGCTCATGTTTAACAGGCAATAAATTACTTGTTTACTTTTGGCTATAAATCTAAACTATGATTCTGCTGCTCAGCAGCTCAGAACTACATTGCACAAAAAGGGGTTTTTATTTTTCATTTTTCAGAATTTTATTGAGACACATTCACTATTTTTAAACAAGTAAATAACCAATCAAACAAAAAAAAGGCCATCAAGAAAACCCCAAGTCCGACTTTATCATAAGCCATTA
The DNA here is from genome assembly GCA_008694505.1 of Cyanoderma ruficeps. Taxonomy (NCBI): domain Eukaryota; kingdom Metazoa; phylum Chordata; class Aves; order Passeriformes; family Timaliidae; genus Cyanoderma; species Cyanoderma ruficeps. Next base: position 5,541,743 of record VZDJ01000301.1, on the reverse strand, counting down.
GTGAACTTTCAAGGCGAAGTCCTGCAGGTTTGTGAGGAGGAGACAAAAACCTTCTAAAATTCAGGTATCCCCCTACAACAATCCCAACACCACTGGGACCTCCCCACTGTTGGGATGACACTTGCTCTGCAGATGCAGCTCCCACTTCCAGCAGCCCAATACACACACACACCACCTAAATAAAAGTGCAATTAATGGCCTGATGCAAGGCTTTTCCTAATTATGTCTAGTCTGTCCTGCTTTTCAACAAGCACAAGGAGATACAAATCCTAAAACACTGAAGATTGTTATACCGCTACCTCCTTGAGAAAATACATTTGAAAAAGTCTCCCATCATTGCACTGCCCCTGCTTATTTTATTTGCCTTGCTCTTAGCCCTCACTCCACTGCTCTCCTTCCTAGCTCTGAGATTTATTAACTTGAAAAAACATGATTTCAGTGTTTCTGCTACAGCAATGCTCAGCAGATGTCTCACATCTCTATTTATACAACTCTAGAACTGGTAATAAACATGATTTTCCTATTGCCACACTACATTTTTTAATGAGACATCATTCCTCGTCTCTGTTTACCAAGAATTACGTTGGCCACAACGAAGTCCTTCTCCCACATTATTACAGCACATAACGAGGGGTTGGAAGGCTGAGTGGAAACTTGTTGCTATACATGAAAGAATTCCTAATGGTTAAGGATTGGCATTCTCCTCCCTGTGCCTGTGGAGAGCAGGGATCCTCAGAGATGTGCAGGAAGGTGTCTAAGGGGAGGGAGACGCCTGGGAAGGCATCAGGCATAAACACACAGCTTTTCAGAGCTTATTTCCACCCAGATCTCAACCACAGTGACTTTCACAGGGCTGTGCCAAAGACATTTGTCCAGGACCAAGAGTGTGGTTCCTACATGACGTCAGGTGTCTGGGCAGTCAGCCAGCTTCCTATGGAAGTGATTTCAATATTGCTGAACTTCAATCTAATTGCATTTATCATATGATTATTTATGTAAGGAGCCAGCAGCTTGTATGGGTAACCTGTATTCTTGAATCTAATAAAATAAAGTATGTTTTGAAAATACAAAGAAAGAGATAGATTGATCTAACCAGAAATCATATTAAAGTTTCATGCCTTCCTTTAAAGCCACTTACTCCAGAAAGGAACAGATGTTAGCCAAGACAAATACCAGCCTTGCTCAACTGGGACTTGGAAAGCCTGATGCAAAGCATTTTCTCACCTGCAAATTTACAATTGTTCCATACCTATAATTATACACCGACTGTAAAGTCTTTCGCCCTCCACTCAGGCTTCACAGCATGTTCTCACTGCCCCAAGGCTGCACACAAAATTTGTTCATTTATTCCCTTTCTGACCTTTCTCTTAAAAATTTTCTGTAACACACAAAAATCTTCATCCAACACATCAAAAAGCCACATTCTGAAATCACCATTTCTCCTCCCAGACAATGCAACGTCAGTAATGCCACGCACACTTTCCTCTCTCTGTATCCCTTCCCTACTGCACAATTTTTTCACTGCAGCTCTACCTGCACACAATAAAGCACAATTAAACCCCAGAACAGTGATGGGTCTCTGTCCCACAGGCAATAGGCAGTGCCATGTCAGGTGGCCATGTCCCGTAACACACTCGTGACCCTCAATCAGTTGATTGTTAACAGACAGAACAAGGAAGCTGGTGAAGTTCCCACCACATTAAAGCACAGAACTCAGGCATTCACAGAATCAGTGCTCCAAAGGGAAGAGCAAGAAACAGAATTAATGCTACTTCTCCCCTTCCTCTACACTCTTATGGTCCTGGTCTCTTCCAGTCCTCTAAAAGGAAATATGCCTTTACAACACCCCAGTTCAGATTTCAAATTCTGGCGAGGTGTTTTCCAAGGTCTTTGCTGTCCCTTCTGACCATCCCTCTCTCCTAAATAACAGCTCAGAAGTTCAGTGACAAACAACAACAGAACAGCAGAAAAGGCTCCATCCTTCAGCAGTGATTTCAAGATTCACCACGTGTCTGAAGGACTGTAATAACCATGAGCAGATTCCCTTTCTGTTCACTGCAAACCTCAAAACCTTTCTGGGGAAATCTCCCATTTGTTTCCATAATAAATTAAATTTGGATCATTCTCTAAAAATATAAATAGGAAACACAATATTAAAAAACCCCAAAACCTACACACACAAAACAAATTTTCCTCTGTGGCATTTTTTTTGGACAGGATATATTTGCAGCAGTGTTAATCACTCATCGCTACAAAGTGTACAGTGCAGGAACTGTGTGCAACGTGTTTAAAAGCATTCTGAAATTTTGGAGAAAAGTGTTTGCTAAAAATGTTTTGTCATAATTTGTTAGGTACGTCACAACTGTTAGGTAGCATTGATCTATTTTATTTCCAAGCCTGTTCTGCTATCTTTACACTTTTTCCTGCATACCAATTAATGGGGGTTTGTCATTTATTGCTTTTTAATGCTACGACACAGCCTCTCCACAGTAAGTGGTTCACCAGCCTGAACAGTCTATTAGAAATGCAAAAAGCTAAGGTTGCCTATGTCAGATTTATGTTTTACAGAATAGCCCTACCAACATTAAAAAACCCCAAACCAACGAAACAAATCCAAAACAAAACCAAACCAAAAATATCCCCTGCTGACACAAAGATCACATCTCTGCCAAACTTCAAGCACATGTTCTCAAACAGGAAATAAAGCTTTTCAAGAAAAAATTTTAATAGGTTAAAAAAACCCAACAAAACCAAAAAACAACTGACTAGTTTTTCTTGTTGCTATTATCACAAAAGCTGACCTATTCCAGCTAATTTGGCAAGAGAAGGGAGCCTACTCAATACAAACCTTATCACGCAATGTTTTGGCCTACTTATAAAAAATTATTTGTGATCCAATTTCCTAAGAAGAGCTGTTTTTACAAAGCTTTTCCCCACTGCGACCACATTTCCACTGGGATCATAACCAGAAATGATCACATAAACAACTGAGTTTTTCTGAGGGCCGTGACCCCACTTGCAGCTTCCTTCGTCCATCCTGAGCCACCACCTCTGTGATGGAGGCAGATGGACGGACAATCCTGTGCACAGGGAAAAAAGTAGTATTTCCAAGTTTTGTCAAAGATTTTGTCAAGATTAGGCCCAAAACAAAGTCCCAGACCAAGGCAAACCTCTCAGAAAATTAGGAATTGAGATCTACAAATCCAGATTGTGTTTTACCTATGGAAAACACAAGCTGTGATGACCCTTATTTCACAAAATTCTAACACAAAACACCACCTCTGATGGAGCCCATGTTCAGTTGTTGCAGTTATTTTGGTGTTACCACTGCACGTGCATGGAGCAGCTCACAATATATTTATTGTCTGACTCCTCTGGTAAATTAATCTAAGTAATCTCTATGTAGCAGAGCCATCTTTTTTAGTAAGTTGTAATAAATAGGGCTGCACAGCATTCCACAAGACAACAAAAGGATAGCAGATCCAAATACAGCTCTTTTAAAACAGTTCTTGGCTAAATAAGAAGTTAAGAAAAACACATAATGGATATAGTTTAATCCTCAACCACTTCACAACAGGCACACAAAGGACACTTCTCAGGTAAACACAGAACAGCAAGCATTTCAAAAATTGTCCAGTTTGGTTTATAATTGGGTTTTTTTAAGCCACATTCTGCTTTTGACTTCAGATATTTTGGGACCAGTTACACAGGGGGAGGGAAAAAAAAAAAGTCATTTTTAGCAATTTATAACTACACAGCCACACTCTTTTTAAGAGCAGGCACACGGCTGTGTGCACAGATCTAACTCTGCTTTCTCCACACATACATTATGCAATGCAATGTGATAAATATGTAACCATGGAGGCACACACTGTGTTGCAAACAGGACACAGAGCTCCTGGGTGACCCAGGAGAAGGCAGGCTACACCGCCTTCTAGCTGTGATTCCCTCCCCCCATTTCTTTTTCATAATGGTCCAGCACTTGTTCTGCAGCCTTTTTATACCATCTCCTCTCTGAGGTATGTAAATAATTTAGCGAACAGCAATGCATTATGCAATTTATTTTCAGCCAACAGCACAGCCCTCGTTAGGTGCAATTCATGGGAAGAAGCAGTTAATTATGGTAATTCATCTGCAGACCTAGGTGAGCAATTTCACTGTTATTCTGCTATCCTACTTAATATGCATGTGCTGTATAAGAGCAGTTAAATGGCAACTTTCAAGGCTGACATCCCAAACCCTGATTCCATAACAAGCTTTGAACCTGGGCTTAAGGCAGAGCTACAGTAAACAGGGCTTCTGGGAGGCGAAGGAGTCAATTTACACAAAACAACTTGCAAGCTCAGGGTTTAAGGTAGTCTAGTGAATAGACCTCTCCCAGATCCTAGAAATAATTCTATGCTATTGTATTGCACTATTTGTGGAATGGTATGTGATCATATAATTAGAGATCATATAGTATATTCACACAAAGAATACTTTAGGGCTTGCCGGGGAGGGGGGAGGGGACCTCTTTTAAGAAAGAAAATTACATTATCTGGAAATTCAGAGCTAATCCCAACAACTCAGAAATGCTACCAGAGAGCTTTTTTTCTTCACAAACTTTAGAAAAAAAAACATTTTCAGGTCTGATTTCTGCCTGAGGAAGAGATAGCTCCAAACAAAACTAGCTGAGATTTTGAGTCATTAAGATGTTAAAAGCCTAAATAAATTATTCACGAAAATAGACTGAAATATGTGCAAATAGTAAAAAAAAAAACAAACTAAACTGTAGCTCTGTGATTGCAATGCTAGAGAGGCCAAGACAGCATTCGGTTCAGAAGCAACACTGAAAGAAGTGCTTTGAACAGGTGTAGGAGGAATGCCATGGGTTTGGTGGCTAAATGTGAGGAGAGAATGAAGGGCAGGTCCCAGGGAGGATGGCAGCTCCAGCACAGCCTATTTAACCCCTGTGTTGAGGGGAAGGCTCCAACCTCTTCTCCTGTTGACCCTGTGCAGAGGCCACCCGACTGTCCTGCCCGTGTCGTGCCCTTGGGGTGACAGCGTCCCCGGGCTCTCCACACCCGCCTCAGCCCTGAGAGGAGAGCCCTCCATGCCGGGGCTGCTCCTCACCTCCACCCTCCTGAGACTTCACAATCCGGTTCAATGACCCAGCTTGCGTAACTTGCAAGAGCACACAGCTACCGAAGGGCAGGCTTCTGCCAAATCCCTGCCCTCCCCCGGGAAGCACATTAAATCCTGCAGAAATCACTGGAGCTCCACTGGCTTTGGAGAACAGGCGCCCAACTCACACAGCGCTGCCTGTGCAGCGCTGGTCTTCAGCCACAAACCAACCTGGAAACATGAAAAGCCCTCCCTGATTAAAAGATTAAAGTCACAAAAATGTAAAGAGAGTCACTGCTTTAACGACAGAAGGCACAGAATTATAACGTGGGCATCCTTAAGGTGTCAGGCCCAAAGAAGCAAAGTCAGACAGACAGTTTTAATTTAACCTTATATGTTTTGATACAGCCACAGGACTAAAGCATTAGTGGTCTCTAGTTTGTTTATGACTGACTACATATGCTAGAATGTGCTCTGCCAAAACTCATTGCTAAAACAAAAACCAGCGTTCAAATGGCACAAAACTTCATAAACCAAATAAACAACATATTGCAAATATTTAAGGCTTCCAAGCAAAGGCTACTTCCGTAAATCCCAACATTTAAACTGGCAACAAAACAGTTCAGACACTGAAACAAATGACTGGCTAAAAAAAACCCTGTCGTCCTCACCATTTCAAATGGTTCATTTTTCTGTTATCCTGAAACATTCAGGGCACTCAAATTATAACTGAGCAAATATACACATCCCTTCCTATTTAAAACAAACAAAAAAAAATTGGAAACATTAAATTTAAATCTTTACGCTTAACCCAGGAGTAGAAAACTGTCAGCGCTGAAAATTAGTTTCACAGAGCCTTAATGCGTCTGAAAATGGCTTATTTGCTACACATGACAAGCAAATTCCGAAATAAAGGGAAACCCTTTCCCTCAACACGCACACTAATATTTTTCTTTCCTGAAGGTTGGATTACTTCCAGAGAACCTGAACTGACTTCAATGGAGCGATAATATATTTTTTAGGAAGAACACGTAAACTGCCTCAGATCACAAGAAAATGGTTCAACCAAGAAAGGGCTTCACTCAGCTCTTCTAAATATACCAAAGAATCACACTTAAGTGATATTTTTTTAAACAATTAGGGCTTGACTACACCAACAGCTATATCAGCTGATATATAGATATATATTACACTAAACAGGAATGAGACACTTTCTTCCTGGAGTCATTCCAAAAAAAATGTGAGAGTACTGTAAATTCCCACTTTTAACTTCAACCCATGCTGCCAGCGTGTGTAAATATATTTTTGCAAAGTTTAAGGTATTTATTAAAAGTGCTAGCAAGACTTACTTTTCAAATTAACCCGAGATAGTTCTCAGGGTAGAGTATAGTGAAAAGAAGTCACCATACAGAAGTACAATCTATAAGAGCAAAACTCAAATGTACACAACCTGAAGTACTACTCCCAAACAGAAGAGACTCCCCAGAATTAAAACACTCCCTAAAATTTCATTTTTTTCAGCAGATGAAAAGTGTCCAAACAACATATGAAAATAAGATAATTTAACAGCAAATGTCTGCTCATCAGTGTCACAAGTACAACTGTGACAGCCAGGAACAATATGTGCTTTAGGAGACACCTATAATGACAGGAAAAATGCTCACCAGAAATTAATGTCCTTGGACCAGGAAAACACCACTGGCTCCCAGGAAAGGGCATAAAAAAAGATTTTCATAAAAGCTTGTAAATTAGCTTATAGTTAGGCTTATAAACAAGAATGATTTAGGAAGTTATAAAGGAAGACTCACCCAAATGAAATTACATGCACATGACAAAGATTTATGTCTATTTTACGTACGGGTGAACCCAAGCAGTCAGTACAAGCCTTTATGTACAGAGTGGCTGAGCTAGCAGCTGGCCCAGTGCACTGTGTGGAGATTCTGCCTGATAGCAAAGCTGAGATAACAAATCCACAGCCCACCCTTACCTAACCTACGTTCACCCCAATGGTTCAGCCACAGCCTTCACAATAGCAACGCCAGTGTTTGTGGAGTCAGGCTGTAAACTGGTGCAGCAAAACTACCTGGACTTCAATCCCTACCAAAACAGCTGTTGAGTTTAACACATCCTTCCAGAGATGATGTTTATAGGACCCATAAATCTGTCTCGGCATGGCAGAGGATTCAATACACCACACTAGAGGACAAACTTCTTTGTGCCTCTGTTCCACCAAGAACAGGGTCCCACCACACCCTTTCCAACCTCCACTGCTGGGATAAGTGGCTACTTGAGTAGCTGCTCTCCTAAACCCATTCCTGAAGTGGCTCCACCAAAAAAGTTCCACCTTTCCTCATCCCCAAAGCACTGCCAAGATCCAGAAAAAGTGCAGGCATCTTAAAACTTCACATAAGGTTGCATTTCCGTGTTACTAAGGACACCAACATGCCTAACTTTATGAACTATGTAGCCTAATTCCAGCATATCCTGGCACTAGTAGAAAATATTTCCAATGTGAAGGACCATGTTTTGTCCAATAGAAAAGAAAATTAAAAGACACACACAAAAGTTATAAATAAAAACAGAGCACTTGCTTAAACTGAAAACTCCAAGTAAGCAGAGACTGAAAAATTAAACAAAAGCCACTTCACACTGCTACACAGCCTTTCACCAGAAGAGATCAGGGCACTGAACTGGTCTGAAAAGCTCCTGTTGAGTATTAAATCACTGGTGCATGGGTAAATTTGTTAATCCATTTGCTAAGGTCACACGGTGGCAGAAATAACAGATAATCCTGACACCAGCTTTCTGTCCCAATCATTATGTGGACAGAAAATCTTCAGTGATGTAAATGAAAAATAAAGCAAGCACAGTTATCTGCTACATACTCGTATATTACGTCAATTCAGAAAAGCAAAACTGTGGGTGTGGGGAGTGGAGGTGTGTCTCTGGGGATCCACCACTGAGCTAGACAGGCCTGTGGAAATGTATAGAGAGAATTTATAACCAGAAAGTAATTCCATAATTCCCTCTATCAAGCAGTTCCCATGAAGGGAACTGTAAACAAACTGCAGTCATGCTCAAAAAAAAAAGTCTGAAAACCTTGAGCAGTAACTCACAGAATATATTCCATTGCTCTATTACACCCACATTAGGATGTCAAAAGTTTGCCATTCATTCTGCATCGAAATTAAACCAGTATTTTACAGACTGCCTGCAAGCCACCCAAAGTGGGGAAGTTTTCTAATACCAGAGAGCAGATGGACACACAGCTGACACTGTCGACACGCAGTCAAGATTGCTACGAGAATTTCTACCAGCTCGAAAGTTTCTACCACCTTCCGTGCCATTACATATTACAAAGCAACTTACTAATATCTACTGTGGAGCTCTGACAGTTCAAGATCATTTTAGTGAACAGCCCCGTGTAGGTATGAAACACAATGCAAGCACCAGTTTCCAAAGAGGAAAAAGCAAGACTATAAACTGGTTTAAAAAAAAAAAAAAAACAACCCAGCACATTTATTCTACGAATCAAAAATACTGGACCAGACAATGAGCTACACAAGCATTGTTAAGACGTACTAAAAACAACAACATAATAAAAATCACCGTAGGCAAGGAAGACTAATCTTTCTGCTCTTCCTTAAGGAAAACTCACAGCAATTTCAATGGAATTCTCCCCCAGATACAGCTGGATGACTACATCCACTGCCTACATGTGCCAAGTCTGCTCCTGCAGCCAGTCTCTACTGCATCCATCTTAGTTACACTACACATATCCTGATTACAGGGATTTTAAAACGGCATGAGTAATTTAGAGGTGATCCACAAAACTGTGACTTCAGTAGAAGTGAGGTTCACTATTATTGTCTCAAGTGTCACCAGCTCTGTGGTAAAGGACTTACACCGGGAAGGCTTTCAAGCAAAAATCTTTTACTGACTTTCTCAAAAGCACATTCTGCATTCTCTCTGTCCCAAGCACATCCACTCCAGAGCCAGAACACAAGCCTGCTATCTATAGGTTTTGCTGGGCAACGAGGTAGGAGAGAGTCTATGATCCATCAAGTCACCTGTGTTTATTTTCTTAGGTTCTGGACATCAAGACACAAAACAAAAACGGTGCTCAGATATCAAGCAACAGAGTATTTTACCATGCAGTTTCTGGATGTGAACTCTTTAAAGACAAACTCTCAACTCCCAAGTCGCAGTTCCACACAGGACAAAGGCGCCTGTGCGCACGTCCCAGCTCGCAGCCTCAAAGCCCTGTTTGTTCACCCAGAACAATGGGGCATGTGACTTGTCAACACTACCCACAATAAAAACAATAAGATAAGGCTGCCACTGATTTCACGATGACTGACTTTGTTTTCACTAATTTTAAGTCACAATGTCAATAAAAACTTCTTGCATAAAACTCCTTATTTTGAAAAGCCCCAAGCCAACCCCACCTTGCGCCGAGGTTTTCACTCCAACTTCCTTAGCTTTTCATGCCTGTACTAAATGCTCACACCAACTCCCTCCAAAGCCTCCCTCTGACTTCAGCAGGAGTTGGATCAATGCTATGCCTAGAGCCAAGATTATTTTTATCATATAAAAGCACTGCCAAAATTTGTCCTCTGCATTTCCTGCCCCGTGTGCCCATCCCAACCACCCATGTGCCCGCAGGCAGGCCCCTCGCTCGCCTCCTGCTCACTGCCAGGGGAGCACACAGGAAAATGAGACTTCCCCAGCAGGTTTTGCTCTGCCACTGACTCAGGCTACATCATTCAAACCCATTCAACCCCTCCAGTTCAAGAGGACCAAGTCCTGTATATAAACTTAACTAACATTTTGAGAAGGAGGAAGAAAGCAGAGGAAACCCAGAGAACAGAAACAAAAAGGCACCAATTTGATTTAGAGGACTGACAAGAGAACAGATGGGGAGAACGCAAAAGAAAAGTCCAAAATAACAAAAAGGAGAAAGCCCAGGAAAAAGAACCAGGCGGGGAATGATTAGAAAAATCAAATAAAGCCTTAGGAAGGAGTAAGAATAAAATGGTGCAAACTGTCAGGGTGGACACAAAACACTCCAGTTGGCTGCACTTATTTGCCACTTTCCCACTACAGCACGGACAAGGAAGCAGAGCCAAGAGGAGAAGGCAGAGCCACCCGGACACTTGGAAGAGGTTAATTCAGACAGAAAAAAGCAGCAAAATCTTGCACCACTTGTCTTTTTATCACACAGGGGGAAGCTTGGGGGGTTATTTTAATTACACAGAACAGCAGTGAGCCCAGCAGCACCAGATTAACAAATACAAGTAGGCAGCAACAGGCACACGGAAGTACATTGCAGTTCCAAACTTTCACCATTTACAGGAACATTAACACAAATGAAATCTGACTAACCTGATCTCTGAATGTGTTTTTAAAACCTTTGAGTTTCTTTTAATTTCACCTTGAAAAAACTCCGTTCTGCAAGCAGGCAGTTACAGGCCACAGCTGGGAAAGTGGGAGGCACATTAAGCACGCAAATGAAATTTCACATATTCTAACACCATCAATGGAGCTTTCTGGAGCTCTGCAGCAGTGTCCAACACACACAAGCCTTGCTGCTGGCACAGCAGACAAACCTCAGCCTACGTAAGGGACGCCCTCCTAGCCGGAGTCTGACACTGCATTTCACATACCCTCCGAGCCTCGCGTATGAAGTCACCCGTAGCGTCAAAGAGCGAGTCAAAACACATCCACTGTGTTTTCCCTGGCTACCTCTGAAACTTTTCATCCCTTTATCTTTCTTGCTGGTTTTTTCTAAATTTTTTCCCACCATTTCTGTCAATTTAGACAGGATCTCTAAAAGTCCTCAGTGCAGGCAAGCAGTGAGTATCTCTCTAACATGGGACCCCGGCTGTGTTCTAGGCACTGGGACAACAGCAGATTGATTGAAAAATTGAAATCAGTGCTTTCACAACCAGCCCACAGGACCACACAGAGAGAGGGTCCATTTCTTAAGACAAAAGCAATGCCCATCTTACCAGAAAATAATACACCTGGGAGGGCTGTGGTGCCCAGGCACCTCAACGGGATGACCCACTGGTCAAGAGGGCTTTTTTTATCTTATTTTAATAGAAGAGACTCTTAAAACTTAATTGCTAACATATTTAATGTGTATTATATGTACTGTGAGAAAGAGTCTTACTAAAGGCCTTGGTGAACTAGGAATAACTAATCCATATCAAAGTAACCTTGCATGTGTAGACAGCAGAAGAACCAACTAATATGGATTTTGCCAACAGCAAGATAACATTGATATTTCTAACATAATCAAAGGCCATTCACAATCTGCCCTGGAAGACATTCACAGAAATACAAAGCATTTTTCTTACAACTGAAACTACCGTGACAAATATTTACAATAAAGGCATAAGTTGTTAAAAAAAAAAAAAGAAAAACAAGTTGGTTTCTTTTCTATTCTATTAATCAGCTACATTTAGATATCCGTTCCTGCTATCAGATCAAGCTCACCAAAACTGCTTAGTAGGTTGTTTCATTGTATTTGTGTTCAAGTTTTGTCACAACTCAACATATTGAAGTTTCATATTGCTGACTTTTTTCATGCCCACAATGCTAGATACTCACAGTCTAAACAAGACACCAGATTGTGAAATTTAGTTGTGCATTCAAAATAAAGTGGAAAATCAGGTACCATGTTGGCATCAGGAAAACATTCATGTTGTTCAGCAAATACAGACCCCACTTCTATAAACCCCAGATTTGTTGCACTAGCAATGGGAAACAACTAACCCAGTGCTACATAAGATATGTTTCTAGCACAATTTATTTGATGTCAGCATTAATAGATGGTTTCACAACATCGTCCCTCATTTTCCTCCATCCACGTTCATGCTAACTTCACTTTATGTTAGAAAGTATAAAATCTGAACAAACGTAACCCCAAAGCAAATACATTACAAAATCACAAACTCCATCATGGCAAAAATCTGTATTTTTACAAAGCACTTCTCAATTAAAATTTATCTCCAAGAGCCTGTATTTAGGAAAGTGTGTTTGTGTTGATACACAAGCAGAAATTTCTGCACTAGAGAAGAATGTGGACATCCATACAAAAATTAGTGGTGAATCATTGTTTAACAGTTGTCTTCCCTTTACAGCACACCGCAGACTGAAGGACACGTTGCCAAACTGAGAGCACCAATACTTCCTTTAACCTAATATAGGACAAATAAATACACTTCAACAGCTTCTAAATCTTGCACGTCCTACTTTTTTGACCCAGATCTCTTGTTATTTCCCCCATAGGTCTATGCAATATCAAAACTATTTTTTCCCCACACATTTAGACGTAAGCTAAAAGAGGAAAAGTTCTCATGCTTACTGTGAGCTAGAGAGACCAGGAAGCAGGGGGGGAGGGTCAGACTCAGTCATCTCTCTTAAGATCAATCAGTATTTTAAGGTAAGCTCCTCTCTCCACTGCTGAAATTAATGGCAAAAACACTCATTTGTCCAACAAGACTGTAAGTTAGACCAATATCAATAATAAATGAAAAATAACGGCATCTTTTTAATACTGTTTTTACAAAGCAAAATTGTATTTTCAGAAGTCATGCTGACACTCGAGCATGAATCAGTCTGTCCAAAAACCACTAAAGAGCTATGAAACTTGTTATTCCGCTCCTCAGCCAGCCTGGGCAACTTATTCCAGGAAATCGAACTGTCTCCTCTTTGCCTGGTGCTTTTAGGGAACCATCAGGGGACTGAAATCCGCCTCATGTGCTCGCCACCCATGACTCCCCACTCAGTTTGCTGGCTATAAGTCACCCATGTGAAGAGCCTGAACTTTTAACATTGTTAATGTCAAATGGATGGGACTTTTAGGACGGGTTCTATTTTGGGCTCTAGATCTTGACAATTTCTGTGGTTTTGGCACCAAGCACAGAATTTAGCACTACATTTTCACAAAACAGTAAATATTTGACCCTTAACTCATAACCTTGGAAAAGTGCTCCAGGAATAGCCTGCACAGAGATCTTTTCTGCAGCTTTCTGGTCGCCACCAACAGGCACGTAGCTGCGCACAGAGCAAAGCTTCCACTTTCACAGCCCCAATTCATAAAAATCTACCATCAGCCTGACGTCAGTGGGGTGAGAGGGAGCTCTGTGTGCAGCCAGAGAATCGACTGAATCACCCCCCCAAACCCCCAACAGGTTAAAAAGAGCATCAGCATTACTGCAGGGACAGCTGCTCGCCTGCCCTGCCAGGCTGGCAAAACTATTGCCCCGCTGAAGTGGAAGGGAAGGTCTGCTACTCACACCCCACCAGCCAAAACTTCCAGCAACGCACCTCCAGCGATCCAAAATGACATCCAGCATGTCTGCATATGGCACACGGTTGTAGAGAGTGTCTGTAACACACTGACATTGAGCAGAGATTGAACACGGCCTCAGATCATAAAACAAAAAAACCCACACAACTGTTTTCTCTGGATGATTCTCATTTTTTACTGCTAGACATTACTAGTAAGCAAGATTGCTCCTCTGCAACATGGAGACTTCAGAATTACAACAATAAACACAAGTCAGAGCACACAACATAGCCTTTTACTAATACTGCTCCCAGGAACAGAAACTACACCCTCACGGGAGTTTGCAGAAGCCGGCAAACCACACACGAGTTGATTTTTAGAAATGCTAAGCACACACAGAGACTGCCAACTTCACATGCAACTGCAGGGACTCAGCATCTTTGAAAATAAGACTATTAATATCTTACTTTAGAGACGCAGATGCCAGCTTACACTCTTCTTAAGAGGAGTCATGCTTGCACCAAACACAACTACGGCACAAATTCAGGAACCAGATCCCCCCTGCCAGCACACCTCCAGCTCCTGGAGACAAGCAGGATACACAGAGCACCAGGGACAGCCACGGGCAGGCACTGAACCACACAGCCAGGTTGACACCCAATCTGCCTGCATTACTCATTCTCAAAAAATGGCATGTTTGGCTGATGGCATACCTAGGGATGTCACTTCTGGCATGCCAGCTAACATACATATTCCAAAGGACCTCAGTATCTCCACTTAGCACAGAGTTTGGCCACGCACAATCACATTCAAAGTAAAAGGAGACTCTTTGAAAGATGTTGCATATATTGGCCAAGATGCTCCATAAAGCTCCCCCTCATCACTTCGGAGCTTCTTTCAGTGAGTTCTTCAGAAAGCTACACCAATTCACCAGCCTTTCTGATTACTACTTCTACAGGTAAGGAAATACACTCAGAAGTCTTCCCGGCAATCACCCCATCCAAGAAGCAAGCAAGGAGGGGTGAGCTACAACACGAGCAATTTCACTCCTTGGCTAGCCAAGCCATCAAAATCCTACACGCCCAACCAGTGTGTGCATTTTCCCTTACAATCACACAACCTCCAGCTTGGAATGACCACTTACTTCTTATCAAGGCAGAATTATTTTTAAGGCTCCTTATCAATATAAAAAGTTAAGCCTAAAGGATGTCACAGAAAGGTAAGTGGTAAGGTATTAAAGACAAAAGTTTCAGAGTGTAAGCTGAGTTACGGTTCTGTAGATCCGTCAGAATCAAAGGAAGATTTAACCTGAGCTCAAACAAGGCGACGAAGACTCGCGGGCATTTTGCATAAACAAGTTCAGCCTTGTTTTACGAGAAGGAAGGAAAGGGCCTTCTCATCTTGGATTAGATACCACAAGACAGAACCCTAAGAAGTTCACCAGTTTTCATACAAATTGGCAATTTCCAGACCAGATTCCAAACCTTTTCACTCAAGCAATCAACTCTCCCAAAGTGACAGCTATGCTGCCTCATTTTTACTGCTTCTTACCTCCAGTTAGCTAATTCAATTTTGCAAAATTAAAGGAAAGCCAATAAATTCCCCTACAATTTCATATCAAAAGATACTCCTTATTCCTCATTTCATTGTCATACTTTATCTCAGAAGAAACCAATTATGAAATGAATAAAGCAGTCTCCATCTACTCTGCTCGGGATCACCGGATGAAGCTTTTTCTAGTAAAGTCACTTGTCATTAAATGACTTATCAGAAATTAAGACCATCTAACTTCATACTTTAGCACTTAAAAAATTGAGCACATTCGGGACAGGGGTAGCTAAATCAACAGAAGGAACATAGAAATGGCTTCTTCATCACCTGTTAATTTGAAGCTACTACATTAATGCAGCAATGCAACTCAAAAAGAGAGAAGAGCTGTCAATCATTGTTCCTAATGGGAAGCTACTGACACTTCTTCACCTAACACAAACACTTAAATTTGTATTTAAAAATGAGCATGCAATGAGTATATTCTCAGAGCAGCTACTTTTTGCAGGAGCCAAACATGCATAATTACAGAGTGTGCACACACAACACTTTCACTTCTCTCCCAACCTGCAGCTACTTGCATGAGCTGATGTTTAGGGCATAAAATACAGTCATTATTACACCCTGAACCCTGGCTGCACGCATGTGCAAACACACACCCAGCGAGGATGGCCAGCACACAGACCAGCATCACACCACTCAATAGGAACAACGTGAATTAGATTATGAATGAATCACACTTGGCTATGATACATCTCAGTATCACAATATTTCAGTATCGACACAACACCGACCTGCAGCACACCCTGTCCTTGCCCTCCTCTCCAAAGCACAGACCAGACCACTTCACCACCACCCTATCCCAGTTGGGAAGGGGAAGAGCTGGCAGGAGGTTTGTGTCTGTCTCTCCCCCGCTTGCCAGCAGTGTCCTCGCCAGCAAGGTGTCAGAATTCACACGGGCACCACCATCCTCAGCGGCTGTGGGACCAGGGGGACAGAAGAGACAGGCAAAGCAAGCAAAATCTGGAGGGGTGACTATCACCTGGGACTCCCAATGAGCAGAGGAACTAGTGATGAAAAGGTGTCGCATCTGCCACAGCCTTCCCAAAACACTTTACAGTGCTGTTGTACCAAAACAGCATCGGTGTAATGAAAGCCTCACATCCTACTGCCCACCGCTAATACAAAACACACCCAACTTCTGGGAGCAGCCTCACAGACAGCTGCAGAGCTCATTCAGCTGAACCAGAGCGCTGATGTTCACAAAGCCGTGTGTTTTACAGGACTTCCTGTCTTCTGCACAATTACATCCTTGTAGGATGTGGGTCTTTACTGCCACTACAAAACTTGAAACAGCAAACACATTCTGACTCGAATGCGAAGACCCAATTCTATTAGACTCCAGACAAAAATGAAGTTAGGCAAAATAACTCAGTTTGCTTTACATTATTCAGATCTGTTCTTCCTAACTTAAAACTATTATCTGAAAACAACATTATCAGCAATTTTGGCCATTTCCCTTAATCCATCCAGAGCCTCTTGATGCTTAGGGCCGTAGAACTTTTTAGCATCAAACTCTTTCATGATGGGAAAATGACTATGAAGTATTGCTGTTGGGTATTTAGCGCTTATACCCTGCCTTACAACTTCAAAGCATTACACAAACATCAATAATTACCATATATAGAGTAAAACTGAAAGAAGTATTCATATTAAAAAAGAAACTCACGGGGAAAAAAAACCCCTCTTAACTACCTGTTTGAAGGGGGAAAAAAGCTTAAGCAAAATAATCTTCTGTAATTATTGTGTTCTTTATGCTACATACACATTATGGCTGTGCGCATTCGAACAAACAAAAACTACACATTCTTGTACAGTCTTAAAAATAAATTATAAAGCCCAAAAGCCAAACCCCAACTCTTTTCATACATTTAAATTACATTTCCTTCTCTTTTCCTCAAGGAATGAGAGCTAAGTGTTCTCCAGGTGTTCCCGATAACAGTTTGGGAGGCAGGCCACCACGCTCTCAAGACACAGTACCAGAAAACACAGTTCTCACGGAGAAAAATCCAACTTTCCCCAAGCAAACTTAAGACAGAAACAGCGCACGGGCTCAGGTGACCTTAGGTAAATAATACAAAATGTTACCATTCCATTAGACCTTAAATAAAAACAAAGAAAAGAAAAAAAAAAAAACACCAGAGGAAACCACAGAAAGTTTGTTTCGATCAACTACAGGGCACCACCTGTGCCCTAAGCACCATCACCAACCCCCTTTTGTCAATGGATAAGGCCAAAAAACCCTTCACAGCTGATCCACAAGCATATATCCACTCGCTTAAATTTAAGAACACACACAGGAGCTTGCAGGTCCAGTCCTCCTTTGGAATGTATTCCAAAAAGCCTGTAAACACACATGCCCAAAGGAAGGCCCCAAACCCAACGTGAGCCTCGCATGGACAAGCCTTTGGGTTACTCAGAGCAAGACCAAACTGCCCCAAAGCCCAGGTACAACCAAACCCCAAACACCAATCTTGCATATGGTGCCCTCACTACTAAAGGAGCACAACTCACAACACCCAAAGGGTAGAGACCACTGACAGCAAAGAACCTTGTTAATGCACACAACGTGCTCAGACATCTCTTTTAGCACGAAAGGACTGCCAAGCAAGTCAGTCAAGCCCACACCACTCTCTTTTTTTATGCAACAAAGACCTGGTTCTCCTGATCATGCCTTAACAATAAGGAAGGAATATGTTTTGTGATCCCCTCCCCCATAAATCAGTTAGGAATTTGATTTACACAGACAGGAAAACGAGGAAGTCGAGCACACTGGAGAGTAGTAAAAACTTCACCAGCAAACTTCACTTTCCTACACAGCGACCTACAAACCAAACTTTCCTCCAGACTCACGTGTCATCTGCAGCAACCAGCCCCTGCCATAAAGCACAAAGTTTTGCTGTTCTGGGGATAAAGACAAGCGGGGAAGAGACTTTTATTCTGTCAAGCTGCCTTAAAAGGAAATTCGGTGATGAAAGATTAAATTCACCTAGAACAACACGATAAATTTTAACCCTTTCGAGGGTGTAACAATAACAAGCTACATATTTTAGGTCTTAAATCCTCCACCAAGAAAACGGTACACACTGCATCAACCGTGCGAGCCCCTCTAATTGATGCAACACACAATTTGCACCAGGGTTTGGGACAGGGATATGCCCTGGGAAGGAGAGACGCTGTGAAATAGGAAAATAAAAGCTCATTTTATGCCCCGAACCGGGCCCGCTCCCTGCCACAGCGGGGTATTGCCTGTTCCGCCCGAACTTAGGCGGAAAACTGATCAATAACTTGGCTCTGGGGGGAGAAACACCGGGAATGGCCCGGGGGACTGGGAGCGTATCCCCTTCCGAGGAACGGCCGGGTCGGGATGGGGGAGAACTCCGGGGAGTGGGGGAGGGGAAGGGCCTCCCCTCCCCCATCCCGACCCGGCCCTGCCCCCCCTTCCCCTCCCCCCACCATAAGTAAATATGCGGGAAGGGGGGGAGGGGAAGCCGCTCTTCCACACAAATCGGGCTAAAAATAGGCCTCTCGCCATGGCTCCCCGTGTGCCATTCGCTGCCGAGGCCGGTGTCCCCCCCATCCCCCGCTCCATTAAACCTTTTTCTTTTTTTTTTTAATTAAAAAAATGAAGGCGAGTGGGGGAGGGGAAGCCGGCGGCGCGCGGTGGGGGAGGGGAAGGGGTAAATATGTACATATATGTGTGTCTGTGTGTGTATATATATATATATGTATATATACACACATATTAATAAAAAGGAGGGGGGTCACAGAGGCGTTCTGGTCCCATCCCCCTCCCGCCTCCACCGACACAAACAGGGCGGCCGCCCCCCACCCCCATCCCCGGCCCCTGCCCGCCCCCGGGGCTCGGAGNAAAAAAAAAAGTAATATGTGTGTGTGTGATTGAGATTGAGGAGGGATCGGGGCGGAATGTGGGAGCTGTTACTGGGGGAAGGAGCCAAGCGGCGCGGAGCAGCCGGCGGCCCGCAGACACTCCGGGTGCCCGGCCGCGCCGAAATGGGCGCCGGCGGAGGGAAGGGAAGGAAGGGAGGGAAGGAAGGAGGAAGGGAAGCAGCGGAGCCGGGAGGCGAGGCCAGGCGAGGAGGAGCGGCCCGGCCCGGCCACACAAGCCCAGCGCGGGGGTCGGGGAGGGGGACCCGCTCCCTGACCCCGTCCCCTCCGCGCCCGGCAGTGAGGGAGGGGAGGCGGCCGCGGGCAAAGGGAGGGAAGCGAAGTGGAGGCCGCCCGGGCACGGCAGGCCCCAGGCCGCGGAGCTTTTCTAGGAAAGACATTAAACTGCGCTGCCAACAGAGCTTATGTAAATGCAGGATGTAACATGGTGGTTTTGCCTCTCTCCTCGCAGCCCGTCGCGGTTGGCGATGGCACCTGGCACCGGGATCCAGCCCTGCGCGGGCGCCCTGCTACCACCTCTGCCCTCTCATTCCATTTAATGAAAATAATCCTCCGCAGCACTAATGCAATGTCCTACCTGGGTGCTCCTCATTTCTACACTTGAAATGCTGTTTGTCATCTATATGGCCGCATTGTTTGTTTTTTGAAAGCGAGCTTTGTTAATCAAAACCACATTCATCACCAGGCAGCCCGTTCCATCTTAAAATGGTTTTGCAACAACATTTCACACTCTTGGGCGATGGTCCAGCACTCTCATGTCTGGACATTGGCACCCGTGCAGAGTCCCGGTGACCACAAACCCTGCGTGGATCCGGTGGCAACATCTGATGTAATCCCAGCTCATTCCAAGGCTCTCCACGAACCCCAGCCCAGCTCTGATGCTGCTCAAATAGGGCGTCCACATCACCACGCTCAATTTCAGAACTTGATTTCACTGCAGCTGGCAGTGGATAAAGACATGGCCATGAATGTAGTGACCTTTTTT